>JAPDVR010000005.1:39334062-39621562 GCA_026230005.1 Gila orcuttii | reverse complement strand
TTCCTTATGGACTTCTAACACATGAAGTTGCACTATGCGTACCAATGAAGTAGCAGTGATGCTATGTTGTTTTAATGTGACGTTGCAGCTCATAACTCCATGAAACATGCATGGATTGTGAAAAATCTAACATCTTTATTGACAGCAGATTCTTACGATTACAAAGAGCCCAAACACAACATAATCCATTGCGTTGATCGCGAGATATACCTCACGAAGTGATGCATGCTTGGCTAAAAAAACATGTCTCTCATCTTTCCGGGATGCAATGTGTTTTCCAATGTTTCCGGAGCCATCCGTGCTTTTTTCAAACGTGGGATTACACAAAATATGTATCATCTTAAAGCTTAGAATCTCAGCTTTTTAAAGCATCTAACAACTTCGATCAACTCTGAACGAGTGCTGAGTAGTCCCTATAAATCTGAGCGCACCGCCCGCGCGGGCCACATGGCTGGGAAAATATTAATTATCATATTTTTCAAAAATATTGCCTTGATTTACACAAAATAGGTGTCATTTGAAAGCTTAGAGTCTGAACTTTACAGTGAATGTAGCCAATTTGAAAATCTCCTAAGTATTGATAAATAGAATTTATTTTTTTCATAATCTATAAAATACTTTTTTGTACTATGTACTGCAATGTGCCAAAAACATAATACAGCTCATGAAACATTCACAGATCGTTGAAAATGGCACATCATTTTTTACAGCATACTATTACAATTAAAATGAGCCCAAAATGAACATAATCTATTGCATTTATGACAAGATATTCTCCATGGAGGAACAATTTTAAAAAATGCCCATTAGGGGGCGTCAATGACTGAACAAAAAGCCTGTCTTGGTTCCAAATGCTGTAACTTTTGATTCCTTTATCCAATCACCACAAAATTTTATACAGATGCAGCTCACATGTAGAGGGACTTCACCAAGAAAGAATTTTCCACCTACCTTATTTCCTTCCTGAGTTATTATATGTCAAATAAGAAAGATATGCAAAATCATAATAAAAATTATATTTATTTTTTGTCTTTTATGAGCAGTTTCTCGGCAGGAAAATGTCCAAATGTAATGTAATTTATATTTTCAAAAATATTGAAAAGTGTTCTATCAAACGATACCTACCTTTTGACTCTCCTTGCTATAGTTTTGGAGTTATGAGTCTTTACTTTTATGTGTGTCTCTCAGACAAAACAACTCTAAAAATGGCTTCAGTGCTTAACAGGTTAAAGCAAAGACCTAACTGCTTTTCCCCACTGTTTTTCACTGTGTTACAGGCTGCCAGGAAGAATCCGTCTCTACTGTGGATCTACATTGTTGCTGTTCCTTTTTTATCCCTTTTCTCCTGGAGTTCTTTCTGGTGTCATTAAACTATCTTAACTTGAATTGTGTCTGTTCATTATAGAGACAGTTACACACACAAAATTAAGAAGATATTTTTCAATGTCATTATAGCCTACTTTTTTTCATATTAGATAGTCAAGTAGCCCCGGTGCTGTATATCACCACAGACATTGAGGAGGAGAAGTTCTTTATTATACGTCAATAATAATAATAACAATAATATGTCAATAATTAGAAATGGCCAAACTTTTCCCTCAATGTTGGAAATTCTTGCTCTGCTTTGTTTTTAGGATGACAAAAAGGTTTAAAAGTTACACTTTAGGCTGGTCTATCTTAGTGGTCTAATAGCGACCATCCAAAATAGATAGCCAATCAAATCAAAGTAGGCGGGGTTTCCTGTTCACAGAAGCAGAGCACGTTATTCCATCAGTTTAACGTTGAAAGAGTGCGAGCACTGCGAGGTGAGATGAAAGTTGAAAATCATTTAACATTAGTCAACTGTTTTACGATAGAAATGATAAATGCCTGACAGTTATGTCCAGTGATGCAAACTACTCGACTTTTTCTTCTTGAATATGGCCATTTTGAGGGATGAAAGTTGCATGTGTTCAGTATCGATGCTATTTTATTAATGAAAGTCGCGGGGGCAGCGATGACTACAGTTTCTGTGATCCTGAGTGTGCAGCGCGATCTCCGCTCTCTGAGTGTGTGTGTGTGTGTGTGTGTTCGTGCGTGCTTCAATGAAAGCAGCGCATGGTGTCTATGTAAAGGAGTAGCCAGAAAGGTTCGACCTAAATAAATAAAGGTCCTATAAAGCCCATGCAGAGCGGCCGGGATTTACAGCTTTGCGTCGTTCAAACATCGGCCGAAGATCATCTGCGATCATATGCCGACGTTGCGGCGTCATATTGCTGATTAGCAAACGCTCTCTGAGCGACATCGTGCCGATGGAACTTTGTACATCGGGCGACATCGGCCAGACGTACGTGTGCTATCTGGGACAGGACAGCATTCTGAAGTTTCACAGATCTTTTTATTCCTGATATAAAACAAATGTAATCAGCCTCTTAGAGTGAGAGTCGCCCTCATTTACTCTATAAAAAAAAAAGTGATGTACACTTATCACGTGTGCTCTCATTTCCACATTTAGGCCCAATGCAAAAATATAACGTAAACGGGATGAAATGACAAAAATAACCACACAGACAGGTAAAATAATATATATACAGATTAGAGTGAAAATATAATAGCAACAATTCAAATTATGATAAAAAAAAAGATAATCATGAGCCCAAAATAACCTCACCTCTATACTGCATCACCAATGCAAAGAGGAAGAGGAGGGGACAAAACAGGAAATTGCGTAGGCTCATGATGACATCACAATTAAAGGGGAAGGCACTCACTTCAATTAGGCAGTAATATCAGGTGTATATAAACAAACCATTTTGTGTGAATTCTAATAAACAATATATGCATTTTAACAGTGTACTTTCTGTACCTGTTACACAATGTCACGTGAGGGTGACCGCGATATAGATAATAATCAAAACAGATGTTTTAGTTTTTGGCAGAGTATCCGAGGCATGAGCTGTAAAGGTTCTGCCCTCTTCCGGAAAGCAGGGTGGGGAGTAGCAACTAATTTGCATTTAAAGATACACGCACAAAAACAGCATGTTTTTTCTTCCACTCAAAAATGGGGGGCAACCAGGGCTGGACTTGCCATCGGGCATACCGGGCACTTTCCCGATGGGGCGACGTGCTTTTTGGGCCGATACAGATCATTCTTAAAAAAAAAAAATGTTTTTGTCTGAACGGCCCATAATACTCGTACATTGGCGGCCCATTCGTTTAGTTTTGCTTAATTGGCGGCGCTGGGATCTTTGTGCCGGTGTAATGCATTGGGCAAAAAAAGTCAGCATAGGTTTTTTTTTTTTTCACAGACCGGCCGTAGATCAGCGGCCCATTGGTTCTTTTCTTGATTGACACTGGGCTGGTCCAATCACATCTTTAAACTCCTCTCCTTTTGGGCTCTGAGCGAGCGTGCAGTGTCAGTGTGTTCCTGTCAAAATAGTCAGAGATGGAGAAGAAACGCAAGGAATGTGCAGAGAAATAGCGTGGAAAAAAGAAACGGGCCCTTCAAGTGTCTGATGAGGATATTGAGGAGGATCAGCAGAGAATGAGTGAGTGTAGAGAACTGTGGTAAGCAGAACTAGGCTACTTTCAGAACACTTAGGCTATGATGTAGGAACCCATTACCCAGTTACGCATTATTTACACATCTGCATAGTTGACGATTACGCATTTTACTAGAATTGTAATGAGACGCGTTTGTAAACCATGTTTTCCGCCAAAATAAAAGATCATGTGTTTATCTCTTTCAAGCATAGAAATTAGTAGGCTACACAACTAATAATGAAAGTTGCTTTTATTTTTCAGTGCATTTGTTTTACAATATATGGCTATTACTGTCATGGGATTAATATTATAACTATTATTATGTAGTAGTGTAATGCAGACAGACATTATATCACAGCTAAAAGAGTTTTGAGTTTTTCTTTGTTCAATTTGCACACTGATTATGGGTTGGAGCTCTTAATTTTTAACTCTCAAAGTGCACCAGATTGATGAATTTAACATTAAAAAGCACAAATATTTCTTACGGGGGGGCTCCCCCGAACCCCCCTAAAGGGACAGAGGTCCACCCACCACCGATTTACCAAAAACCATGTGTCAAACACTGGTATTGCTATGCCAATGCAGCTTATAGCTTGTTTTAGGATTCATCATTGTGGAGTTCGATTGTATTTTACAAGTACTGTAGTTATTTCATCTATTAACTCTTACTCATTCCTACTCACTCATTACATGGCATTAGTGGTTTTAATAGGAGTTAATAGCTATACATATTCAGGGGCGTGAAAAGATCGGTTGTGTTTATGATTTATGTAGTGGGCCAGTCTGGGCCAAAATGCCAGGGCCGATTTTTAGTCCCAGTCCAGCCCTGGGGGCAACTCAGACCTATTTTACAACTTGTAAACTGGGGCATAATAGGTCCACTTTAAGGGTAGGTTTACACGACAACGATATGCTTAAAACTGAGAAGTTTTTCCTTTGAGTTTTCCCCTTACAGACGGTCCCCATTCGCACGGATCCGCATAAACGACTAAAAACGCTGTATTCTGCTGCTAAGCCATTAGATGGCGATGAAACACTATAGACTGAACACATAATACGCACGTGCATGACATCATCGTCTTCAGAGATTCACGTTGGAGACCGTTTTCAAAAGTTTGCGTTTTCAGGCCCCCAAAATGAACGTCCAAAACACATAATAAGTACGTTTTTAGTTGAAAACGGTGTCGTGTAAACAGCCCCTAAGTGTAGAGGATTTTTTTTCCACCTGTTTTATCATCCACCAGACAAAACTCATAATAGCAACATTAAATGGTACAAATTTAAAAAGTAAACAATTATTTATGTCAATAGCAAAACAATGTTTGTTTTGGTGTATGCATAAAAGCAAAGAATGTCACAAAATCATTCAGGATAAGTGGCAAAGTTTAATACTTTGGGTAAGTGATTTATCGTTACCGATAACCTTAGCGAGCACCACTAATAGTAGGCTAATGCCATAACTGTCATTGCTTCAAAAGCAATGTAATATAAATAGCTGTAAACTATTTTCAAAGTGTTCTCAATAATAATTTCCTTCCTGATTCACCAGATTCTAAAAATAAGACATCATGTGTGGATGGTTCTTCTGTCTTATATATTATACAAGACAGTCTTACGTATATATGTCTTATACAGTATATCTCTCACCCCAGTGCAGCAAACAGTTTAGTGGCTCTGTGCCTGGAGAATAAGAGACCATGCACTTTAGAGACCACCAAATCTTTTCTTGTTGGAATCCTTCAATTATTCATTTCCGCTCTTATTGCCAGTTGCAGGCCGAAGTCTAATAGAAGGGTCACGGGCTGGAGGAACCTTGATCAATCATTTAACATACAGCGAGGAGCACAGGAACAGATGAAAGGTGCTAGCTGATGGAATTACAGGACATTGACCATGTTTCATAGCTTGTTTGCACTGCAGAAAAGACAATTAACTTATGCTAATGTTTGCAGAACATGAATGTTCCCTCCAGGCATCATGGGAGCTTTTACATTTTATTACCTGAACTGCACAGAGGCTCTGAGGCTAAGACACAGAACCATTTGCAAGCGGGTTTGCAGAATGTATAGCCTCGTAAAATTCACTCTGTCATGCCTGGCCAAGCGCAATTACAAATGGCATTATGTAAACTGATATATTCTAGCTGTAATAACATTTCTTTTAGCTGTACGCATGGTTCTCAAAGCATTGCTGGAATAGGCTGTATTTATCACCCCTGACCTGAACATTTACACATGGCAGATTCAGTGGGCACACACACTGACTGCTATCACTTGGATTTGCATACAATAAATTAAATAATAGAAATTAATAGAAAAATAGACAATAGAAATACAAAAAGGAAATGTCTATATTTAGCATGAATATTCATTACTGGTAATAGGTGAGAATCATTAGGTATCTTTAAATTTAGGGAGTAGTGATTCCAAAGCGTTTCTGGTCAGTTACAATGGCTCGTTGTTTAATTCTTTGTAAAGATTCCACAATTAATCGTTAAACGTTAATCGCAGTGCATCTATAAATTATTTTTTCCCAAACCACTATATTCTGTGTGACTAGTACTTTCATTTTGTACAAGGAATATATTGTCTTCACAATGATGCAACGAGATGAGTGACAGGCACCTTACCCAGATATTATGGGTTTAAGACCTAATGGTTAGAGAGTTGGATTTACATTTATTCATTTAGCAGGCGCTTTTATCCAAAGTGACGTACAAATGAGAACAATAGAAGCAGTTAAACTAACAGTAGGACAACAATATGCAAGTGCTATGACCCTTCTCAGTTTAATCTAACATAGTACATGTTTTTATATATATGTATATATATATATATATATATATATATATATATATATAGAAGAGAAGAGAAAGTGTATGTATTACTGGATCAAGTGCTGCCGAAAAAGATGTCTTCAGCCGTTTCTTGAAAATGGCCACGGACTCAGCAGCTCTGGTTGAATTAGGCAGATCATTCCACCAGCAAGGAACAGTCAAGGAAAAGGTCAGAGAAAGAGATTGTGTGCCTCTTTGAGATGGCACCACAAGACTTGATTTGTGATTTGTGTTAAGATTTGCAACCCGAAGGTTGCGGGTTCGAGTCTCAGTACCGGCAGGAAAATGTAGGTGGGGGGAGTGAATGAACAGTGCTCTCTTCCACCCTCATTACCCACAACTGAGGTGCCTAACCCCTTAACCTAACCCACAATCACTCCCCAGGCACTGCAGCAAAAAATGGTGTGTGTGTGTGTGTGTGTGTGTTTTCAATACTCACTGCTGTGTGTGTGCACTTGGATGGGTGCACACACAAATCTCAAGTATGAGACACCATAGTTGGCTATTCGTCACATCACTTTACATATTAGGGGCCACAAGTGAACTGAAATATTAGCAAATTAATCCCAACAAGAGGACAGAACATCATGCAAATCTTTTAAGTCGACTCCACGGATGAGTTGTGTGATAGATGTGTGTGTGATTCCATATGTTATGGAGACGAAATTTAAGTTCTAATAAATCATTAAATGTTTTTTGAAAATATAAAAATGCAGAAAGTTTTCAGTGATGGGTAGGTTTAGGGGATAGAATATAGTTTGTACAGTATAAAAATCAGTATGTCTATTTTATGTCCCCATAAAACATGAAAACCCAACATGTGTGTGTGTCAAGTCAAGTCACCTTCATGTATATAGTGCTTTTAACAATATAGATTGTTTCAAAGCAGCTTTACAGTGATAATAGGAAATTACAGTAACAGGTTGTTTTGACAGCAGCTCTAGAATAAAGTTATTGTCCAGCTAAAGTTAGTTTTGATTGATTGATTCACTTCCGTTACAAAGATCATTAGTTATTAACTTAGGGGCTGCAAACACGACACCGTTCAAAAATGCAAACCCGCGAAAACGCCGACGGCATGCACATGCGCATCACGTGTTTAGTCTATAGGTATGCGCGTTTGAATATACAGGTCCTTCTCAAAAAATTAGCATATTGTGATAAAGTTCATTATTTTCCATAATGTAATGATAAAAATTAAACTTTATTATATATTTTAGATTCATTGCACACCAACTGAAATATTTCAGGTCTTTTATTGTTTTAATACTGATGATTTTGGCATACAGCTCATGAAAACCCAAAATTCCTATCTCAAAAAATTAGCATATCATGAAAAGGTTCTCTAAACGAGCTATTAACCTAATCATCTGAATCAACTAATTAACTCTAAACACCTGCAAAAGATTCCTGAGGCTTTTAAAAACTCCCAGCCTGTTTCATTACTCAAAACCACAATCACCGGTAAGACTGCCGACCTGACTGCTGTCCAGAAGGCCATCATTGACACCCTGTTGTTTAGAGTTAATTAGTTGATTCAGATTATTAGGTTAATAGCTCGTTTAGAGAACCTTTTCATGATATGCTAATTTTTTGAGATAGGAATTTTGGGTTTTCATGAGCTGTATGCCAAAATCATCAGTATTAAAACAATAAAAGACCTGAAATATTTCAGTTGGTGTGCAATGAATCTAAAATATATGAAAGTTTCATTTTTATCATTACATTATGGAAAATAATTAACTTTATCACAATATGCAAATTTTTTGAGAAGGACCTGTATATGTGCGCAGGCGTGTAGTCCTTCTTTACAAACCAACCCTCAACAAACTACTTGTCTGGCCTTAAAATGTATAATAAAGAATGATTTATTGCTTACACGTAGCCACGTGAACCAGAATTGTCCCGACAAAGTTTTATCTGTACAGAGGTAAAGGGAAGGAGGCCTTCACAGGGGAGAGACTAGTTGACACTTCAGGACTATGTTGTCGTTGTGTCCAGGCGCAGGTCCTTCATCAGATCTGGATACGGTGGACTGCGGAAAACCTCGGGATAAACAGAGAGACTTAATATTAGTGTAGACGCCATCCTTCTTATGATGTAAGTCTATAATGTGTTATGTGTATGCTAGGTCAAAGAGGTGTGTTTTTAGTCTAGATTTGAACTAACAGAGTGTGTCTGCTTCCCGGACAATGTTAGGAAGACTGTTTCAAAGTTTTGGTGCTAAATAGAAAAAGGATCTACCGCCAGCAGTCGATTTTGATATTCTGGGTATTATCAAACACCTAGAATGGGACAGAATTTTGAGATTGCAATAGACATGAAGGAGTATAATGCGTTAAGAGCTCGCTCAAGTACTGGGGAGCTAAACCATTTAGTGCTTTGTAAGTAATCAGCAATATTTTAAAATTTATAAGATGTTTAGTAGGGAGTGTTCAGTGTTGACAAAACCAGGCTAATATGGTCATATTTCTGGTTCTGGTAAGAACTCTAGCTGCTGCGTTTTGGACCAGCTATAATTTGTTTATTAAGCGTTCAGGGCAACCACCCATAAGAGCATTACAATAATCTAGCCTTGATGTCATGAACGCATGAACTAACTGTTCCGCATTTGTCATTGAAAGCATACGTCAGAATTTAGATATATTTTTTAAGATGGAAGAATGCGGTTTTACAGATGCTAGAAACGTGGCTTTCAAATGAAAGATTGGTATAAAAGAGTACACCCAGGTTCCTAACCGACGACAAAGACTTGACAGAGCAGCCATCAAGTGTTAGACAGTATTCTAGGTTAGTATATGTGGAGGTTTTTGGTCAAATAATTAGAATCTCTGTTTTTTTTCAGAATTAAGTAGTAGGAAATTACTAGTCATCCAGTCTTTTATATCAGCTATGCATGCCGTTAATTTTGTGAATAGGTAAGTTTCGTCAGGGTGTGAAGAAATATAGAGCTGAGTATCATCAGCTCAGTGAAAACTAATGCCATGCTTCCTAATGATATCTCCTAAAGGTAGCATGTACAGAGTGAACAGCAAAGGTCCTAGCACTGAGCCATACTGAACTTTTGATCAATAAGACATCTCTTCATTTACTGCTACAAACTGATAACGGTCAGATATATGATTTAAACCATGCTAATGCAATTCCACTAATGCCAACATCATTTTCGATTCTATTTAAAAGAATGTTGTGGTCAATAGTATCAAATGCAGCACTAAAATCGAGTAACACTAATAGAGATACAACAACGATCGGATGATAAGAGCAAATAATTTTTGACTTTGATGAGAGCTGTCTCAGTACTATGGTACAGTCTAAATCCTGACTGGAAGTCCTTGCAGATACCATTTCTTTCTAAAAGATAGTTGTGAAGATACTGCCTATTCTAGTATCTTTTTTTTTTATATATAGCTTTTATTTATCAAGTACATGAAACATACATAAAGTGCATACAGGAATACAATGTCTTTTCTTTTTTATGAACTTAAATGAACAACACCCCGCCTCCCTCTCCTCCCCTCCCTCCCAGACCCATGATCCACTTAAAAAAAAAAAAAAAAACTATATATGTACACATACTTTTTTTTTGTAATTTAGTGTTTTTATTTATTTTAATAAAGTTTATACAATATTTTGCAATATAAGAAAACTTAAACAACTAATAATTCCCCTCTAACCAACCCCCCACCCTCCCTCCCTCCGCACTTCAGGACATTGAGCAGTATCCAAATAACAAGGGATAAAATAAAATTCATCCAGAGATAGACAAATAAATTAACGTTAATGATAACACCCATAAGGAGCTGCAGATTAAGTAGCCAAAAATTCCTTGACTGTAGATATCCAGTTCTTCCACATCGAAATAGTCCTATGGTTAGCGTGATTGGTCCGTGCAGATGACAGTTCCAGGTATAATATCTCCAATAAAGAGTGAAGTAACTTCTTTGCAGCGGTCATGGCAGCTAACCAGAATTTCTGTACCTTCTCACATAGAGGAAATTGAGAATTATCATTCAACAATAAAATAAGAGGATCTTTGGGGATACAAATCCTCGAAGCCTTGTACAAAACATCAAGCACAACATCCCAGAATTTTTGCACATCTGGACAGTCCCACAGCATATGTACCAAAGTGTCCACACATCCCGGTCCACAGAAATTACAATACGGGTGGGGTGATAGACCCATTATATGATGTATGCGTGTGGATAGATATGCCCTGTGAATAACTTTAAAGTGAATGAATTGGTGGTTCGGGTTCGTGGATGCATGAAATGTATTGTCCCACACTGTATTCCATTCAATTGTCCTGTTAGAAACGTTCAGATCTAATATCCAAGCCCTAGCTTTAGAAAAATTGTCTGTGTTAAGGTTTTGAAAGCAGAGATAAAAATATGAAACCGTTCCTTTGCTTGGTGCGTTTGAGATCCAATTCACCACCGGGTGAGTATGCAGATTTCTACCCCAAGGTACCTTATGGGTCTTTAACACTGCGCGTAATTTGAAATATAAAAATAAAGTGTTATGCGAAATATTAAATCTTTCTATTAAGTCACGAAAATCCAGAATTGAACTTTCCCCTTTTATGTCGTTTAACGTTAGAATACCTTTTGTAGACCAGGAAGGCTGTACGAAAGGTTGACCATCAGAAAGTAAGTTCAGATTGTGCCAAATCGGAGTATGAATGTGCCATAAAGTTTTAGTTGCAAAACAGGCTTCAATCTTTTTAAATATTTGAAGAGTGTAGGAAATTATAGGACCATAATATAATGAACATTTCCTGTGAGAAAGGCCTGAAAATAAAAAATCTTGCAAACGAATTGGTAAAATTCGCTCTTTTTCTATTTGTTTCCATGAAGACTGTGAGCTTGAATCAAACCATTTCAAAACTGAGAGCAGGATAAAAGACCAGTGGTACCATTTAAAAGTAGGGCAGCCCATTCCACCTTTTATTTTCCTTTTTTGAAGTGTAGACCATTTAATGCGGGGACGCTTTCCATTCCAAATAAATTTTATCAGTAAAGAGTCCAACTTTTTCCAGTAATTCACTGGTGGGGGGAGAGGAAGCATAGAGCTAATAAAATGAATGCGGGGCAAAATATTCATTTTTATTGTTGACATTCGGGCGGATGGCGATGAAGGCAGACACATCCATCTTTGAATATCCGATTCAACTTCCCCATAAATTGACATATCAAAGTAGGTCTCAATTGAATCCCTAAGTATTTGACTTGTGTTGAAATCTGAATATTATTTGGAATAGAAAAATGAAAACCATCTGAATTGAGAGGCATTAAAATAGGTTTTAGAATGATTCATTTTAAACCCCGACAATGTGCCAAATTCGTCTATAATTTGAAGGGCGTTAGGAAGTGAGCGTTGTAGATCAGATAAAAATAGCAGAGTATCGTCGGCATACAAAGAGATAGAATGGGTTGATGAGCCTAACTGAATCGGGGTAATAAGTTTACATTGTCTAACATACTGTGCCAAGGGTTCTAACGATAAGTTGAACAAAATGGGAGAAAGCGGACACCCCTGTGCCTCTGCCGATATTAAAAGTATCCGAAATGAGTCCACCAGTAGAAACCCTGGCCATGGGGTTAGTGTATAGGGTTTGAATCATTCCAATAAAATGGTCACCGAAATTGAACTTCTGCAATGTGTACCATAGATAGCTCCATTCCAGCCGATCGAAGGCTTTTTCAGTAAATAAACATGTCAATAAACATGAGGCCACTGGGTGTTTCTAATTTCTCGGATTTAGCAATGATATGTAACACTCGACGAACATTGTCAGAAGCTAAACGACCCGTAATAAATCCTGATTGATCTAAGTCAATTAATTTATGTATCACTGACTGTAGACGCCTGGCAATAACTTTAGCATACATTTTAACGTCATCGTTAATCGAGGAAATGGGCCTATAATTAGAACAATCCGAATGATCTTTGCCGGGTTTAGGCATAACCGTGATTAGAGCTGTATTGAGATCTTTGTGAAAACGTCCTTTGAATATGGACTCATTTATAGTACGTAACCAGATATGGCCAAGTAGATCCCACAGCACCAGATATAGATCAACTGGTAAGCCATCAATTCCCGGGGACTTTCCTTTGTTTGAACTTAATAATGCGCAGTGTAATTCTTCTATGGTGATTTCAGATTCAAGGCTGTCAGCTTCCTCCTTTGAAAGTATGTTTAAGTTTAACTGATAAAATTTTTTTTTTAACTGATCAGTACTGGGATGCATTTCTGAAGAATATAATTTTTCGAAAAATGACATGAACGTTTTGTTAATGTCTGTGGAATGTGAGGTGAGACCATTTTTTGAACTCTGGATTGCTTGAATGTTAAAGCGTCGCTCATTTTTTTTAAGAGTAAGCGCAAGGAGTCTGCTCGGTCTGCTTCCATCTATGTAATATTTATGTTTTGTAATGTGCATTAAATATTCTGCTCTTCTTCGTAACAGATCATTAAGAGCGACCCTCTCTATATGTAGTTTTTGTTGTGTATCATTGGAAAATTGATTACTTAATTCCTTTTCTAATTCCCAGCATCTTCTCTCTAACATTGATATTTGTTCAAGGTAATTTTTTTAAGCTTAGCCAAAAAGGAGATAGCATTGTTCCTTAAGAACCCTTTGATGGAGGCCCATAGCATTTCCTGATTAGCAACAGAGTCCTGGTTTATATTTATAAATTCAATCAGTCCTGTTCTCAGTTGAGAAAGAAAGTCTTCATTTTGCAGTAAATAAATCTCCACCGGGATGGTTTACAAGATGTATTAATCTGAAGATGTGCTAGTACAGCATTATGATCGGAAATACTTTGTGGTAGAAATTCAATATTGATTAGCCCTGAAAGTAACGAAGATGAAATTAGAATATAATCAATTCTTGAAAATGATTCATGACTTGGGGAGAAATAGGTGTATTCCTTGGCTGTTGGATTATGTAGTCGCCAAGCATCACATACATCAATATCTTTAATGAGCAATCTCAGCGCTGTATAAGACTGAGCTTGTGCTACTGAAACTGAAGGATTGGAACGATCCAAAACTGTGTCGAACACGGCATTCATATCAGATCCAATGATAATTGAATAGCCTTGGAGAGATAGTATGGTTTTGGAGACCATTGGAAAGAAGGAGTTCAGACCATAAATATTCACAAATGCCAACCTCTTTCCTTCTATTAACCTACAGCAATATGCAATTCTACCATTCTCATCGGAACCTGTGTGTTCAATAATAAAGTTAGAATTGCGTTTAAATAAAATTGTCACTCCCTTCTTCTTAGATTTACAGCTAGATGATACTATGGGGATATAACGCCTATTTTGCAGTCTTTTAGCATCTATGGCGGTCAGGTGGGTTTCCTGAAGAAACGCTACATCAACATTTTTCCTGTGTAAAAGATCTAACACCCTTGTACGTTTAATAGGAGAGTTTAACCCCCTGACGTTAAAAGACAACATGTTTATTTTAACCATAGTCTGTAGTAGCCGGACATACGCATATTAGCATGTAATGGTTAGAGCAAGTTATTGAGTGTACCAATAAAGTTCCCACTGTAATATGAGAAAACAAAAATAAAAAAGGTCCCGAGTGCTTTAAGCGTCCCCTCCCTCTCCCACTCCCACCTTCCCCTTTTAGCAAACGTCTGTGACGATCGCGAGGCAATGTCTGAACACTATTAACCTTCTTATCCCCTATGGATTTAACAGTTGAGGAGATTTAAATTAAAGAAATATATTTCCAAATTAGAAGAACTGTCAAACATGCCCTATCCTCATAACTAGATTTAAGGCAACCAGATTTAACTGAAGTCTAAGAACTGTAACTTAGCCCGTCTTTTCTGAGTAGACAAACGTAACGTAGTTAAACCAGACCCTCACAAATAACTGTCTCCAACCTGCACCATTTGAAAATTAAATTTTGAAAATGGAAAATTGTTTTACAAAATGCAATTATGTAAAAGAAAATATTTTACCATTTCACTTTGGTGAACTAAAATCCATATACACTGATAGAAAACTGGTCCATGTATTGTAGGTGATTCAGCAAAAAACAACTCAAACGATGTCAGGCAGCCTACTTCTCCATTTCCTCCGGCGGTGGGAAGTTTAAGGATCTACGAGCAATGGATACCGATGCATTCACATCAAGACCCTCGCGACATTTTTCAGCGCTCTCCGGAGATTCAAACGAATATTTCTGACCCATGTGGGAGACTCTCAGAGATGCTGGGTAGATTAGGAAAGTTTCTGCGCCTTTCTGGTGTAGCTTGAATCTTACGGTCGAAAAAGCCTTCCTCTTTTGTGCTGTCTCGTGACTGTAATCTGCGTAGAATTCCAGGCGCGTTCCTCCGGGCAAAGTGGGTATTGCTTTCCCGGCTCCTAGAAAGGATGGCTTGCCTGTCAGGATAGCAGAGGAGCCGGAATATCAACGATCGTGGTTTTGATGAATTGGAACTCGAATACACTCGGTGTGCTCTATCAATCTCGATCCGTATTGACTCATAAACGTGGAAAAAGCCTGGGACATTTTCATGGCCGTGGTTGATCGTAGACTAGACCTGTCTAATGTTGCATCGATCACACAGTTCATGTCTCCTCCAATTATCGGAAGGTGAGAATCTAAATTTGGAATGGTAGCAAACAATGAACTCACAAAGTTATGGTCATCCCAATTAGGAGCATAGACGGATACCAGCATTACCTGCTTTTCATATAATGTGCCGGTAACAATAACATAGCGACCGTTTGAATCTGTCATTACTTTATCTGAGGTGAAATGGACATTTTTCCAGATTAATATAGCCGTGCCCCTTGTTTTTACATTGAATTGTGAGTGAAAAGTTTGGTCAATCTAAGGTCTATTTAATTTTCTATGGTCAGAGTTGCATAAATGCGTCTCCTGAAGAAACATTATGTCCGCATTTAGGTTTTTGATATGTGTCATAACTTTTGTGCGCTTGATTGCAGCGTTTAGCCCACTAGTGTTTAGTGAGCTAATCCTCACAGCCCATCCGCCAACGGCACCCCCTTTGGTTACACTAGCCATGGTTCAGCGTCTCGTGGTAAGATTGTCAGGTCAGTCTCAAGGAGTAAGCAGCGAACAGCGAGTGGGATCTTCTGTACAGAAACAGCCCAATGTAAAATGAGTAGCCTACATACATAGCACAAAACTCAAAATATACAAAGTCAAGTGAATACATCCTTTCCCCATCCCTTCTCCCCTGTCCCATTCATCAAAACTAAGTAGTCATACTTCCCTTTCTGCGTCGTCTTTCCTCTTTCCTTTATTTGTCCCAGCTCCTGCAGCTTTAAAGTGCTAGTTGGGACCCCTAAAGTAATGAACTTGAACCTTAAACACATTTTCATGACGCTTATATAGTGTGGATAGATTTCAAGATAGTCTAAATACCAAAAGTGATTCAGAAGTAGCAAATTGGTAAATAAAAAAATTAAAAATGTAAGAAAAAAATTAAAAAGGTAAATGTTGAGTAAAAATTAAATACAGGGTATTAATCATTTAGGATTGATTAATCAAGTGAACTGCAGATTTAGTACCCCTTCCAGCACAATAATCGTTTATAACCATATATTAGCTTGACAACCTTCTAACTTAAATATGAAATAAAATAATACAAGCTATTATTTTCTTTAGTTAATTTCAAATTAGAATTAAGTGAAGTGTAGTACACAACACCAGCTTCTGAACCGCTAAATACCAAAAAGTGATTCAGAAGTAACAGTGATAATTTTTTTTTTTTTTTAAAGGTAAAGGTAAATGTAGAGTAGAAATAAAATACAGGGTATTAATCTCTTAGGATTAAACATCGAGTGAACTGCAGATTTAGTACCCCTTCCATCATAATAACCGTTTGTAACCCTATATTAGCTTGACAACCTTCTAACTTAAATATGAAATAAAATAGTACACGCTATTATTTTCTTTAATTAACTTCAAATTAGAATTAAGTGGATTGTAACACACAACACCAGCTTCTGAAGCCGCCGAACTAGATACAGGGCTAGTCCAGCATAGCAGTTAAATGGTAAACATCAAACTTAGGCCCCACAGAGTCCAACCAGTCCTTAAATCTCTTTGAGATAGACACATTAACTCACTTAGTATATCGTCCTTGTAAAAATGATGGGCGCTAAGGCTCAGCAGGTTCTCGTCTTAATTTAAGACTTACCAAAACGAAAACAGCTCCTCCAGTCAGGGAGCCAGCTAGGTGAACATGGTCCATATTAGCCGCGGGTAAAATAGCAGTCAAGCCAGTCAGGCATCGGGGCCTGTTTATATTTGGCCGCGAAGGTGGTGGCTTCCTCGGGGGATGAGAATCTCTTCTTCGCTCCGCTCTCCAGAGTAATCTGTAATCGGGCCGGGAAGACAAGTGCTGGTCGAAGAGCGAGGTTGTAAAGATCGGCCATCACTGCTCGATATTTAGCTCGTTCCCCGGCGACTTCTGGTGTGTAGTCCTCAAAGATCTGGATTGGTGTCCCTTGGTACTGAAGTTTCCCACTTCTCTTACGAGCCTCCCGAATGATCAGCTCCTTGGTCTGATACCGATGAAGGCGAAGTATAACCGGTCTGGGCCGTGAGCCAGGTTGTGGTTTAGCGGTGAGCGTTCTGTGCGCTCGGTCCAATTCAGGAGGAGACTGAAGGATCTGGTCGCCCAGTACTTCAGCCAAAAGTTCGGCGAAAAAGCTTGTGGGCCTGGGTCCCTCGATTGATTCTGGGAGGCCGATTATTCTAATATTATTTCTGCGGCTGCGGCTCTCCACATCGATAGTCTTCGCTGTTAGTTTAGCGTTGTTATCTGCTAATGCGACACACCTCTCCTCCAGTGCTTGAATTCGTTGGGCTTGCAGCTCAGCGTGGGATTCCAATGAGTCCATTCGCTGTCCATGTTCTGTTATCGTTGTCTACATTTTGTCGAGTCTCAATTCCAGAGCAGCGAATGTTGCTTTGAAGTTGGCTGCAATACTAGCTCTGTGGTCTTCTAGCATACTAGCTATGCCAGCTAGCGCTGTGCTGCTGCCCGTAGGAGAGGCGTCTGTTTCAGTCTTTTTAGACGCTTTTGACATTTCTCTATGGTGTTCAAGGTTCTAATGTTAATTCTTCCACTCTCAGTTGGTTGGGGTTTTGAGGAAAAAGTAAGTTTTCAAAGTTACCGCTGCGGGAGCTTGAGACAACGCTGCTTTCACATGCTCACCCAAACCGGAAGTCCCCTATTCTAGTATCTTTGACTGAAAAGGTAGAATCGAGCTCGGCCTGTAATTGACTAATTCTGTAGGATCAATTTGTCTTTTTTTTAACAAGCGGTTTAATCATAGCCAGCTTAAAAGTTTTTGGTACGTATCCTAATGACAAAGATGAATTGATGATATTAAGAAGAGGATCTATGACTTGTGGAAGCATCTCTTTCAATAGTTTATTCGGTATAGGGTCTAACATACATGTTGTCGATTTAGATGATTTAACGAGTTTAGAAAATTCTTCCTCTCCTATAACAATGAATGAATAAAATTTTTAATGCGATCCTGTAGTAGACGGTTGCATAGTTATAATTTATAATTCTCCCTGATATTATCAATCTTGTAAGTAAAAAAGTTCATAAAGTAATTACTGCTGTGCTGCTTGGAAACGTTTGGGGTTGAAGCTTGGGGTTAGGGTTGATTTTTTGTTAATTTAGCCACTGTTTCAAATAAATACCTAGAGTTTTGTTCATTTTCTTCTAATAGGGTTGAAAAATAAGCAGATCTAGCAGTTTTTAAGGCATCTTTGTACGCAATCGTGCTCTTTTTCCATAAAATGCGGAAAACTCTAGTTTTGTTTTCTTCCAGTTGCGCTCCATTTTTCTGGCCGCTCTCTTAAGGGCCTGAGTGTGCTCGTTGTACCATTACGTTTGCCATTTGATGATGGGCACCGTTGTGGTGGTCGCGCCATCTTTAACTTCGCAGTCCACTTAATGATGCGTTTACACCAGATGCGAACAGAACGTCTGGCGCGAGTGATTTCAATGTTAAGTCAATACAAAGACGCGTTACGCGCGTAAAAAATTCCTGCGGCGCAGTAGACGCAGATTTTATTTAGTGCTTTTTGTGCATTCACGCGAATTCGCATCTGCCACCCGAGAAAAATCTGAACTTATGCGTCAATTCGCGCCGTGTTAACCAATCAGGAGCCTGCTTGCTGCTGTCACGTGGTGAAGTAAATATTTTATCACATAAAAACTTGATTTTAATATATGAGACATTCATTTTGTATTGAATGCTATTTATTCCAAATCTAATCTAGATTATATGAAACATTATTATTCTAATGTAAAGACAACCAACATGCTTTAGTGCAAGAACATAGTTCGTGTCTGGACAGTGTTGTGTGTAACGAGTCAGCTCAGAGGGGAAATATTAATAATCAATAATAACTGGTTATGATTAATTATGAATATTTGGGTCAGTTAATGGTATTAACTTGCTGTAGCTAACTTAATATTACAATAAATTAATCAGTTCGTCCAACAAACTCTTTTGATTATTCATTTATTCTAAGAAAAGGGTTATCTTCCATGGCTACGGAAAATAATTGTTTCTTAGCATGTACAGCGCTTTGAGCATGTAACAAGATCAAAATCGTAAAAGAGACGTTGTCTGCAAGCAGTGAATCAGAGCCAAATACATATTGTGCACAAGTTTTATTAACTAAATCACGAACATAACTAAACTAAACAAACATACATACATAAAATACATGTATAGGTAAAAGGGTGAGTGATAGCATGGAACTGGAAACCGGAAAGGGAACTATTGATACTTGTGGGTAGTTCGACTCTGTTCTGGTTGGAGGTTTTCTCTCTCTCCATGAGCACATGGCTGGTTGAGTCAAGGTCTTGCAGGCTGTGGTCATAGCCTGCAGGGGCCATGAGCCGTTTGGGGGAGGGGGTCTCAGACACCCACCCGAAGTAAGCAGCCCGGAGATCCAGCAAAACAAGAGTTGATCGTTGCCCGTTCAGTGATGGTAAGGTTGCAGTTTTCTGGATTGAAGAAAAGGCAGTCTGACTCCCTTTGGGAGCGTGAAAGCATGGCCGACGGTGCTCACGGCCTGCTGGGCCCTGGGGCCCCAGTGAAGGGGGGGTTCCCCAGTATCAGCAGAAGCAGTGTTGCGGCCGGATGAGAAAAACTAAGAGAGACAGGTCACTGTGGACTGTCTCTAATAAAGCTTGAGAAAAAGTCCCACCTCCGACTTTGCTTAACCAATGAGAAGGGTGGACTTTCTGGCGGGAGTTTCCTCTGTGGGCAAGATTTATGAGTCTTTGTCCTAAGTGTGGTTATACCTCTGCCTTACACTTTTTCTGTTCATTAATGCTCAGATAGATATAACAAATCCACACTGTATTCTAAGAGAAGGTGATGTACATCAAAGTGTGAGTCATTAAATAAAGATTAATTAGGTAGGAGACATGATACAGGTGAGGTTACATTGACCGTTGGTTGGTTGTATAATAAAATACATGCCATAGTATATACATAATAGTACACAAGACAGTAAATCATTCACACAGTTTCTGTGATGCATGTTCATTTATAGATCAGTTAGTCTATGATTAATGCAGCAAAGTCTGTATTAAAGATTGTTTCTGTCTTCCCATTGTCTCTCTCTTGCGCATGTGGCCACATTCCTTTGACAGCAATAAAAGCAACTTATCTGATCGTATCCATGGTAACCCAAAAGCCCCCCTTGCACCTGCTAGGGGGATGGGGCCACAGGTCCCAGCGTGAGCTTTAAAGATTATTTGTTAACCATAACAAATAATTGTGTCTGATTGGTCTCAGTTGCTACATGTGTGAGAAGAAAAAAATTTAAAAAAAATTCACAGGAGAGTTTAATCACTTTTGATTAAATTTAATCAAATTGGTCGCGGAACAGGCGGAAGTACCGGAGGTCTGGTGGACCCAAATACGGCGATGATGATCCCTACGCCGCTGTTCTGCTCTCTCTCGAGCAAATACAGAGCGGTGACTCTCTCGATGAATGCTCGATCAACATCAGCCATCTTGTAAAAAGATGGCCGCCAAATTTCGCTTCAAACTTTTGTTTTTTACGCGCGTCAATTTCGCTCTTGACGCGCGAATGGATTCAAACTGTTAAAGCGTATAACTAGACGCAGCAGGCGCGAATTTGACGCTCTATTCGCGTCTGGTGTGAACGCAGCACAAGAATCACGGTAGAAATGGAATGCACCTTCAGTCAGCATGATGTGGAGTGCGCAGTTCATGGTTGCATAGCATCGATAGACGCCACAGCCGCGCTGTGAACGGCCCCTAAGATCTACAGGCGATGCACGCGCATACGTGTTTGCGTTCTCGAGCCACCAGGCACTGTTGTTGTGCGAATGAGCGGGCCAGAGCGCGTAAAGGGTTTTCTGTTAGAACGGTGTCGTGTAAGCGGCCCCTAAGTTAATAACTAATGATCTTTGCAACGGAAGTGAATCGATCAAAACTAACTTTAGCTGGACAATAATTTTATTCTAGAGCTGCTGTAAAAAGCTGTTAAAAGTGCTATATGAGCGGTTGTGCGAATGAGCGGGCCGGAGCGCGTAAAGGGTTTTCTGTTAGAACGGTGTCGTGTAAGCGGTCCCTAAGTTAATAACTAATGATCTTTGCAATGGAAGTGAATCGATCAAAACTAACTTTAGCTGGACAATAATTTTATTCTAGAGCTGCTGTAAAAAGCTGTTAAAAGTGCTATATAAATTAAGGTGACTTGACTTTGTTATGGACAAACTGTGACTATCACAGAAGGGATATACACAGAGGGACTATAAGCAAACCCACACCAGCCCGCCGCCTCTCACCATGGGCAACTCCAGAGTGGTATAGAGTCCAGCCTCTCTCAAGGAGTGTGGTTCCAGAGCCCAAGCTGCGCGTGGAGGTGATCCCGACTATCTCTAATCGGTATCTCTCAACCTCCCGCACAAGCTAAGGCTCCTTCCCCGCCAGCGAGGTGATGTTCCACGTCCCTAAAGCCAGTTTCCGTGTCCAGAGATCGGGTCGTCGGGGCCCCCGCCTTTGACTGCCGCCCGATCCACTATGCACCGGCCCCTTATGGCCCCCCCTTATGGCAGGTGGTGAGCCCACGGGAGGGCGGCCCCACGTCACAAATACGGGCTGAGCCCGGCCGGACCCCATGGGGGGAGGCCCCAGCTGCACCATGCCGGGCGAAGTCTCGGTCCTTGATTTTTCTTGCTTCATAATGGGCTTCTGAACCGCTCCTAAGGCGGGCGTACACGGTGCGATTTTTTGCTGTTTTACGAGCTCGCAGATGATTTTTTTCACTCGGGAGAAATCGCGTGTAAATCGGTTATGCTCGCATGTCGCGGCTCGTATCGTTGGCGAGGAAGATACGAGCCGAGCCGAGCACCTCTCGACCTCCCGATAATTTTTAAGCATGTCGAAAAAGTTCGGGAGCTGTCGGCTTGCATTCGTGAGGTGCGTGCGGTTGAATGAGCCGATTTGTCGATCTATCTGAATTTGACCAATCAGGAGCTGAGGAAATCCACAGAAGAAAGACGAAAATGGTGTGGACTACTAGAAACACTGCTTCAATTAATGTTTTTATGATGACTTTGTGAAAGGTTAACTAAACAGCATCTGCTGTGTTCCTGCTGGCCAGTATTTGGCATAGCCTATTTCATTCTGTAACATACAGATCTGTATTATGCTATTGTTTTTGATAGTATTATACATTTCTTACAGATTCTTACACGTCATGATGATCATTACGTTTGTATCTTCCTAAAAGCAATTACAGTTTGTCTACAGCCTAAGCTTTTTTTTTTATTAATGCCGACAGAACAATGTTGCCAGATATTGCTACGAAAAACAAGCAAAAACTAACAAAAACAAAGAAATTATATAAAAATCCGAAATAAGTTCAAAGCTTGTGTTTTGGAAATAAGATTAATATATCACGAACCACTTTAATAACTTCCTAAAGTGTGACATTAATCCAAAAAACAAGTCCAGAATACTACTGTCACCTTTCCATTATGTGGATCTGGCAACAGGGGATCTGGCACCCGCGCCCTCACTCACAACGAGCTCATGCTCACTCAAGCCCCGTTCACTGCGCTAGCTTCTCGCAGCAAAATGAATTGCAAACACTCACATGAGGTGGTTTAAACGGCTAATTAATAATTCAGAGAGCTTGAAATTTTATATTTGAATGTGTAGCCTACCATAACTACGTTTTTTAACTCATTCACACACACACAAACACACACACAAGGGTGACCGGACGTCCGTTTCCCGGTGCTGAAAACGAGCCTATATATGTAGCAAAATAATCACGGCTTGTATCAATATTTTATATACAGTTATGAGAGAGTTTTTGGCGCGGAACTTTGTGCGATTTCTTCGGAATTCAGCAGGTCGTAAAATCGTGTCGTATATCACTGCCTCCGTACGATTTTCGGATAAACTCACTCGTAAAGTGTGCGTGGACATACGATCTTCCGACCGTCAGAATTTGCACCGTGTAAGCCCGCCTTTAGTCTGACCCGTCACCTAGGACCTGTTTGCCTTGGGAGACCCTACCAGGGGCAATAAGCCCCAGAAAACATAGCTCCTAGGATCGTTTGGATACTCAAACCCCTCCACCACGATAAGGTGGCAGTTCAAGGAGGGGTCGTGCAAGACTAATTCACTAATTCATTTTATGTATCAATTTACACCTCTTAGCCCCTAATAACCAAGCAAAAACTATTTGTATTTACTTTATAAATGTTTTAAAGAGAAAAAATTAAATATCACATTGACATAAGCATTCACTCCTTTTGCTATGACACTTGAAATTTTGCTCAGGTGTACGGTGGCCCAGTAGTGCACAACACAACAAAATTTAAAAAGCTAAAAAGTTCACAAAACGAAATCAAGCCACAACACAGTGGAAATGCCCGACTTATAGCGCAGTAAAGTTTAGTTTTAGGTTTGATTTTCACTGCATATTCGCCTAGGCTGCTAAAGGGACCATCTGAAAATTCCACTCACAATCCAAAAATATAAACGTCCAATCATTTAAATGAACGATATTTACAAAGTTACAGTAAATGCCCAGTGGGCAGACTGACTTACTGTATATGAGCATATATATATATATATATATCACTTGAAATAAATCTTTTTGGAAAAAAAAAACTGTAAATATTTTTTTCCATGTTCCAAAGGTTGTAGTACGTTCCTAGAGACCAGACTGACTTACTAGAGGTGAAATTTCCACAATATTTCCCTTAATGTATGTACGGTAAACAATTATTTTTATAAAAGTATACTGTAATTCTACAAAGGATTTTGTTCATGTTCCAATGGTTGTAGTACGTTCCCAATGACCAGACTGACTTACTAACAGGTGACAAGTTGCCAATACCTCCCTGAATGCATGTACAATACACAATTACTTTTGGAAAAAATTAAAGTTTTTTTTTTCCATGTTCCAGTGGTTGAAGTACGTTCCTAGACTGACCAGAAATTTTGCATTATTCACCTGTAGTAAGTCAGTCTGGTCACTAGGAATGTATTACAAGCTTTGAGATTAAAAAAATAAAAGTTTTGGTGAAATACAGTAATTGTTCTCTAAAAATAATTGTTTACTGCAAATAAATTAAGGGAAGTATTGGCAAAATTTCCCCTGTAGTAAGTCAGTCTGGTCACTAGGAATGTACTACAAGCTTTGGAATTTGAACATGTCTGTTTTTAAATGTTAAAAGTCATTTTAATTAATACAAATTATACGTTTTAATACACTTGGTGGAATTGGCAGACATTCCTTTAGGCATCATGTGCAGTGGTAGCGTGTCAAACCATTCTCAGGTGTAAATATGCAGCTATAATGTATAGGTGATTTTAAATAAAACATTTCATGTCAATATACAATGGTTACATACTGTAAAAACTAATTGTGGTATTGGTATTTTTGCAAGACTTCCAACTCTATAGAACAGTGGCAATGTAAAACGAATGTCCGGTGAATATAGACCCTAAAACTAACTTTACCGTGCTCCGAGTGCCCCCTAGTGGTCGTGAGCATTTTCGTTGCATTGTGGCTTGATTTTGTTGCGTTGTGTCTTGTTTCCATTGTGTGATTCCGTTGTTTTGCTAAGTTATGTTTT
Source organism: Gila orcuttii (assembly GCA_026230005.1). Taxonomy (NCBI): domain Eukaryota; kingdom Metazoa; phylum Chordata; class Actinopteri; order Cypriniformes; family Leuciscidae; genus Gila; species Gila orcuttii. The sequence goes on along the minus strand of JAPDVR010000005.1, from coordinate 39,597,019 downwards.
CTTTTTAAATTTCGTTGTGTTGTGCACTACTGGGCCACCGTACAGGTGCATCCCATTTCTCTGGATTATATTTGAGTTGTTTCTACACTTAGACTGGAGTTCACTTGTGAAAAATTCAATTGATTGGAAATGTAGGCTCTTTAGTAATTAGTTTTCTCTAAATGAAAATATCTTAATGTAGACAAGTTGCCAATAAATTTGCAAGTGAAAATGTTATTTGTTAAAACATTTTTTTTTACTTTTTAATTGGAATTTAAATCACAATTTGTACATCATTTCAGACCCACTTTCCAGATAAGTAGGCCACATTTTGGGAACATACAGCTCATATTTTAAGTAGGAGATGTAAATTCACAAGTCAAACTAGCCACCTGCAATTAAATCGCTCTTTTGCCTCATTTACTGCAAGGTGTATAATAAATACATTTATTTTATTTAATCTACATATCCTCAGAGAAAAGTCTTCCAGATTTAAAGCTTCTAGGCACACTAGGAATACCAGAAGCTATTCCCAGTCGGCCATAGGTCTGTACTCCAAGGATTCCATCTTGATATTAGGGATGCTCTTTTGGCTGTTCATTTAAACGGCGTCTCATTTCTTCAGCATGGGCCTTGCTGCGCTCCCTCTTTGTGTGATACTGTGTGGACAAATAGAGAGACAAATGATTTAGCCCAAGACAACTAGATAAGTCAGAGCATTCATTTTTCAAGCTTCACTTCCACGGGCACTTCCACCAATTCCACAAATCTATTGATTTTAAGTCCTCAGGTAAAATTATTTCTACACTGAAAATAGTTTAATTTACAGTTGACAATTAACATATGTTTATTCATTCCCATCATGGATAATCTAATCTGAATGGATAACTGTATACATATTGAATTGTTCACACCTAGTATCAACTCTTTCCCTTCCAGCATTTTTTTTTTTACTTTTATTAAAGTTGCTAGCCAGAACCAGCATTTTTGATCATTTTCACAAAACATTCATGGCCCCTAGAATATTTTGTGATGTAAACCCATTTAAAAAAGCCTCTGCTTTTAAACAAATAAATATATAGTAGGGCTGTGAAACAATTAATCGTGATTAATCGCATTCAAAATAAAAGTTCGTTTTTACATAATATATGCGTGTAGACTTTGTATAATTATTTTGTACATATAAATACACAAACATGCATGTATATATTTAAGAAAAAAAGTGTCATTTATATATAAAATATATATAATATAAATTATATACAAATATATATACAGTATACATGCAAATATTTCTTAAATATATACATGCATATGAGTGTATTTATACATACAAAATAATTATACACAGTCTACACATATATTATGTAAAAAAAACCTTTATTTTGGGGCCCTAAGCAAAACCACCCTTTGGGGCCTATTACAAACTATTACAGTGCTAATTTTAGTAGATTTTCAACATTTATTGCAGTGTCGTTCCTATTTACAGTACATTTGTGCATTGTGCATAAAAATTGGCACTTGACATTACGATTTACTGAATCATTTAAAACAAAGAATTGCTTGAAGCCGCCATTTGATGGAGACCTCCAAGCAATATCTTGGTTGCATTGACTGTAGTGTGAAGAGGTTTGAGTCGCCGTATTTTATCTAGTCTGTGTATGCGTGCACTGATCAAAGATTTTGGTTAGTTTGAATGTGAATAAAGGCATAAATAGCGATCTGGACAAAACTGATCATATCATAAGATTAATTTTGTATGTCTTTTCAATGCCTTTATGTCCTTTTTGGAGCTTGAAATTTTTGTGTCTTGTTGACCTAATTGACAAAAACAGCTGTTTCTTTCTTCAAATATATTCTTTTGTGTTTTGCAGAAGAAAGAAAACCAGTTTAGAAAGGCATGATAATGATAATTGAAGACAATTTTCACTCAAATTTTTTTAAATAACCTAAAATATACAGTAAACAATACAGACTAAACAATTTGATAAGAGGTAGGCTTAACACACATTCACTCATCTAAACATAGTAACGCATTAATTAGTTTTGTTAGCAAATACTAATGCAGTGTATTACCTGGTATAAATGAGGTCTTTTATCCAAAGTGATTTTTAGTGTATAGAAGGTTTTCAGTATGTGTTCTCAAACTAATGATCTATGCTCTAACAATAAAGCAACAGGAACTCATAATGAACACAATGCTGTCCTCACCTCTTTCTTGAGACAATCACGCATTGCACGGTCCATATCATTACATGTGCCAAAGAACCTGAGGACATTATGCTGAAGGCAGAGAAAGTCATTAATTACTTGCATGCCTGTTTTCAAATAAAAAGAGTTTGCACACTTTTTTAATTAGTGCACAGGTTTTATAACAGAATTTTTTTTCTGAAGACAGAAAAGAGAGATATACCCAGAATAAATCGTACAATCCACAAATGCGCACAGACATTTAAAACTTTTAAAGTGTATTTGCAAAAGTGCTTTTAAAGCATAATGCAGGTTTAAAAAAATATTTACTCAACAACAACAAAAAAAAAACAATATTATGCAATTGTTTACTTACCCTCATATCTTACCTGTATGACTTTCTTCCAAAGAACACAAAAGAAGTTATTATGGTGTTGAAATTCTTCATATGTCCTCCTTTTCAGTCCACAGAAGAAAATCATACAGGTTTGGAATGACATGAGGTTAAAGGTAAATGATGACAGTTATCTTTTTTTGATTTTCTGCATTCACAAAATTATGATTCAAATGACAGTTAATCACAGAATCATCTGTGGATTGTACATTTGAGGAAAATGCATGTTTGCATGAGTAGATTTCCAAACCTCTTTGTGGCACTGTTTGAGAAGAGTTATAAACTGATTGCACTCGTCAGTATGCAGATGGGGTGACAGATCCGGATGCATCCTGAGTTAAGGCTGTATGTCTTAAACTGTGACACCACTTGCCCTGCAGGTGACTATCATTGTTAAAGCAAGGCCACCGTGAAGAACAGGAAAAAATAAAGAGTAAATGCCTAAAACTTTTCACAGTACTGCATTTAAGGCATTTCAATCATTTTGGAGAATTTGTCATAGCTCTTCATAGTCCTTCTATGGATTTATGCTGTCCGTTAATGCAATCCCAGATTCTATGATGGTGTGAGGACTAATGGTCAAGGGATAGTTTACCTAAAAATAAAAATTAGCCCTTGATTTACTCACCCTCAAGTCATCCTAGGTGTATATGACATTCTTCTTTCAGACGAATACAATCGGAGTTATATTAAAACATGTCCTGGATCTTCCAAGCTCTTTAAAGGATTAGGTCACCTCAAAATGAAAATTTCCAAATAATTTACTCACCCCGATGCCATCCAAGATATCCATGTCTTTCTTTCCTCAGTGGAAGAGAAATTAAGTTTTTTGAGGAAAACATTTCTGGATTTTTCTTCGAATAATGGACTTCAATGGCAACCAGCGTTTTGAAGTCCAAATCAATGCAGTTTCAAAGGTCTTTGAAGTGCTTCAACGGACTGTGGACGATCGCAGCTGAGGAGGAAGGTCTTATCTCTCGAAACGATAGGTCATTTTCAAAAAGAAAAAAAATATATATACTACAATTGTTCGGATTGAGCTGATCTGCAACGCGCTGGGAACTATGTAATCACGATGAAAGGTCAGGCTCGATGTCGGCGGAAGTTCCGCCCCACTCGTCCGTGCGAAGGAGGATAGTTCAAATTGTATTGGTCGCTTTGTAAACAATAGGGCGGTACTTCCGCCAACGCCGGCGACATCGAGCGTGACCTTTCAACGTGATGACGTAGTTCCCGGCACGTTGCAGATCAGCTCAATCCGAACAATTGCAGTTAAAAAGTATATATATAGCCTTTTTTTTTTAAATGACCTATCGTTTCGCGAGATAAGACCTTCCTCCTCAGCTGCGATCGTGCACAGTCCGTTGAAGCACTTCAAAGACCTTTGAAACTGCATTGATTTGGACTTCAAAACGCTGGTTGTCATTGAAGTCCATTATTCAAAGAAAAATCCAGAAATGTTTTCCTCAAAAAACTTAATTTCTCTTCCACTGAGGAAAGAAAGACATGGATATCTTGGATGGCATTGGGGTGAGTAAATTATTAGGAAATTTTCATTTTAAGGTGAACTAATCCTTTAATGGCAGTGAATGGCTTTATGTTTTTGAAGTCCATCAAACTGCATCCATCCATGATAAAAGTGCTCCACACGGCTCTGACGAGTTAATAAAGACCTTCTGAAGTGAAAAGATGCGCTCGTGTAGAAAAATCTCCATATTTGAAACTTTATCGACTAAAATAACTAGCTTCCGGCAGACAGCCGTTTGCATCGATTTAGAGCAAAAGAGTAACACTTGACCTGACGCACAAAGTAATGACGAACGCGGAAGCGCAGAGGATAGAGCAAAACAAAACACCAGTTACGAATTAGAAGTCTAAAACGGCAATTTTTAAAGAGAAATGTCGGAGGAGCTTGAGTTTGTTGCCCAGGCCTGTTTGTTTGAACCGCGAGAGGCGTCAAAGCTTACGCTACTCCTTCGTCATACATTGCGTAGGCCATCTGCCGGAAGTTAGTTATTTTAGTCGATAAAAGTTTTAAATATGGATATTTTTCTTACAGGAGCGCATCGCTTCACTTCGTGAGTAAATCATGGGCTAATTTTAATTTTCGGATGAAGACTTTAACCCTTTTTCACAGTACTATACAAACAAAATGTAAAGAATAGTTCCCCCCAAAATGAATTCAGAAGACTTGGATTAATCAGTTAAATTCATACTAATTACTTTTAAAATGTCTTTGTACATTTTGATGTGTGTAAACGTTTTGGTTCCATGGACTTTCAATGGACGGACAAAAATGATCAGAGAAATTTAAATATATCCTCATTTGTGTTCTGTAGTTGAATGGAAATCATGTGGTTTTAGAACATGAATGCAAGTAGTTGACAGTATTTTTCTTTTTGGGTGAGTTATCCCATTAATCCAAATTCACTCAAACATATTTGAAAATGTGTATTGTGCATTATCTATTAACCATTAACAAGGCTAAAACTGACAAACTTCAGTAAATCAGTCAAACTGGCTCAGTTATCTGCGAATGCAGATACACTAAAAATAGTCAAATATAGGTTGATTATAAAATAAAAAATAAAATAAAAATCACAACAGAAAAGCAATTTGACTTGACATGACATTAAGGATACTAAAGCCTCCCCATCCCATCCCATCACGCATTCTAAAATCCTCTGAAATCTGGGACACTTACCTGCAACAGAAGGAAAACAATGTATTAATATTAATCCACTTAATACAGTTTTGTTTATTTTATACACTCTTTTTAAATTTATTATAAAAATCAAAGAGGCATACACAGGACTATTGATTACTACAACTTTACAATTTCTGCCATGTTCGACAGAAGCTCTGAACAACAACACATTTCAAACAGAAGCCCTAAAGTAATTTTGGTCTTAAATGTATGTAGAATATAAAGTCATTTATTTTTTCGAGCTGTGTGATTTCATAATTAGTCCCATATAGGGTTAAGCACCTGTTGCCATACGCGATTATGTTTTATTACTAATTTAGAGTAAATCCACCTAAGATCACTGGAATGTTTCTTCATTGGAAGGGCATTTGGTACAAAGGCAAAGAATGTGAAGATAGAAGTTTGAGAAATAAGGGATTTTTATTCAGTTTTAATAGTCTTTACTTAAAGGAACACTCCACCGTTTTTTGAAATTGGGGTTATTCACCATCTCCCCTACATTTAGATAGGTGGGCAAATGCATTTTTGTCTCAGTGCATGCATTGTCTTAGTCCGGCAGCGCCGCCGCTATAAGCATAATGAATGGAATCCTTTGTTGCCGGATAGCATGTAGTGAGTAAAAGTGATCAAAAAAAAAAACCCTAATTGCTTCTTGTGGCCTGCTTATTCACAACGAGTGTTTCCTATGTCAGTGTTTGCTGCAAAGATAAAGTTGACGTAGTAGTGAACGCGCCGAGAGAAATGCACACTTCATACGAATTAGCCTACATAAGCAGAGAGTATCCAATTTCTTTTAGGTTTTATTTGTTTTGTTTAAAAGTAGACATTTCAAGCTTTCTATAGATATAGATATACTTCTCAGGTCTGTGAGACAAGTAGCTTATACGCTGAGTTTCGGTTCATTTATGAGACGCGCTCCAGTTCACGCACCCGTGCCTCCGTGTCCTGATTTTATTGTCTACTATATTTGCTTCTTATTTATTAATCCAGGCAATTTGTTGATGAAACATTGATTAAAATGAAGATACAATTTATACAAAACGAAATTCACTTTAAAGGAAGGCTTTCTACAAAACAAAACTTAATAAGTGGTAAAAATCATGTCTGACCCATTCCAAATATTTTCCGATATATTGAGCATCTTCCTATCTTACTCATCTCATGCGGTTCCCTTTTCATATAATCAACATAGATGAAATAAAAAAAAATAACATATTATTTAAACATAAATATGAAACGTATGTTTAAGTTTTATAACTTATATTTAAGCGTCACACCGCTCTGCTTTGCTCACATGCTCTGGCATGTAGCCTATACATGCATGTGTGCGTGCATGTGGTGGAGGGTGTGATTTTCAAATAATAATCGAATAATACCCACCCAGCGATCTTTGAATATTATTTTTGCTTGAAATTTTTTTTTGTATAAATTGTATCTTCATTTCAATCAATGTTTCATCAACAAGTTGCCTGGATTAATAAATAAGAAGCAAATATAGTAGACAATATAATCAGGACACGGAGGCGCGGGCGCATGAACTGGAGCGCGTCTCATAAATGAACCGAAACTCAGCGTATAAACTACTTGTCTCAGACCTGAGAAGTATATCTATATCTATAGAAAGCTTGAAATGTCTACTTTTAAACAAAACAAATAAAACCTTAAAAGAAATTTGCTACTCTCTGCTTATGTGGGCTTATTCGTATGAAGTGTGCATTTCTCTCTATAGGCGCCTTCACTACTGCGTCAACTTTATCTTTGCAGCCAACACTGACATAGGAAACGCTAGTGTATTAATAAACAATTCAAATGTTTCATGCATAATCATTACTTTTGCCGGTTCTTTGTGGCAAGCTTTATTTCAGGTGTTGCGTGATATCTCTGCGCCCAAGTAGCAGTGCTTCGCCTGTGCTTCCCCCCCATATAGTCCCAAGTCAATATCTGCCTAGGAAATTGCCTAGTCTTAATCTGCATTGCTATTTGTACTCGTTGTAAATAAGCAGGCCACAAGAAGTAATTAGTTTTTTTTTGGATCACTTTTACTCACTACATGCTATCTGGCAACAAAGGATTCCATTCATTATGCTAAGCTAAGCTAGCGTCGGCGCTGCCAGACTAAGACAATGCATGCACTGAGACAAAAATGCATTTGCCCACCTATCTAAATGTATGGGAGACGGTGAATAACCCCAATTTCAAAAAACCGTGGAGTGTTCCTTTAAAGTGTAAATTGCAGGTTAAATTTTTCACAAATATAATGCAATGGGCTTATTAAACATAAAGATAAGAACCGCCCACCATTGTTTTGTATGTTTTTTTATACCAAAATGCTGAATATAATATGAAAAGTTGGTACTTTTTACAGTGGTTTTAAGCACTCCCTCTCCCTTCCACTAGGTTGGGCGTGACGTCATAAAAGGGACTCCAAGCCTAGAGTTAGCGTTAGTCTAACGGCAAGTAGGCTAGCAGTTATATTGGAGACCTAACTCAGCAAGCAAAAATGGTGTTGATGAATGAAATAACCCAATTGTAAACATACTCGTTTGTGCTGGCTATGAGATTACCGTGATTCTGCCTGAAATGAGTGTAAACTATTCGCAAAACAAACGGGTTCAGGCAGCATGCGTCAAAACCAGGATGCTGCCTGAGGCACGTCAGATTAATGGATTATTTGATGATAATTTTTACTTTTCACACCGTTTTAAAAATAAAAACAGACAGTACAGTATACGTTACTCATAACTTCGAATTTTATTATAATTGTATTTCATATAATATACAATAATGTCATTTTTACTTGTTATATCAAATGTGATAATTGCTAGTACATTTAAAATATCAAAATATGCTCCCTATACACATTTTAAACGAAATAACGATGTCATATTGTGAGATTTACACCATTATGGAAACAATAGAGAATGAATCGACATTCTCTGTGATCGATTTGCGCTTGGGTAGCATTTTTCGACAAGGCAGCACAAATCGTCTGAACACCGGTCGCGGCGCGGGTCGAGCTGCTTCCACTAAACTCCAAATCGCGGTCACCTCACTGCAGCACATACTCTCCACTGCTGATTCCATTGGGTGGCATAGCCCACACAAACACCTGTCAAACACAGCAATAGGGATTTTTTCTTTCTGACAATGAGCATCGCTAATTAGTTGCGATTTAGCACACGCAATATCGCGTTGTCTGCAGATGCCAGCAAAAGCGCCATTGTGCCTGTGCAGTGTGTGCATCTCTACAGCTCTGATTAGGACTACTAACACCATGTAAGTAAATAATGTCTTCATTCGTTGTCCCTCCTTGCTATTCTACATGACGACAAGATTTTGAAAAGACTTTGGCTTGTTCCCTAATGTTATCCGGGTTAGCACCAGGTTAACCTAGGCTAGCTCTAGCTACTCACGGTCGGATGTACTAACAGTGAAATTAACGTGAGAATGTGCGCTCCTCCACGCCAATTTCATGTCTGGCGTACGTACATTTCTCATAGTTTTTGTCCGTTGGCGACTCTTACAGGCAATGAAGTTAAGTTGCAAACATTACACAACGAATTGTTCTACAAGTCTATCGCACTACCACCTGTGGGAAGCATTGCTATTAATTTGCAATTTATAAAATAATTTACATATATTGTCACACGAACCTTATGGGAATATTCTATCAATTATGCAATTAAGTAAGAACATATAAAAGCATATGCAAATTGATACAACCCTTAGTCTATGGCAATGGCAGCTTTGGCCTTATTAGAGGACATTGCTAATGGCAGAATCCGAAGAGAACGAGTTTTTAGGGACCACAATGATTTTCTGGCCCAGAATGATGACTGGCTTATCAGCCGTTTCAGATTTCCAAGGGCTATCCTCTTGGCGCTCTGTGCTGAGTTGGGTCCGAATCTAGAGAGAGAGAGACAGCGAGGAGCCACGCAATACCCGTTCCCTTGCAGGTGCTGACAACACTTGGTTTCCTGGCAACTGGTTCTTTCCAAAGGGAACTGGCAGACCGCTCAGGAATAAGCCAGTCGTCTTTGAGCCGTGCCATGCCAGCGGTATGGGTCGGGATCATCCGCATGTCTACCAGGTATATAAGGTTCCCATATGATGCTGTTGACAAGCCAAACATTAAAACGCAATTTGCAGCGATAGCCGGTTTTCCTAATGTAATCGGAGCGATCGACTGCACACACATTGCTATAAAGGCGCCATCTGAAGAAGAATTTGCATATGTGAATCGGAAACATTTCCATTCAATAAATGTGCAGATAATATTGTTTACCTTCGTGGCAGTCCTGTAGTAAATCCGAGTCTCCCACAGCAGCAGATACTACTCCAGAGAGTAAAGTGTCACCCATAATTGAGGCAATTCTCTGCTCAAAGGGTGTAAGTTCATCGTCCCCTTTACCATTGCCTGTTCTGCCCACACTTTGTCGGTGCGCAGCAGTTCTCCATTTAACGTCCACCTTTATATCAGACCATTTATTTTTAAGGTCATTTACAGTGCGACTTTCAGATCCCACCGCATTGACGGCATCAGCCAAACTCTCCCACTCATATTTTTTCCTTTTGTTATTAATTCCGGAGGACAAAGTTCCAAATATTTTTTTTTCTCGTTTCTACCTCTGATAGTAGCACCTCCGATTCACCTTCTGTAGAGTTTCGCTTCTTGCCGCTTGCTTTAGCCATTTTCTTACTCCTTTCTTTTGCCAAAGTGGACTCATTACCATATTTAAATGCATTTAATTAAGGGAGGAGACTGGGTGGGGCGTTGTGCTCGTGCATGTGCGCTCATTTTTACGTTAATTGGGATGTACAAAGAGAATATGCGTGGGATCCTTCGTACGCAGAGATTCATACATCTGTTTTTTTTTTGTGCGTACGCACATTTACAGCTTTGTCCGTACGCAATGTTTTAGTATGAATTCAACGCAAGTCTTTGTACATGAGGCCCCAGGACACCTGGCCAACCCTCCACTCATTTTCCTCACACCAAGCATTAATAACTCTTTGAGGGCCATGATTTCTGGCAATTTCCTCCCCTCTCTCACACCTGACTGGTTCAAAATTGTCCATAGTCAAGCCACAAACAGTAGGAATCTAGCAGAGTATGGGTTGCTACTCCCTTTTATGACGTCATCATCCAGTTACGGTAAAAAACATGCTACCTATGAAGAAACCCCAATAAATGTTATTTTAACGCATTTTAAGACAGAAAATTTTAAATATTTACATACTGAGCACTTTAATCTACACATTAATTGGTTGTGGTGGTTAACCTGCAATTTACACTTTAACCCATAAGAACCCGGACCAATTTCCCCTTATAGGAAAATTATGGGGCATATAAAACAGACTAAATGGACCACTTAAAACATGTTTCTGCTGTTGTTTTTTTAAATACAACCACTCCTTGTCAAAGATCTGTAATGTTACATATATGTCACATTGGGCGTTTATGATAATTTTTTTATGTTACATATATGTCACATTGGGCTTTTATTTCTCATTTGGAAAAAAAATAAATTTAGTCAGTTTTCTTGCTAAATAACATTTTTTTTTTTGTTTATTTTCTTTTCCACAACATTTTCAAAATTATAACTTTTCTGGGAAGATAAATTAAAAAAAAAAAAACTTTTTCAGAAGTAATAGTTTTTGCATTTTATTTGCTTTGCCACATATTTCAAAACCACATAACTGTGACCATAACTGTGACCTTTTCAGATATACTGTTTAATCAGAAATAATTTTTTAGATTATTTTTTCACAACTCGAAAATATGCAAACTGAATAAAAATAAATAACTACCTCACACTGGAGGTCAACATGTTGAACATGCATGTAGTGCAATAACATTGCAAAATTCTACCTTTTCAGGTATACGGTTTAACCAGAAATACATTTTTTGATTATTTTTTCACAACTCGAAAATGTGCAAACTGAATAAAAATAAATATGGTGTTTTATACCATATGTTGCATACCTGTTTTAGTTACAGGTATGCAAAATATTTTCAAAATACATTTCATTAAAGGGTAAACCCTAAACCAACTTTTTTTAGTTAATGATCTTTAAGACTGGGGCTTTATTATTGCTGTTCATTGAATTTTTTGGACATTTGAGTATAAAGTGTTTTAATTCTACAATATATTGTGTAAAAACATCTGAGTGCTGCCCTCTTTAGGTTGAACGGTGGCTACTGCAGTTGAATTTCCCTATTGGAAGTTGTGGTGCCCTGTGACGTAAGCAGGCACAAGCTAACCACACCCCTGTCTACAGAGAGATGTGTTTCAGGTGCACGCCCCCCCTCTGCCCACTTTTACAGCATTTTTCAAATATTGCCAGTGGGCGGAGTCAGGCTCTGACCAGGGGTTTAGTTACCCTTTAACAATGTTATTAATTTGACATTTTTTTTTGTTTAGAAATGTTAAAATATGCTTTGAATTGAGCAGCAGAATATATATAACACTAAAATAATTGAATCAGCTAAATTATTTGAGCAGGTCATTACCATTTTTCTTAATGTGACATACGTCACATCAAAATTCCACCTACTGTTTTAAGGTTAAAAGCCCGATGTGACATATGTCACCACAACATTTTCAAAACTTGTTTTATATCAATTTGTACAAGACATGTTTTAAAATCAGGTCAAGTGTAATCTAGGATATGTTATTAAAACATTAGAATTGTTGCATGGGTTGAAACATACCTTTAATAACAAAAACAAGTGTTTTTAAAAATTGCTGACACTGCAACATGTGCACACCAGACAGGCCACCATTTTGGAAATGTTACCATGGCAACAAAAATGCACACATTGTCACATGATTGAACCTGGGTGTTCCTTAAATGTCCCTTAGGGACTTCCTGGGTTGAAAGTGAGGTATGCTGCTTTAAAAAAAAAAACCTTTTCAGATGATCACCAGTGTTTGTGACACCCACGTCACATTGGGTTCTTATGGGTTAAGGTGCTCTCCATCATAAGCACAGCAGTCATCTCAGAAATCACATTAAATTATCAAATAAAGCTTTGGCATAAATTCGTTAATTTTCATATTCATAATATTTTCAATGCAGGAAAACCCTGCAAGAGGCTGTAATGGGATGCAAGAGGCTGTAATGGGACACAACAGTTTGTGACGTGCTATTCATCATTTTGACCACAAGATGGCCACAGATGCCCTTTCTATTGATTTGTAACTATATACCGGTACTGCTAAAATCCTTTATAAAATATCTTATTTTCATAGTTACATTTTTAAACAAAACTTTATCCTCATCTGTACATTGGAACAACAAAAACATTTTATATAAAAATAATTCATTATTATTAACAGTTGGTTTGGGTTTTTTTCACAACTACTTCATTCTGAATGGCTTATTTGCAACTAACTCAGAGTTATTATCTAAATTCAGTTTCCTTGTAACTCCCAAAGAATTATCCACTGTTATAGATCTTAGGCTATTCTTAGGGGAGCTTGCAATACTTCTACAGGACACTATTAATACACAAAAACATTCACCTATTCCTTTAGATCTGTTTGAAATCCCGGTCATTTTTTTCTCTCATCCTTCATAACATAACTTTTGTGTTACAGTTGATTCAGAAAGTATTCAGACCCCTTCCTTTTTTCACATTATGTTGCTATGTTACAGCCTTAAGCTAAAATGCTCTTAAAAATATTTTTAAATTCACAAATCTGGATGGTGCATGGTGTGTAGATTGATGTGAAAATAAATAATTTAAAGCACTTTAGCACAAGGCTGCAACATAAAAACAAAACGTGAAAAAGGATCTCATGGACACCTGAATGGACACTCCTCTGTAGGTCTCTTTTTCATTAAGTGCTTGTAACAATTACATATGTCGTACACGTACAGTATAGTACTGGGATAACTTTTTGACTGGAAAAAGTGTGAACATTGTCTTATACTTATACTATATAAGAATATAATATTATAATATATAATAATACACGTATACATTTTTTGTCTTATACATTTTTATACATTGTCATTACATTCTTATGGGGATAACTAATAAATAACGTAAGAGAAGTGTAGGCTAATTCAAGTTTACATTGTCATTATCATTTTTAATTATTTTATTTAATGTTTCACTTTACACTTTTATACCTGGTGGTTTATGGTGTTATCTTTACACATGTGTTCTTCTGTATTGTTCCCCGTTATTTAAAAAAAAGAGCCTACTATATAACGTTCCATGAGTAGAAGCAGACAGTCAGTTAGCCAACACGTTGTAGTAATTGACTATCTAACAGTGTACACAATATTATTAAATAATATAAACTCACCAATAGGCTTACAGACGGTTCATCAGACAACAGAAGCTGAATTGATAGCTCTGCAAAAAAAATGATGACTTCGATTCAGTTGTTTGTGGGTCGTGAAGGGCAGCACAGTTCACGTGTTTACAGTGATATTGATTGACACTCAAATAACAAAGAATCAGAAATGTATTTTGTTCAGCGGTCTCACGGAAATGTCAGATATTTACTTTATAATGCTAAAAAACACCCTTAAAACCCTCACTTTTCAACTAATCATTATGTTATGTGGTGCCCTATGTTATGTATTGCATTCGATTGCATTGCGTTCCCTACTCCGGAAAAGGTATTTTGACTTACAGCCATGGAAACCAATCAAGCACTTCGTTCTTATCCTTGCCAACCAATCAAATCAATAGTAACTAAAATACTTTTATTTCCTTGCGGACGCGCAAAATCCACAATCTCACGACCTCTGCTGAGATAACGCAAACAGACCTGTTTGTCTTAAAAAAAAAAAAACCATAACATTCATAAATTGTTTTCAAGAAATATAATTATTGTATAATATAACTATACAATATAATGATACAATAATGATACATATAATGATACAATAAAATAATATCATATTTAAATTATTTCTAATAATGTAATATAAATCAATAAGTCAATAATATAAATCTGAACGTTTAGACTGCTTCAATAACAAATGTATGAATTGTTAGTCAGTTTGATCAGAACGATAAGAACTCTGTGGACAATTTTATATTTATTTAAAATTTTAACCTACCAACAAAACAGAGTTAATGCAACATAACGATGAGCCAAAGAATGCAACTTGTGCTTTATCTGTATGTTCAAAATGCATTAATATTTTAGTAGTGCCCCAGGGATTGACGGGACATGTAACGTTAGTTTAGTTGCACATGCTGGCTAAACAAATAGTGTTTTCTGACATGCTTCAGGGTTGTTCTTTCTGAACATAACACTAAATGCGCACAAACTAAACTGTCTCGTCAACATTCGCAATAACTCGTAAATACGATCATTAAGACATGACTTGAACGCACTCTGTAGTTTTGTTGCACATGACAGACTTTTATGTCACTACACCGGTGTTGACCGGAACTTCCGGTTGAGATATCAGTTTGATTTCTGGCGGTTTGTTTTGAACGTCTAAAAACGCAAAATATATGATGATAAGTTATATTAACTTTTAACGGAGTAAAAACTTTTGTCCACACAATGGACGCACAAGCCAGATCTGTTTTATATCGGATAATCCGGAGAATACCAAACAGAAATATAGAAAACCTTCTGAAGAGTTGGAATTGTTTATCAGCAGATCAGCTGCGCGCTCTGGATTACACGAGACCCAAATGGATGATAGTGGAACATGTCATTAGCTTCTGTGAGGTGAGATACATGCATACATCCATTAAATAATAATTTATTATTTAAAACATTTTGTTTCAAAATCATTAAACGGGATAACTTACTACCGTTACCGTCTTTATTTTTCCATACTTGAAGAAAACAACGATTCTAGATTAAAATTTCAAAGTAACCCATTTGACCTAACGTTAACCCAAACGCAGTAACGTTAGACAGGTTTTATGAACGCTGTACTGCGTTAGGTCAAATGTTTTAACATAAAGAAAGACGTGTATTTTCAATATCCAGCATATTAAGGATTTAGTACGTGGTAAATAGTCATCCAGCAGACTTTTGAATTTGTGAATTTGTATTAAGCATTAAGTAAGTCATGAATTAAAAAATGAAAGAAGGGGGGGCGGGGGGGGGGGTAGTGTCGTTATGCAACAACACTTTGGAGTATGTTTCTAATTAAATATGGCTTGGGACCTCTATCAGAACGTAGAGGTAGAATTACATCAGCTAAATAAATGATTGTGTAAATCTCTCTCTCTCTCTCTCTCTCTCTCTCTCTCTCTCTCTCTCTCTCTCTCTCTCTCTCTCTCTCTCTCTATTGTAGGAGAGCAGACTTAGCCTGAAGCACGTCACTAATTTGGAAATGATCTGTGAGTGAAATGGCCTATTTAAAATTTTTTCTTTAAACATGTTTAAAATTTAAATGTAAATAATCCCAGGCCCCATATCTGAATTTGAATTCCCCCATTAGATCGTATAGAAAACCCTGATCAAGGTATCTGGCACGCATGTCAGCTTACTGAGGCACAAGGTAAGGGGGTTTTATGTATGCATTTCATTGTTAAATTGATTTGATTTTGAAGGAATGCACAATGAGCCCAGTTTGGTACATGTTAAGTATATGGTTGTTTTGACTACTTTAGATATATAAATCATTGTCTGAAATAGTTCCTCTTCCTTTTCTCTACAGATGATGCAGTTTGTGTTGAGCTGACACAGTTTAAAGAGCAGTTTAAAGCACATTTGCATGGGGTCATTCGGCATGTAATTGCACAACTTCATTTGGCATTCAAGCATTCAAATCCAATTCAACTTTTTCAGTTTAACAATTCAAAATGACATAACATTCAGTAGTCATATTGACAAATCTTTTGATTTTGCTTTTCAAGATTTCCATCAAGATGAAGAAACATGAGGATGAGGCTATATGGATTCGGATTGCCTGGGGAGACAACTTCAGCAAACCCAACCACCTTAAGCCAACTTATGTTGTGCACCACCTACACACCTCCTATGTGTTTATATCCAACCTCATGGCCAAACACAAGATCTTTCTATGTCAGGTGACTTTTGATCTATCTCCATTTTGCTTCCTTTGCTGTCTTATTTGGTGTGAGATACTGTTTTAGGATAACTTATTTTAATTTATAGTGTATAACCAGATGCTGATGCAACTTGATACTTGAAAGATTGGATAATTATAATTTTCCCACCCAAAAAAAGTAAAATCTCAATGGTGTTTATTCATTTTCCTAGGCATTAGTAATAGCCACAAAACATGGCTCTATAAAGGATGGCCTCCTGAGCACCAATAGTCTCACTGCAATGAGGGACTTGCTTCTGAGACGTTATCAGCAGGTAACCTATCGACTGGTTGCTTGTGGGCATATCCAGCATATCAGTCATTTTTATATGTCTTTCTGAAAGATTGATTAAGATTTATCAGGCATTATGTGATATAATCTCAGCATTCTCTGCTCTAAACTCATGTGATTATCAAATAAATACTGGGATAAAAGTTTATAGTTCGGATATAAACACTGATGTCTGTAGTGATTAAAAAAGAGCAAATTACCTTTTGAAAGTAACTTGGCGCTTCAAAAAAGATTTGTATGAATTACATCGTTACATCACTAGGTGGTACAAAGTGACTTTTTAAAAAAGTTATTGTCATTGAATCATTCAAGAAATTAATTCAAAAATTGTCATCCAGCAATGAAACAAGTGGAGTCTTAAAGGGGTGGTTTACTGCTTTTTTTCTTTGCATGATTGTGTTTATGGGGTGCAATGTAACATGTATTCGTGGTTTTTCTTTTTTAAATAGTCTTATTTTTCATAAATTTCACCTTTATTGTAGGGATGTCCCGATCCGATCCACAGCATCGGTATCGTGCCGATACTGGCCCAGAACACTAGATCGGAGATCGGAGGGGAGAAAAAATATGATCCGATACCTATCCAACAATGCTTGAATATAGCATTTCCCTTGCTGCGACATTAAGCCGCGCATATTGGGCGGTTTTGCCATCTATTTTGCGGGCAAAAAATGGGTTTGGGCGGGTGGATATTGGGCTGGTATCGGATCAGTTCGGCTGGTTTTTTTAGCCGAAACACCGGCACTTCAGATCCTTCTTCCAGCGACCCTCTGTTCAGCAGGCAGTAGTCTGTCTCACTCACACACACACACACACACACACATCTCTGGCTGACGTGCCCTCTAAACTCACAACAGACACTCCATCCCACTACCTTCGGTGTACTATAAACACGGTTTTGCAATCTGTCTCCTCAGTTTATAAACCGTAGGCTGTAAACTGTATGCTACACAAGATTTTGACGCATAGCAAGTGTGTGTGCAGAGTGTGGAGCGCGCACTGCATGGACGGAGCGCGGGCGCGAACACTTCCGGTTTCCTTTCAACAGTGGAAACAACTTAAAATACTCATTTCTGGTCATACAGAAAATAACTTATTTATATATAACTTACGTCAATATTTATTTTTTGCGCAGCTTTTGATGTGCATACAGCAAATAGCCAAAGCTGCGGCATCGGTATCGGAAGTGAAAAAGTGGTATCGGGACATCCCTACTTTATTGTAAGCCTCTTTCTCCTCTGTCATTTGAACGACCGGTTGACTTCCTGATTCTATGAAACCACTCCCTCAGAAACAGGCAGTGGGCTCAGATTGGTTAGTTTGGGCCGGTGCGTTGTAATTGGCTAAACTGCGTAGCGCACATTGTTCGGAACCGTCACGCCCGAACAATTTCCTTTACGGGCGTGAGTTTCATGTGCTCCGGTTAATGTAAATAATGGTGTCGATACTGCCGTATCAGTTTGAGCCCGAATCAGTCCCAGAAAGCGGCGATGAAGAGAGTCAAACAGAACCTCCCCAAACACGGCTCTTACAAAACGTTTCTGAATGGTACGTTTTTGAATTATTATTATTCTATTCTTCTATTATTACATAAGAAGTTTGATACCCTGTTATACTTGAAAATGCTACTGCTGCTTGTTAGCTTTTTGAGATACGTTTTTATCTTGATTAAACATTTAATACAAATGATTACATGAGTAATACAGTTTTTTAAAGTTATTGTTTTATCGATATAATGAACAACCGTTTAGCTATTAACAAAACTTAGTTTACTCTGTGTATCGTTTACTTTAGGTGTACATGTGACAACTGTGTTAAAATGCCAACAACTTTATACACCTTTGACTTACACACAAAATAGCATCGATATAACTGGCTACTATAAACGAACACTGTTGACATTGATCACGTTCATGATCAAATCGAAAAAGTGGCTATAAAGCCAGCGCTGGCATTTGTTTACGTCCTTGATAAAAAGAAACCATTACGTCTAAAATTATACAAATACATTTAAAATTATTAAGTCTTACTTACAGGTTGTGGCCCAACAATTGCTGCATCTGGTTTTAACGTTGGAACAGCTTCAGGTTTTAGCAACAGTTTCTTGTGTAATCCGGCATTGAATTGGTGGAGATTATGAAAGCTGTCTTCAGTGAAATGTGCCGCACAAAGAGCTAAATTACGATTGTAATTGTCAGAAACATTATCAAATATAAATTGTAGCCATTGTTGACGAACTACAGCGTCCGTAGGAAGCCCGAACACAGAAGACCTGACAGCTGGATGAAAATAACACACTTTCGACGGCATGGCTAGCTCTCCCCTGTAACTCTTCCACTTCGGCAAAGCCGCAGAAATATGGCCATGCCCTTTTTTGCGTATTCCGGAGGAAGGGTTGATGCAAATGTATGGGTTAGTGACGTCTAAAACCCAGCTGTAGTCCCAATCGAGTCGTTTTTGTAGGCATTTACACTTCCTGATTTTTAAAAGACGATATCTCTGCTTACATTGAACTTTAAGCGCTGCAACTTTGCAGATACTGTTCATGCACCAACAGCAACATTACACACTATTTAAAATGAAAAAAGTGAAATCGCAATCAACCACCCCTTTAATGAGTCATTCAATCATTCATTCACTGATTTAAAAAAAAAATCATTCAAATTAATTAAACATTTTTAAATAGACTGCAGAAATTAACATTTTGTCAGAACCTCTGGTAAATTATATGTTATTTTGTTAAGGTAGTTGGTTCAGAATCGTGATCTCTATTTGAAACAAAAAAAAAATGTAATTCTCAAATTATCCAGAATCGTGCTGCTCTAACCACATGCATGCATATGGAGAGTGATAGTTTCCGATCATAAGTGGGCAGCTATGACAGCATTCACACCTGGCATAACCATGTGTCTCCTATGCTATTTACATTCAGATCAAGAGACCCTCCCACTCAATATCATTGTCTGGTGGACACAACTATGTCACTATTGGATTTTGTTCTCAAATTGAAATGAAACATTTTGAATCATATTGTTTTTGATTTTTCAAAGTAAGATTGACAGTTCTTACAGATTGAAGTTTGATATTTCTTACATAAAGACTAAACTTATTTGATAAGTACTGATTTTTGTTGTTGTTGTTTTTTTTTGTTTTTTTTACACTGATAGGTTTTTCCAAATCCTCACTCAAGGCTCCTACAAGAAAGAAACACTCTCCCATCACGTATGAACATGTTTTTATGTTTGTCTTTTACATGCACAAAAATCAGAACAATACATATGTACAATCTCTGGCAATGTATACAGTTTTGTTGCTTATGTTATGTTTTGCCAAGGTTAAATAAATTACAGTGCCTTTTAAAAACATTTAATTGTGAATTCCAAATATTTTGCTAAATTAAAAAGTAATGTGTATAGGGACATCCTTGCTTTATCTGACCAGAAATGGGCATCTTCCCTACTGGTCAGTAGAGCCTTTTGGAGACGAGGCCACAACCAATTAAGATATCAACAAAAATGCTAGGGAAAACATGCAGCAATTTGCAATGAGAGCTTTAGGAGTCACCTTAACAGGATATTGAACCAAGGCATACACCATTTTTCCCGTGGTGGTGGAAAAAATTTGGGATGGGAGAATTATTATTATTTTTTAAATCTTTTGCTTTCCCTCACAAAACTTTTGCGTTCCCCCATGAAATTTTGCGTTCCCTCGCAAAGACATTTGCATTCCCTCACAAAACTTTTGCGTTCCACCGAGAAACTTTGTGTTCCCTCGCAAAGATATTTGCGTTTCCTCGCAAAGATATTTGCGTTTCCTCGCAAAGATATTTGCGTTCCTACGCAAAAACTGTTGTGACCTTTGACAGACACTTTGTTTAATGTCGCTGGCAGTGTTTCAGATAGCTCTGTATGTTGACGATGGAGCGTTTCATAGTGTTTGAACTTGGACTCAAATATAAAGAAATGCAGTCAGAGTGCTTCAAGGAGTTCAGTAAGAGTTGACAATATATTCACAGATTTGAATTTCCCGGATCAATAACTCGTGAGCTAAACATTGTTAAAACACAAATTACACCTATTTACAATCATAGTAACGTAGACAACAAGCTACAACCCAATTTTTTCCTTAAAACGAGCTTTATAATATAAATTGATCTCTATGAGCAGGTGGCTTAGAGACAAGTCCGAAGCGACCGTCTGCAAAGTGCAATATAGCCAAAAAAACGTGACTACAAAAATAGTCATTAACTTTAATGTTCACACTGTAGTGTCACCAAATTCAGTTTACACATCAATGGTCTCCCACTGGTCATACTACGACACTTAGTTTGGCAAGTAATAGCACATAAAAAATAAGTAGTCATCTTTACACAAATGATATTGGTAGTGGTATGCAGCTAACATATTAGTTATAGCCATAACTTTTGCATAATTGCTTATTGAATTCGATGGCATTACACTGTATAACGGTGAAGTTATTGATTTTGTTTCATAATAAATAATCATAAAAAGGATGCTTTTTTTATCAAACTAACTGTTGTAGTATAACCAGCAGGAGAGCAGTGATGTGAGAACTGAATTTGGTGACAGTACAGTGTGTCACATTGAAGTTGTTGAATATTTTTCATAACTGCATTTCTTTATATTTGAGTCCAAGTTCAAACACTATGAAACTCTCCATAGTTAACATATGGACCTGTCTGAAACACTGACAGCGACATTAAACAGGAAGTGTCTGTTTGACCTCACAACAGTTTTTCCGTGGGAACACAAAAGTTTTGTGAGGGAATGCAAATATCTTAACGAGGGAACGCAAAAGTTTTTTTTTTTTTTTTTTTTTTTTTAATTCTCCCATCCCAAATTTTTTCCACAACCTACGACTTCAGTATAGGGATGTGACGGTGAGGATATTTTCCCACCGGTTAACCGACGTGTGACAACACCGGTAATACCTGTATCACCGGCGGGGGATTTTAAATCACTAATTTAAAGGCAAACGTAAAATGCGCGCGTTTGCACGGGCATGCATAATTGGTGGTCGTGCGGAGCAACACTGTTTTGTTATTGTGCGCTGAATTGGCGCTAATTTGAAAACGAAACTAAATTTTTTTTACATCGCTTATAAAAAGCTGGTGCAGCAGTGTGCACTTCACTTTTAAATTAGCGTCAATTCATCCTTCGCATGGAGTTTGATGCGATCTGACAAATCAAAATCCACCATATTTTGTCAGACAGTCACAAAGCAGTCAGGAGAGTTAGTAGATTAACGTCGGTGGATTTGAACTTGGCTTTAACTGAGGCAATCTCTCACGTCACGACACATTAGAGAGCCACAAAACGGTAGGCCTATTTATTGTTTAATTTTCTTTGACTGACCAAATTTGAAAGTTGAGACTTTGTTTCAAATATTACCTGCTTGGTCCTGTCTGTCAGCGCGTTGTCAGTGTCCTTGTAGGCTACGTGAGTTGCACGTATAAAATGAAGTTAACGAACAAACATGATCCATCAGGAAACGCCATAGATCGCTGAATTTCACTGCACTTCATGAAGAGTTTTTCTTTTGCGTGAAGAAGCCGCTCGCCGGAGATGTGTTAAAAGATAGCGGAGTGCATTCATGATTATTAGGCTACCGGTATAATAATCCTCCTGGCGCTGGGTCTGAGTGGGTAATTTACTCTCTTACCTTTGTTCTTTGATTAACATTAGTGACACTTTAAGACCAGCCGCTGCTGACAGAGACGCGATCTGACACGCGTCCCATTTTCTCACAAATCTCTACGTTAATTTAAGACTTTATTTAAATCATTTAATACTGGAGGACACTCGACAAAACGGACATTTTGGCATAATTTGTGTGTGTTATGGTTTGTTCAAGCCCAAAAGAGAACTCGATACTGACGCGCGTCATTTCTGTGGGTCGCGTGTGTGTGTGTAATAGGCAGGACTTATAGCGCGGTCTCTTTAGTCTTGTGGCGCTTAAAAGCATTCACATTAATAAGAGCGTGATCATACAACGCTAGTCAACGGGTGACAGAAAAAAAACGGATACTGCATAATTGCGTAAAATATTTTAACGTTTTAAAAAAAAAAAAATTTGTTTTTTCACCGTGGTGTCGCGGTGGGCAAGTGATGAAACCAGTGTTGCGACTAAACACCGTGTAACACCGGTAACACCGACTACCGTAGCAAGCCTACTTCAGTAGTGTTCTTAATGTTGAGTAACAAACATTTTCATTTGAATTCATAACAGTTCTATGCTATGCTGTTGTAAAATATGTACAGTGGGTGAATAGTAGGCTTACTTGCCCACCGCGGCACAGCCCCTCACCATTTTCTCACCGTCACATCCCTAGTGAATAAGCATGATAATATCCTTCAACTTAATTATAAATAACCTAAATGCTGTTTTGTTATTTTTTTTGCTGGTCTTTTTACAGACCCCTGTATTGGAAAGGAACACAGGGACCATGAAGAGATAAGACATCAGATGGCCTGTGAGGCGTTTGGACATGGCACTACACCAAAGCTAGAAACCGCTGTGTACAGAGTGAGTGTGTAAACCTCTGATCTCACATAACCACCTTTAGATTGAATATCAGTTGTTTGTATCATATAATTACATATATTTCATTTGAATTAAAGGTGCAGTAAGTGATTTTTGGAGAAAGGGTGTTGATATTTGAAATCACCAAAACACCCCTATCTTCATAGCTTCCCCCCCCCCCTCAAATGAGTTTATACCCCCTAACTGCTGATTGGCTACAAGTGTGTTTTGGTGCTCAGTCCGATCCACTTCAGGGCCATGAGAGAAAAACATAATAATTGGGAACTTGCATGTGGTTTAATATTTTCGAGTCAATTGATTTCACCTACCAATCATATGAGAGGAACGCAGCTCTAACTAACGTTACAAGCCTATCAGAAGCAGAGCAGGGCGGGTCCTGGCAACACAGTGTGATTGAGATCCATACGTCACGTTAGCGATCTCCTACCCACGGGCGTAATTTCCTTTTCAAAATCCCGTTTGTGTCCCCGCCACTTTCAAATTCGTTTGTTATGATTTTTAACCGCACGCCGTCATTGCCACGGAGGAGCAGGACCGAGTCTGTGTAAAATAGCTCACTAAACGTTCTAATGAGCAGGTATAGCGGTTGCAGCACAGTCAGCGATGAAACGCCAAAAACAACAACAGGTTACTTTAATGTCATCATGCATGAAAAGAAAGAAAGGAGATGTGAGTTGGTTGATTCAGTAAATTAGCTCAGGTCAGGATAATCATATTTTCTGTCTACACCTGTTGTTGTTAGCCTTACGTTGACTGAGCTAACGTTAACATACACTGCTGGTTGGTAACTTCACACTGTTAGCTAAATATTTAATGTAGAAAATTCTGTGTAGCTTACTAAAAAAAAACATTTTGTAGGCCTACCATGAAAACGAGATAGCATTTTCTGTCAGCAATGTATGACAAGTAGTGCTGTCAACGTTAACGCATGCGATTAATTTTTGTCCTGCTTTAACGTGTTAAAATATTTAACGCAATTAACGCAGCATCCGTTCTTTCTGTCATCCTTTAGCTAGGGTTATATGATCACGCTCTTATTCGCGCAAATGCTTTTAAACCATTCATGCGCGACAAGACAAAAGAGAATGCACTGTCAGTGAATGTCCTCCTGTCGAGTATCCTCACAAGAACAGTCTCAAATGAGTTAAATAAAATCTTAAAGGGGTACTTGGCAACTATTTCAACTTAATAAAACCGTTTAGAAATCATTTGGATGGTTAAATAACCTGTTCTGGTGAGAATGGTGACTTTCCCCGCTCCCCTCAGCATTCCCAGGCAGAAAATCAACCTTGCAACATCGGGACTAACGTTCTGGTAAGTTGGAAATAGGAAGTCTCGTGAGAAGCGAGAACGAGCGAGAAACACAAACTGCTTTACGGCAATTCGACATTAACACACACGCCATATGATACTGTGTATGATGTATTACCCACCTCGGTAGACATAGCTCCACATGATGAAGTTGGCCGGCTCCGATAACAACAAATGCACATGAGCAGCGGTTGAAAGGGGGAGGAGGGTGCCGCAAGTGAGTTTTTTTACGACAGTGTTGTGAAATATACGCCCCACAGCTGTAGGGGGAGCTTGTTGAGACAATATGCGACAACAAAAGTGAAAATCAGCAAAGAAATGGCTAGAGTTGCCAAGTTCCCCTTTAAATGGAAGTAAAGAGTAGTGAGAGTATGAGACAAAAGACAGATGCGTGAGATCCTGTCAGCAGCGGCAGATCTTAAAGGGACAGCAGCCACTAATTCTGTCAGTAAAGTTAACCAAAGAACAAAGGGAACAGAAATAATTACTAACTGCTCTTGACTAAAGAACGCTTGTAGCTTTAATAAGGATTAATCTATATTTCATTTATAATTTATGCAGTACGGACTGTTTTATAACCTTATTTAATTTCTGTATATTTCATACCTGCTAGACAGGAAAGGTACAGGTAAATATGACATTTATTATGGGTTTAAGTGAGGATTGTTTTAAGGTCACTTAAATTAAAAGTTGTTATATTTTTTGAAGCCTAATAAATGTTTAAAATTTGGGGAAATTAATATTTTTTCACTTTAACCTTTGGATCCACTTTCAACAGCGTTTTTCAGAAATTGCTTACTGCACCTTTAACCACATGTACACCTAAACAAGCTTTTTGACATTTATAAATGTGCTTTAGTACATGAATCCTCTGTTTTCTCTTAGCTTGAGACAAGGTACAAAGGAAATGGCAACTACAGCCTCAGTGACAAAGAGGAGTTCTTCAGAGGGGTGGTCAGGTTCTCAAGCAGCAGTCTGTTAGAGTCCTTACGCCACTGTGTTGCTTCAGGTGAGGAATCAAAACCCTTTCCTTTGACTGAAGTCAAAATCAAATCTCTTCTCTTGTATAAATCAGGACAGGCAGAATATGAACATAAAATTTGATAGTGGTTTCGAGCTGTTACTTGAAAATTGTCCATCACATTTACATTTACATTTATTCATTTAGCTGACGCTTTCATCCAAAGCGACTTACAATTGCTATATATGTCAGAGGTCGCACGCCTCTGGAGCAACTAGGGGTTAAGTGTCTTGCTCAGGCACACATTGGTGTCTCACAGTGGATTCGAACCCGGGTCTCTCACACCAAAGGCATGTGTCTTATCCACTGCGCCATCACCACCCTTACCCATCACCTCAGTCATACACAAACTTTAGAATCTAGTTCCTTGTTTTCTCCTTCACTGCAGTCAATAAAGTATTTTGTTCATATTTATTTTGGCAGGCATGGCTGAAGGTCCTGTCACTCCGCTGTTGTCTGCCATCACTCAGAGGGGAAGGAATTATTTTGTTATCACAGACAAAGGTCCTGGTGTTTCCAGCCAAGCATCAGCACAGAGAGCGTGATGACAACTGACGTTGCTGAGGAAAATCAGTTCAACTAGGATGTGCATACATGAGAATATATTGTGCCACCTGCATCCTGCAAAGATGAGAACGTTAGAGAAGACATTTGTGTAGTCTTGGTGTCATCAGTATTGTCCCCGAGTCTGATCCAGCAGGGAGATTAACATATATATATATATATATAACCCATATATAGCAAATATAGCATGTATTATTTTTAGTGTCATTTTAGCATTGTTTTAAATAAAGTTTTTAAAAAAAAATAAAATTGTAATAACAGTTATTTTTAATACACCTATATGAATTTAGTCCTTTTCAAGCTGTGTAATGTGCAATTGCACAAAAATAAGTTATAGAAATTGGTACAAAAGCAGACTTTAACCTACTTTCATGCACATGCAATCAGGCAGTCAATATTGTATGACAGGATTCAATGATAAATGTTGAAAATGGAAATTCAAATTTCATTCACACTTGCAATTTTGGGTTACGCTTTAAATTAAGGTATCCTTGTTAGAGTGTAATTATTATACATTTAAGTTCTGAGTAATATTAATTGGTTAGAAAAAAGGGTTGGTTTTTGGGTTAGTTGCAAGTATGTACAGTTTATTATTACTACAGCAAGTACATGTAACATATGTAACAAGGAGACTGTAAAATGAAGTTACCCTTTGTGTCTTAGATCCTTACAAAAAACATGTTAACAGGTAACACATGGTTTCCTTTACAATACCATACAGTCATCATTGCTGAAATAAAACTGGTGAAATGGTTTTGAAATCATATGAGTCGCTGTCTTTCATGTCAGAGTTGAGAAAATGTGTTGAAAATACGCTATAAACCTGTTAACACAATTTTGGTCTTAAAGAGAAAAATGAAAGAGATACTCCATCCCAAAATAAAAATTCTCTCATATATGACTTTATTCAGAAATTATTTTTTTATTTTTTCAGAAAATTAGCCCATCTCTGTCAGTCCATATAATGCAAGTAGATACTGTTGCTCAGGGGTCTCCAACCTTTTTTCATTTGAGAGCTACTTTTTAAAAAAGATAGTGGCCGAGAGCTACTCATGTAATACAATACTTAAATCTCTTAAATAATGTCTCATAACTCTCATATTAACAACTATCTAAACTGTTTTAGACCTAAAAGAGTTTTTGTAGGCCTATATATGTCACCCTTAAATGTCATAGAAAAGAACAGAATCAGAGATTAATTTTTTTAAAGAAAATTGTACTTTGCATATTATACTGTAAAAACATAATTACAGTTGATTTTATAGTGCATCTTAACTAGAGATGAAATGGCATGAAAATTTCATTTCATGATTATAGTGACCAAAATGATCACGGTTATTACAGAATCCTGTTCAAAAAGTAGGCTACTAATACTACACAATAAAATCAATTCACCAAGTTTTATGTCGAAAAACAGCAAATAACAAATATAATTAGCATTAATATGCACTTTTTGTTTACATAAACATTAAAATAACAACATTAAAAATGATGGCCAGATTTTAAAGTAGTGTCTTGCGACATGTTATCAACTAGTGGATGAATCAATGTCTTCTGAAGCGACATAATCGGTGAGTGATGAAAATAATATTTTAAACTTCTATAACTATAAACCATTTTTTTCTGGTCAACTTTCATAAGCACGTTCATGAGTTCACGCTTGACATAAACGTCAACAAGTTGTCAAGCTTGCACATGACATGGCGGTCCTCTGTGCTTCCATTACTTCTCGTATGATTTTTGCAACATGGTAATGTAATGCTTTGCAACGCTCTTATGAATGTGAAAGTGTATTATTATTATTTTTTTACAATATTCTTACACATACCTATTGTTTCATTTCAGAAGACATTGATTAATCCACTTAGGCTTTGTGTGGTTGATAAAGCGTCAACTTTTGAGTTACTATCCACTTAAATTATATGACTCACAGGGGTGGTTTATTGGTCAGACACCTTTGGTGACAAGGCTCTCATCCGGCCCGCCCGCCAAAAAGTGGGTATGCGCTATATGCGCCGCATCATGGGGGCGCCAAAGTGATGGTAAATAATAATAATAATAAAAAAAATCTAATTTATATAAGTTATATAAATTTATATAAAAGTTATATAAGTTAAATATAAAAAAGTTATATAAATTTTAGAGGACTAACAGACTACAGTAGGCGCCGGAGGCCACAGATTCATTCATAGAATTTATTTTGACCAAGCGTGCCGCACAAGCCCTGAAAAGTGAAGCCAAAACGTCTCGATCGCCCCCTGGTGACCGGTCCTAGTATAGCTCATAAACCCCGCCTCCCCATGTTATTCAATGGGACGTGAGACCAACTAAACAATTAAATTACACTTCACATATCTTTTTTCCAAAGATAGTTTATGTCATTTACTGTAGTTTTCTTTACGCTGATTTAATTTCAAGTGTTTGTTTTTAAAATAAGTTTGTTTTTAGTTAGTTATTTGATGCTATAAAAACGGCGCTGTGGCGTACGTGATTGACAGCTGTGATTGACAGGTTGTCTGAGCGAAGTAGTCACTGAAGCAACAACAGACTTTTTTTCGGGATCTTTGGAGGACTGAGGAGATTGGATTAAATTTAATATCTAAATTTCTATAATTAATTATTTCACACCGACATAATGGTTTGTTCTGCAGCAGAGGCACGTGCTTACGATTGATTCAGCGAGAGTGAGGGCGGGACCAGAGCGGGACGTTGATTTCGCGGCTTTACTTCCTGCTCACTACTGCGCATGTCTGGTCCCGAAATCGCAACTGCGCAGACTCAAGTCCCAAGATGTCAGCGCCATATCGGGACAATGGCGGCTTCACTTCCAGCCAAAAGTGTTGCTGCATACCCCTCTAACACTGGGTAGTTGCGCCCCTGCACTCATGTACCGAATCTTCAGACCAAGTCTGCAGAAATACAAGGACATTATATGCTTTGCACTCAGTTTGCATTTGAAAAACAAACTTTTTGCAAAACTCTAAACATTTCTCTACATTACATGCATGATCGTTTTATTGATGTACTCCAGTATCACCAGCTGTCTACAATCAGTAATCAACATATCTACCCAATCAGCATGAAGTCTTCAGAACAGGTTTCGCCTGGAGCTTGAACGCTTCCCGTTCGATGACGAATCTTTCTACTCTCTGGACTCTGCATAAATTCCAGCCACCCCAAAGAGCGCCATTACACCACCAGGCGCCATCGCCGATTCTCCAGCTTCAGTGCGCGGTCGCCAGCTAATCTGTGCTGCCATCCATACCCCAGAACGACAAAGACAGCGCTCACCTCCACCGACGAGACTCACACCTTCTTCTTCGTCCTCATCCTCATCATCCTCCTACTCACTGGTCCAGCCAACCATTCCTGCAATCGGGAATAAAGCCAAATTATACCAATTATACACTAACCTACCGTCAACGTGCGCCCCCTTTAAACCCACATCTCCCTCTAAGGTCTCCAATAAAGCGACAGACAAAACCAACAAAGGTAAAACACCACGTACCTCCCAAATCCAGTTTCCCTCCACAGCGAGACTGGACCATCGTCGATCATCACTCAGCGAGCCTGGGACGGGCCCCAGACCCAGTCGCCTTATTACAGTCGGCGCAAAACTCAATCTCGCCTAGGGCAACCAAAGGGCTAGAGCCGGCCCTGCACTCGCCCATTCCACCACGTCTTGCCCTCAAGTAAATCCATCAATTTCTCCAATTCCAGTTCCTAACCAAGAAAGATCAACTAGTTACGTTCCACGGCCAGCTACTACAAACTTCGACTCCTCCGGAAGAGCCTCCGCCTTTTCCACAAGACATCAGGTCTGCAACCATTTCAATACAGGGGGCTGCTCAAGACAACGCTGTCGGTTTCTGCACATTTGCCATTATTGTGGTGGCGCTCATGCCCGCACCGTGTGCCCTGTAAAGAAACACACCAATAAAAATTCAAACAATTACTTGTCGACTCCCGTGAATATTTTACGTTTGTCATCAGAATTGTCTCAGCTCCCTGATCCTGAATTTACCAAATATTTGCTGTCCGGCCTCGAGCATGGTTTCGAACCAGGTCTCGAAAGCATCCCCTCACAAAATTTGATTTGTGATAATCTCCAATCCGCTCTCATAGAACCCGAAATAGTAGACAACCTGATCAATAAGGAAGTTATTTCAGGTTTCATGATTGGACCTTTCGATACCCCCCCTTTCGAACACTTTCGCATTTATTCCTATTGAAGTGGCGACAAGGAAATTGTCCTGTAAAAAACGCTTAATAATTGACATCTCAGCCACGCACAATTCTCCGTTTCCAAGCATAAACAGCCTCATCCCGCTAGATGAATTCTCTCTTCACTACCACGACATTGACCAAGCAATTTCATTAATAAAAAACGCCGGCCGTGGCACTTGGCTCGCCAAAGTCGACATTACTTCGGCTTTCAAAGTGATGCCCATCCACCCAGATTGGTGGCATTTATTCGGCGTCTGATGGCACAAAAAATATTACCTTGCCGTCCCCCTAACTTTCGGCTGCAAAAGCCGACAGTTAAAAAAAAATTTGACATTTGACAAAATAATTTGAATCTGCTGGATTCTTTCCAACAACTACGCAATTCCCTACCTCATTCACCTGCTTGACGATTTCTTAATCATATCGCCTTCCGATGCCATCCCAGCAGCACATCTCACCACAGTTCAGAAAGTTTTTTCCGAGCTAGGTGTCCCAATCGCCCAGGAGAAAACCAGCGGCCCAGACACGTCCATCATTAAATTCCAGGCTTCTTCACCCAAAGAGAAAATTGACAGAATAATTCTGGCCTCATCCACGTTATTAGACAGCCCAAAGTGCTCTAAGCTCGAACTCCTTTCTCTGCTCGGCCACCTAAATTTCGCAATGCGCATAATCCCGCAAGGCCGCCCTTTTATCTCACATC
Organism: Gila orcuttii; assembly: GCA_026230005.1. NCBI lineage: Eukaryota > Metazoa > Chordata > Actinopteri > Cypriniformes > Leuciscidae > Gila > Gila orcuttii. The sequence goes on along the minus strand of JAPDVR010000005.1, from coordinate 39,566,018 downwards.
TTCTCTCCCTCGCAAATATCTCTAACCAATCCACGCCGTGAGGAGCTAAAGTTATGGATAACCTTCCTTAAACAGTGGAACAGATTATATTTCTTCTACAATACTTTAGTGTCCCTCCCAACCGATATCCAACTCTACACCGACGCAGCCCCCTCCATTGGCTTCGGGGGGTTTTACCAAGGCCGTTGGTTCGCATCCACCTGGCCACCACAGCTTCTTGACAAGACCCATTTCTCAGCCTCTTCAGCGTTGTTTGAACTTTATCCTCTCGTCATCGCAGCTTTTTTATGTGGTAAAGAATGGTCCACAAACAACATCATTGTTTACTGCGACAATGAAGCAACTGTGCATTGCATTAATAAAACCTGCTCTCACGCACCCGCTATGATGCCACTGTTAAGACGAATCATTTGGATTGCAGCTTGCGACCAATTTATTATAACAGCTAAACACGTACCAGGATCAAAAAATCTAATTGCTGACTCTCTCTTACACTTTGCTTTCCAGAAATTCAGACAGCTGGCTCCAGAAGCAGACCCCAACCTAACGCCAGTACCTCACTTTTCAGAATTAATCTTCCCGTAAAACCACTCCTTGAGACCACTGCTCGACGCCCCTCTTGATTTAATTTTCCAAGCCTTTTCCCCGAGAACTCTTCAATCATATTTAACAGCTTGGAGATGTTTTAAAACCTTTCATCTAATTAGTCCTAACACAATCTGGCATCCCAGCTGAACACCGCTCAGGCCACTCTTTTCGCAAAGGCGCCGCAACCACAGCCGCCCAAAAACGACTCTCACAGCAACAGATTCAAGCTCTTGGTCGTTGGTCATCCGAAGCTTTCAAAGCTACATTAGATCTAATCACTTCCATACCAAAAAAGTGCACCAAACCTTTATCAGCTAAACCAACTCTAACTTCTTCGATTGCCGGCGGGGCTTACCCATTCGATCGCAGTGAGTATTGAACTCCCGTCGGATGGTGCGAGAGCCCTCCCAATCGGTAATAGCTAAACGTCTTCATGTCTACATCAGCGGGGGCTTACCCGTCCGATCACAGCGAGTATTGAACTCCCACCGGACACTGCAAAAGCCCTCCTAATATAAATCGTCCACCTCTTCGCCAGCGGAGGCTTACCCGTCCGATCACAGCGAGTATTGAACTCCCGTTGGACGCCGCAAAAGCCCTCCCAATGTAAATCGTCCACCTCTTCGCCAGCGGAGGCTTACCCGTCCGATCGCAGTGAGTATTGAACTCCTGTCGGACACCGCAAAAGCCCTCCCAATCTAATATAATTAATAAAAGTCCACCTAAATGTCAACGAAGCCTTACCTGTCCGATTGCAGCGAGTATTGAACTCCCGTCGGACACACCGAAAACCTAATTTTTGGGGGGTACAGTTCCTGGCTGCTGTCCGAATAAACTAATTTTGCATTTTTGGGGGATACTCTGCATTCGGGCCAATTACCAAGATCATACCCCTCTCCCCTGACAGCACGCCAAATACGTTTACCAATTAAATCTATATGACTTATTTGTAAGTGTGAACTCATGAAATGATGTATTATTAACGTAGTTCGGGAGGAACACATCAAAATAAGCCACTCAAGTGCCACCTGCTGTCTACAATCAGTAGCCAACAAATACTCTAGTATCATCAGCTGTCTACAATCAGTAATCAACAAATACTCTAGTATCACCAGCTGTCTACAATCAGTAATCAACATATCTACCCAATCAGCACGAAGGCAAACCATATTATCTCAGTCAAACCCACCTAAGGATTCTCTACAGTCTTCAGAATCCCTCCACCACCCCGTCTCCTCTCACTCACCAGGGGCCTCATTTATAAACGTTGCGTACGCACAAAAAAAGGCGTACGCCGCCCTCTACGCAATAATTGGTATTTATAAAAAGCAAACTTGACGGTAAAATGTGCGTCCTTCACGCAAGCTCTGACCCAGGCGTACGCACAAAAACGGGTGAAATGAGAAATGGCGACACCATCGGCAGATGGAAGAAACACGTGAAAGTGTGTGAAACTGTAGACCGTTGTGTAAAATAAATGGTAATACTGCCTCTCATAAATAACACGAAGACTTCACAAAGCAAGTCTTACAATTAACAGCCTACACGAACACCCGTTTGATCGATCTGCAACAGAAATGCAAATTAACACATATTTGCAAAAAGAAAAGTGAAATATGTTCTGCAATAATATTGGCATGTTATACAATTCATCCTCATAAATAAGATAGTAAACAGAACGAAATAATGTACAAAACTGATATTCTCGCCAATGTGTCCGTCTGGCGGAGCAGATATAGATGCAATTAGATAGATAGATAGATAGATAGATAGATAGATAGATAGATAGATAGATAGATAGATAGATAGATAGATAGATAGATAGATAGATGATAGATTATTTGTCCACTGGGGAAAGTTGTTTTCATAGTAAAAATGTGTTTTTTAAATGTCGGTGTCCCCTTTCCCCCACCCGTGCCAGACACACTCTGGCGATGGAGCGCTAGACGCTTTTTTGCCTCGACTTTGATGTCCGACCATTTCTTTTTTATTTCGGCCACAGTCCGAGGTTGTGAGGCTACAGCATTTACGGCGTCTGCCACCTTTTGCCACTCAAGTGCCTTTTTGCCATTAGTAATGCCCACACTGTGCCCTCCAAAACAACATTTTTCTCCTCTTTTCCACCTCGCCAACGATAACTTCTACTTCACATTGAGTGAAGTTACGTTTTTTTTTATTTCCTCTCTGTGTTTGCCATGATTTCGCAATCGATGAATATTAACTTGTGGGCGTTTCACGGACTATTTATGGGCAACTATGGCCGTGACATGAACTATGGCCGCAAAAGCTGCGCTACATTTAGAATTGATTGTGATTTATTAAGGGAAAAATGCGTTGGATGTGCGTGCGCACGGTTTTATAAATCCGAATATTTCTGTGCGTACGCACGTCATATGTTTCATCCGTACGCCACTTCTGGCGCAAATCCTACGCAAAGTTTTATAAATGAGGCCCCTGGTCACTTCCTAAACCGCCAATAATCATGTGGGAAAACACTTGTACATAAATTGATCACTTAGAAATCAAAACTCAGTTTTGAGAAAGAAAGAAATTATTTTTACCCTCATGAATTTCTGTTTTTAGTGTACATTTTTAGTGTACATTTTTCACATGTGTGTGTAGTTTGGTGTGTATGAGGCTAATCATTTGATGTTTGTGTGTAGAGTTACTATGCAAAAACACAATTTTTGTTAGAGTTAAAATAGTTTTGAACGCAGTGTTTGCTTTTGCAAGAGATGTTTGATGTTTTGCATGTTGTGTGTGTTTTGTGGTTTTATGTGTAGTTTCAAGAAATGGAGCCATAGTTTCAGAAATTGTGTGTAAGCAATTTGAAAAATGTGAAAAAATTATTTTAGTTAAGGACTCCAGGTGTTAGTAATCTGTACTTAATCTTTGTTTCAGACAGCAATTTTTTTAACCCACGATTAACTATTGGGCCTACTCACAATTTAAACCCTGTCCAGGAAACCAACCCTTGAAAATATCCGTTTCTGCATTGATAACTTATAAAATGGGGTTTGAGCTCAATTTAATTTACAATTACAGACAAACACAATCTGATTTTACTATTAACACACAAACAATTGTACTTTTCACATTTATGTTAATGTTAATGTTTATTTATGTTAATAGCCACTTAGAAATCATTCACAGTGCAGGGTGGAAAAATAAAGCGAAGGGCATGACAAATCATGACATAAGGCTGACATCACACACAACGTACCAATGCATTATCCCTCATGAACAATTATAACGCCTGATGTTTGCATACGTGCAGACCAGTATTCGTTCGGGTCACATGACGTCACTGTAGCTTTGCGCCGCCATCTTTACGACCGACGGTCTCAGTAATGCCTGCAATATGTTGTGCAGTTGGCTGCAACAACAGCCGAAAGAGGAACCCCCGAACTGGTATTTTATTCTATACCAAAAGAAAAGGATAGAAGAAAGAAGTGGTTAGCTGTCATTCGAAGAGATCATCTCATATTGTATCATGTCTCACCTTTCTGTGCGCATACACCCGACCCGAAGCGTGCAGCCATAGACCCCTATACAGCGCGCGAGTAATGAATTGAGCTCTGTTTCGTGTCTGAATGGACAAATAAACACAACATTATGTTTAAATGTCCGTTTTGGAGAGTATTCACGTGAAATATGTCGGTTATGTCTTAAACAGAGTTGTCATCCAGTCCAGGAAAATAAACAAGCATGCAAATGGAAATTATCTCGGCCGGAAAAATTATCGAGCTCATTTTTTTTTAATCGTGCGATTAATTGATTTATTGACTATCGGGACAGGCCTAATCCAGATTAATGACAGCTAGCTGTGAGCCGTGGCTAACAGCTGGCAAGCTACCAGCTGTTACCCACTTAGCTAGCTAACAACTTGCTACCTAGTCAGAGCAAACTACCACCAAAATCATACATTTGAATTTTTTTATAATACCTACATTTCCCATGATTAAACATAAATCCTTGGTGGCCAGGTGTCGCAATTTTATGTCTTTTACCCATCCAGCCACAGCGCCGCCGCTCCCACCATGCGCATCACGCGCTGTGCGTAGGGCACCAAGTGCTGAGGGGGCACCAAAAATAAAAAATCAATCATCATATCATAGTCATAATAATTATAATGCCGATTTTATTTCAGTACAGAAATATTATTAGGTACTTTTTAGGGATGTATATAACAAAACAGGCGGAACAAGAGTATTTAATTGCTCTAGAACAGTGGTTCTCAACTCCAGTCCTCGGGACCCACTGGCTCTGCACATTTTGTATGTCTTCTTATTTAACACACCTGATTCAGATCATCAGCTCGTTAGGAGAGACTCTATGACAGGGATGGGCAACTCCGGTCCTCGAGGGCCACTGTCCTGCAGAGTTTAGCTCCAACCCTAATTAAACACACCTGAACAAGCTAATCAATGTTTTCAGGATTACTAAAAAATAATTTTTGTCAGGGTTGGAGCTAAACTCTGCAGGACAGTGGCCCTTGAGGACCGGCGTTGCCCATCCCTGCTCTATGATCTGAACTGAGTGTGTCAGATAAGAGAGACATACAAAATGTGCAGAGCAGCGGGTCCCGAGGACTGGAGTTGAGAACTACTGCTCTAGAAAGTAACGATGGTCCCGCCGCAGCCCTTGCCCCCAAACACACTCAACTTCCCAAGCTCAGTGGTCCGTTGGTTTGATCGTTAAAAAGTTAAAGTTAAACTGGCAAAAATAAAGGAATCATAGGAGGAATTATGCTTCATAAAGGATATATATATATATGTATATGTGTGTGTGCATAACCCCTCGCCATACAGTGGGGATGGCTTGAAGGCTTTCAAGAGTACCGATGCATATCAATATGCTGTGGCTGCAGTACCGCTGCTAGCCATTTAAACAAAAGAAAACTGGGGGTAACAAATAAGGATCGGAGCCTAAAATTAAAATTTTTAAATTGTTTTGTTAAATTTAAATTGTTATCTCTGTCTCTCTCTCCCATTTAAATTGGCAGTTTGGGCGGCCATACCGGGCGAGATCGGTCGTAAATATGGCAGCGTTCTATTTGGTAGTGAGGTAGGTAGCATCTATGAATACCATTAGACATCCTTCATGAATAAACATGACTTCTGATGTTTGTATATGTATATACCAATCAGAGACATACGTACCATCGCGTCACATATGCAAATATAGTCTCAAACACAGCAATTTCATTGGCTACTGTGCTTTTTGCCGCGTTAACGCGAACAAACAGTGCGTGTTGACGCGGTCAAATTTCACGCGTTTCGTTTAAAGACTTTTGACCCCGATCGCGTTCCAGAGACTCTTCTCGTTTTTTTCTTTTACTGTCTATGGTTTTAATAGAGCACCTGGTCCCATAATGGCGACAAACGACGTCACAGTTCTTTGCTGGGTGCGAAAAGGACCCGGAAATGCAGGCGCAGAGCGTTTGTTTGTAAACAGTTGCTTAATTTATAGAGAAAGTACAGTTAATGTACACCCAGCGCTGAATGTGGGCGTGTGCGTCATCCGGAAGTGAATGTGCGGGGACTATCTGTGGTGAGTTGGTTGCTATGCGACGTGTCCTGGAAGTGAATGTGTCTTGTTGTAGAGTGTTAAATCATGGCTGCTTCAACATTCAATAACGATAGCCGTCACAAAAGACAAAAATGCAGCGAGAAGCTGCCTTTACAAGACAGAGAGATTATTAAACCTTCCATAACAGAGCTCACCAAAGAAGTGCGGACCAACATCCTCTGTACGGTGGAAGGATGCGGGAAAATTCTGCCTAACACTCCAGCACTCAACATGCATCTGGTCAAGTCCCACAGAGTCAAGGTACAACACCATGATACATTTGCTATTTAAAGTTTTTATGTCTTTTCACCTGAGTTTTCTCTTCTGTTTTTAGTCTGTTTATTGTAATTGTCTTTTGTGCGTGAACTCAAATAAATTAATAGTATTTGAATTAGGCCTGTTACTGAACTGTTACTGTGACATGTATTAGGAGAAGTGTTGTGCACCAATAACTTAAATGTTTTATTTTAGGAGAGCGGAAGACGGGATTAATACAACTTTAGTATTTTCTTACATAATTTGATGTATTTACATTTTATCTGTCATCATGCTGTTGGGTCTGTCTTTGCGTTGTTTAGATCAGGGCTGGGAAACTCTGGCCCTCGACATCTCCTTTTTCCTGTAGAGTTTTGTCTAACCCTAGTCAAATACACCTTCAGGATAACTCGAAAGATCCAGTCAGCAGGTGATTTTGATCAGGATTGGAGCTAAACTCTGTAGGATAGTGAATATGAAAGTGTGCTCTGAAAATAGAGACCTGTAGATATATAATATGTTAGGTTATGTATTTATAGTATCTCTTTCTGATTTTTCCCGAATTCAATGACAATCCAATGTTTTACTCCACTTTAAACACAAAGCTAGCTATATAACATGCACTAGTTTTGTATTTTACAAATCAATCATCAATGTCAATGGTAACACTTTACAGAAAGAAGGTTAATTAGTTAACATCAGTTAATGTATTAACTAACATGAACTAACCATGAGCAATACATTTGTTACTGTATTTGTTCATCTTTGTTAACGTTAGTTAATAAAAATACAGGCATTCATTGTTTGTTCATGTTAGTTCACAGTGCATTAACTAATGCTAACAAGATTTTAATAATGTAGGCTATTAGTAAATGTTGAAATTAAAATTAACAAAGATTAATGAATGCTGTATAAGTGCAGTACTTTATTGGTTCATGCTAATTAATGTAGTTAACTAATGAAACTTATTGTAAAGTGTTGCCATGACAGTTTACTTTGAAATTTACTTGTACTACTGAACTAAAATTATAGTTGCAAAGCCCAGATAAGAAGTATTTCAGAAATTCTTGTGCTTGACTGCATGTGCCATAGTATTAAGAGAAACCACACTGTTAACGCTATCCTGAGGATGTTGAACACCTATCAACTGACAATGCATTGAATGAGAGCTGCTTGACGGGCTGACAGCCTGAGTGACGTAACCCAGGGCCGTTTTTAGTCTGATTTCTGAATAAGAAATTTCCAGCCATGAATAAACACAAGCTATATAGAAATTTGCTGTTTGTTTATTTGTTGTGCAAGCCAGGGAAAGCAGTGCACAGTTTTTCTTCTTGTTGCAACATGTGTCGTAAATGCATAAAATCCAATCTGATCGTTCAGACTGAAAAGCATTAAAGGAATATCGTAGTGGCCAAAAGTATGGAAGTATCTTCACTCGTTATTCAAATTTTATTAAACATTTGTTAAAGGGTTTGTAAGCATATTGCGTAATTCTGCTTGGAGGCAATTGTTTTATTTGATTAATAAAACTTTAAAGTCATTACAAATATCCTTTACGGACATCACATTTGGCCACTATAGTTCATCCATAAATGATAATTCTTTAATTATTTACTTATCCTCATGCTGTTTTCAGATGATTTTATGTCACTTGTGGTAAATGAAGATATTTGAAAATACTTTAGATTATAGATATTTAGATATTTAAATATTAAATATAAATATTTAGATTACTTTAAATTATAGTTGTATGAATTACTTCTACAAGTGCTTTTTAATTGTATTATTTAAAGAGTTAAAATCAATAAAGTTGCATCCACCCTTATTGTGAGAATTTAATATCACTGTATCGTCCGCTAACTGACTAATAATTATCTCTGTATTTCCAATGTTAATCCCTTTTACAGTATATCATGTACTCTCTTTATTGGCTTACTTTTCAATTATAATGGTAACCATGAAAAACTTGAATTAGTAACCATAAATAGTTAATATAATAATTGTAAGATTTCTAGGCTGTGTACAGCCAGTCAGATAAATAAACAGGAAAAATAGATGAGGAAAAAAGCTATTATGCAGAAAGTCTTTTACCTACCACAAAATCACGTTGTTGTGTGTAGGTACAATAGATACTGTTTGCATGTGCCCCCTTTTATATGTTGACTCAACATTGACACTATGGGGACACACTCCCATAGTCAGTATAGCTGACGCTATGAGAACACCCTCCAGGTGTGATGATTGGCTGTACAAAATCATTTCAATTTATTAGATGATGTTGCTAGCACCATCCACCAAGGTATCGCATCACTGATGCCTCAAAAATAACATGCTTGTGGCATCACAACTTAGATTTTTCTTCTTCAGGAAGACTATTTATCTGTCTGTGCCTATTTCTTTTTTTCTTTTCTCTTTTAATTATTCTCTTCAGGGTGAATGCAATGGCTTTTCGACATGTGTATCTCATATTTCCATAGCGTCAGCAACTAGTGCAGCATTGAGTACGACAGTTACATGTAACTGAGACTTTTTTTTTGCCACTGACACAAGAAGCAATATCCTTGTTGTTTCTTTGTCATCTTCTAAAGTAATTTCTCACTGTTTCTTTTGATTTCAGGAGGGTCTGGTCAACCCCACAGTAAGAAAGGACATTAAGGATTCACAAAAGTTCTACTGTTGCCCAATAGAAGGCTGCCCAAGAGGACCAGACAGGCCCTTTTCTCAGTTTTCGCTTGTTAAACAGGTACTTGCCATTGTTGTATGTTTCATTGTATTATTTTTTCTTCACTGTTCCTTAAAGGGTTAGTTCACCCAAAAATGAAAATTATGTCATTAATGACTCACCCTCATGTCGTCCCAAGCCCGTAAGACCTCCGTTCATCTTTGGAACACAGTTTAAGATATTTTAGATTTAGTCCGAGAGCTTTTTGTCCCTCCATTGAAAATGTACGTACGGCACACACTCTTTGTCCAGAATGGAAATAAAGACATCATCAAAGTAGTCCATGTGACATCAGTGGGTTAGTTAGAATGTTTGGAAGCATCGAAAATACATTTTGGTCCAAACATAACAAAAACTACGACTTTATTCAGCATTGTATTGTCTTCCGGTTCTGTTGTTGATCCGCGTTCACGATTCCGCAGTGACCCTGCTGACGTAAGACGCTGATGACGTGTTATCTGGAGATTAGGACATCCGCGACATGCACACTTACGCACCATTTTAAAAAAAAATATAGCAATACAAACAATGTAGAATAGCTTGAATACAGCGCCCGTCTCCCTCAAACTGTAAACGAAGCTCGGGCGCACCAGATAACACGTCATCAGCGTCTTACGTCAGCAGGGTCACTGCGGAATCGTGAACGCGGATCAACAACAGAACCGGAAGACAATACAATGCTGAATAAAGTCGTAGTTTTTGTTATGTTTGGACCAAAATGTATTTTCGATGCTTCCAAACATTCTAACTAACCCACTGATGTCACATGGACTACTTTGATGATGTCTTTATTTCCATTCTGGACAAAGAGTGTGTGCCGTACGTACATTTTCAATGGAGGGACAAAAAGCTCTCGGACTAAATCTAAAATATCTTAAACTGTGTTCCAAAGATGAACGGAGGTCTTACGGGCTTGGGACGACATGAGGGTGAGTCATTAATGACATAATTTTCATTTTTGGGTGAACTAACCCTTTAAGTTAGGGCTGGTAGATATGTCAAAAATAAGATCACAATGATTTTTTTGCGTATTGATCGATATTGATATTTATCACAAATTCAATATATAATTTGATAATGCTGCCAGCTTGAATATCTCGACAATGACTAAGCCTAGAGAAACCAGAAGGTTCATTTATTAAATTTTAGAATATATGTTAACAAAAATAGAATAACGTAACGTAAACTTTTAACTGAAACATGCTTTTTCTGCCTTAAAATAATAGAAGTTAGGTTGCCTTGTAACTTATTAAAATGGTTGCAGCAAAAATCTCAAATATTTGAAGTACAAGTATTTGGTACAACCAATACAAAAATTATATAAAAACAGCGTTATGTGCAATTAAAATGTTTGTACAACTCAATTTTAACTATTTGAGCGCTGATTATTAAATAATTGTGATTTAATTCATTTTTATTTTGATTATTAATTAATTTTTTAATTAATTAAAAACTTATTTTGTGTGAACTGGCCCTTAATCTGCACTTGGTTGCTTTTAAGAAACCCAAACCACTTCCATATAGTTGATGTTATGGTACCTTTTTTCAACAATTTCCTCACCTTTGATGGTAACGCAAGTTCGGCTTCTTTTTCGTACCTGTTTCCTTTGCCGGCTCCCTGCAGACTGACTGGATGTTTTTGCAATTATTTTTGGTGTGATAGACTAGTAGGGTTATGCATATCAAGTAAAAATATCCAGAGCTTATCATCATTAACGACATACATTTTATTTTCAATCTCAATATGATAGTTTATCTCCCAGCCTTACTTTCAGTAAACTGACACCGTTTCATTTTTATACTTTCCTATTACTCAGTGGTTCTCAAAATGGTGTATGTGAGATGACAGAGAGCGTACACAACCAAAATGCTGAGTTTTGCCATTCATTTATTCTGCCCCACCAGTTAATAAAATTAAATCCTAGCATGCATTTCTAACTGGCAAAATGCCGCCTCTTATGTAAAAACAGGAAAATGGTAGTGCCGTAAAAGATCAAATACGTGACATCCAATCACGTTAAATAATCTTTTGCAGCCCAAACTGACTGCATCCACACAAGCAGCATGGCGGGGTCAAGACCATTAAGGGCTTTAAATGTATAGAATACGAAAGCAAACAGGTAGCCAATGGATTCTGTGTTGAATAGAAGTAATGTGGGAAGAGGAACATAAAACATTTTTTTAATTTAAAAAATCTTATAACTTTACTTATGACTTTGTAATTGCATTCATACCACCCTTATACCACCATATCACTAGTATCACCTGGCTTTGCATTTAAAAAGGTAAAAAATGCACCTTAAAATCAATTTAAGGGGGGAAATATTGTCCCTTAATGGTAAAGGTGTGACTGCAGTCTAAGTGGAAGAGAAGGATGTTAAGTGCCTCAGGGGGTGCGCCAAAAAGTTTGGGAACCACTCCTATAACTTGATATCCTGCTAGGAAAACAACTGCTAACTAACATGTTTTCTTATCTTACTAATGGCATAGCACTTTATGAAGATGCATGCAGAAAAGAAGCACAAGTGTTTGAAGTGCAGTAATGGCTACAGCACTGAGTGGGACTTGCGGAGACATGCTGAGGATTGTGGGAGGACATACAGCTGTACTTGTGGTTGTCCTTATGCCAGTAGAGCAGCACTGCTGTCTCATGTCTACAGAACAGGCCACGAGGTTCCCAAGGAGCACAGGTACTCCGTTTATCTGGCTAAGAATTAAAACTGTGTTTTAGTGCTGGTGTATTTTGTATTGGGGAAAACATGAAAAAGATAGTATGATTTCCCCCGTGGCTTGCTTAAATCATGATAATAATCTTCTTTCTAGTGGATATCATGTCAGACCTCACCTAGGACATTATCTTTTATTAATATCTTATGTCCTAGTTTAAGGTTGTTAATCATAGTGTGTCTTGTTAGAATGCTCAGTATCAGTATTTGTCTTCTAGATATCCACCAGTGAAAAAGAGGAAGATGGAAAGATTGTCAAGCAGTGCAGCAAATAGTATGCCTGATGAACAAATAAACGAAATTCATGACTCTAAGAAAAAGCTCACTGAAGGAGCATTTTCAACCATACTAGTCTCTGAAGCCCCAGACAGACCACAACACAACACTAACCAACCTGGAAACATCCAGAAGCTTCTTCTCCCGAAGCCCAAATTGGCCCTAGTCAACGTTCCTGTTATGCAGTTCACCCACCTGCCTGTTCTCCTCCCCTCTGCAGAGAGTAGTGCCTTGAGGTTGTTGGTCTTGTCTGTGGATGCACAAGGGTCCGTAAACACTGTGCATATTTTGTCACCGTCGGTCGGCACAGTCATGACTGATCTGAACAACAAGACTTTCAAAGAGACCTTTCCTGTACCTACATCAGGCCCAGAAACTTTTAGCACAGGAGTACAGGTCAATCGTGAGAGTCAAGTCTCTTTGGGATATCCAAACAACAAAAGCACTTCAACAAACATTCAAACTGACATCTCATACCTCAAAGGGATGGATGCTGGACCAGCAACTGTTTCCCCCTGCTGTGAGGCCTCAGTATCCTCTTGCTCTCAGACAGACATCAGTGTAAGCGCTCAGATTCAGCTGCCTATTAGTGTGCAAACCCAGACACTACCCTCTCGAATCAAAGCCACTTTTTCCATTGGGGCACAGACAGATGTTTTCAGTTTCTCGTCCTTTAATGTGACCCGAGAAACCCAAACAAGCTGTTCTGTAGCTCCAATGCATGAAAGCCAGATGGACCAAGCGATGTGCGCAAATCTTTTTGATACTGATACACTCAGTGTCTCCACTCAGACTGCAACGGCTGATGCGACTTTTAGAACCAGTGGTTTAGAAGATCATCTAACCAGCACTGGAGCAGGGCTTTTTGAGGACAAGGCTGCTGCATCCATGTGTTTTGGGGCCCAGACTGACATTTTGCACCAAAACACAGTTGCAGACAACCAGACTCAGACCATGATACTCTTTCGTGACCTTGAGAATATACTATCTGACACCATAACTGGGGCAGCTTCGAGCTGTGGTTCAGGTTTAGCTGCGCATGAACCGCATCACACTGGTATTGACTTTGACTTTGAGGAGTTCCTTAATGCAACACACATTCAGACTCAGACAGATGAAAGTGGCTTGAACAGTCTGAACACAGAGACAACTTTGGAACTCCTGGACATTGAGACACAGACTGACTTCCTGCTCTTTGACAACCTTGGTAATGGGCACAACAGTGATGTTGGAACAAGGGTGCAACCAAATGACCTGGAGCTGGAGATGTTTGACACCCAGACCCAGACAGACCTCAACTTCCTGCTAGAAACGAGTGGGCACATGCCCCTTGGGAGTATCCTCAGACAGTCTAGTTTCAGCATGAGCACGGAGTCCTCGGACACAGAAACTCAGACTGAGATCAGGCCTGCTCCGCTTTCTCTGCCTTGCTCCCATGATGGGCAGGTGAGGCTCAGCAGTGCTGAAACTCAGACCATCTCCAGTTCCTTTCACAGCCTTGGCAACCTCTTCCACACTAGCAATGAGACCCAGACAGCAGTCGATGACTTTCTTTCAGCAGATTTGGCCTGGAACATGGAGTCTCACTTTAGCTCGGTGGAAACCCAAACGTGCGAGGAGCTCCTCTCATTGTTTCGACACAATGAGAAAGCCAAAAGCTGAAGGATCCATCAAAAGTGATTTGATTGGTTTAGTTTACATAATGGAGTCATTCCTAGTATCTCCCTCAGCAAGGCTGGCAGAACTTAAAAACAGTCCCTTAAAATCATCTTGAACTCAGTCTGTCAGATAATATTTGTATAAATACTTGTAGAATCTTAGACATAATTCAACAATAAGGTATTGCATATCTGCCCAAATCTAAGGATGTATGAATATAACTTTGCAGCACTTTATTACCTCATTATAAATCTTCCAAATATATCGGTAGTCCTAAAAGTATTTTGTTTGTTGCAGTAGATCGGGGCAGAGCCTCTCGTGTGTGTGTGTGTGTGTGTGTGTGTGTGTGTGTGTGTGTGTGTGTGTGTGTGTGTGTGTGTGTGTGTGTGTGTGTGTGTGTGTGTGTGTGTGTGTGTGTGTGTGTGTGTGTGTGTGTGTGTGTGTGTGTGTGTGTGTGTGTGTGTGTGTGTGTGTGTGTGTGTGTGTGACAAGTCAAGAAATCAAAAATTATAAACATTCGTTCCACATGTAAAATGTCTTGTCTCGTAGGTATACTTTCCAGTCTGATGTTTAGATGACTTGAGTCTTATTGTCTTTAGACTTTTTTTTTTTTTTCTTCTGAACCTTGGGCTGTTTGTTTGCTTTGTGATGCATAACAACTTATGTTACATTTATTTGTGCAATGCTCTAGACCCATCTACTAGTCACTGTGAGTAAATTTGGGTCTTGATTCATGACCGAATTCATGTAAATATTTCTTGCTGACTTTTATGGTATATTATTTTTAATCTTTACATCCTAAATCAGATTAATTTGCATATTATGCATGTTTCAGATGTCACATTTCCTTAAAAAGAGGAGCTGGGACATTGCTCTTGTTTACTGTGATTTGCATTCTGTACTGTGAGTAGATTCAATTAAGCAAATCGCAAAAGTTTACTGTAAAACAAAACCTTTAATATTGCTTTAGAATAAAGTAATATTAAAGGTTTTGTTTTACTGTAAACTTTTGCAATTATTGAATATGTATCAATTTTGTTGGGATATGTTCTAATGATATCAAATACCAGTTTAAACTTTCTATATAATCCCTTTTGTTGATGCCTTAATTTAAGTGTTAATATGCTTTTGATGGAGATAGTGAAATCACAGTGCTGCTTAACGGAGGAGAAGCAAAATTGCTGTCCTTTGTTTGAGTTTTTATTTTCTTCATTTCGTAAGAGATTTTAGTGTATATTTATTTGGTTTTGGTTATTTTGAATGTTTCATCTCTAAGTTGGTGTAAAATCACTAGCTCATTCACTGCTCCTTGGCCTTACTACACTGAAAGCCAACCATAACTTTATTTTCAGTGTGTGCACACACACACACACTTAATGTATATATTGGAAATTCCAGAAGTAGAATGTGACAGTGTCTGTTTCCCTTATGACGTTACATTGGCTGCTTCTCAACATTGTAACTGCAAAAGAGCTTTAGTGTTTTCATGCCAAACATTAGAGACTCTCATATTCAACCACTACATGCATTAAAATGTTATTTAGATCTTGGAATAAATACTGCAAATGAATATGTGTTCATTTTGTTTAGGCAATGATGTCATAGTAAAAACTTCCTATAGAAAACTTGAAAGAGTCAGCTAAGCTTGTGTTTCTCTGTAGAGTGCATGCATTTCTTTTGTGCCAAGAATAACTTTTGTGTTGCTTTTTGTTTTTTTGTCATTATCAACATGTTTCTAACTTAACTTGGTATAAGACATTATTTATAATTATGTATATTAATAATGATATAATGATTATTTTTGTTCTATGAAGGCTGGTCATTTGTACTTTATGGCTATGTTCTGTTGTTTAGGCTATGCTGATGCACATGAAACCGCAAAATAAACTGCAGAGAAGCTTTTTTTGGCCATTAATCGAATCAAGCATAATGCTTTTTAAATTACACTAATACCATAATGTGATTTATTATTTTCTTCGATTCTCTATTATTGTCAAGAGCAAATATGATTAGTGTCAACAAATGATTCTGTTGTAAATCAAGTAATTTTGGCACATGGTCACAGATTTGTAGGACACATTTCCCAGTTGTCATGAAATCTTATATCTTATTCAAAGCTACATACAAATGGCACAAGATATATTTAGCTGTATAAGGACAGAAGAGACTTTACTAGGTTGCACACCTGTATTAAGCTGTTAATCAGATTCATTTTTTTACATTTTTTATTTTAAATGGCATGGTTCTAAGTAAAAATATCCTGCAGTCTAAAAAAAAACAACAAAAAAACAAGCATACTTGAAAATCTCTTTGTGTTGCATAATCATCTTCATTTAGCACACATATAGTACAATCTTATGCTGTTTATAAAAAAGGAATCACAACACCTATTTACCTGTACTCCATTAGTAATATTCACACAGGCATGCGAACTCTAGTTCCAATCAGCATTAGTCGATGAGCTTCAGGTCTTTTCAGATCTCTTGTTTTGTGGCCAGAATACAATCTATAACTGGTGTTGTTTCTGGTGGAAGGCCTTGTCAATTCTTCCTGCCTGAGGTTTCGGCCCACAGTGCTGGAAGGTAATTCATACTTATTTTGAAAAGTGATGTTAAAGGTTGGTAGCATTTGAGTGCTGTCCTGGGATAGCCAATGTTTTGTGTTGGGAGATCCCCTAAACCTGTAGCTGTTCTCTCCTGGGATAAAGTTTGTGAGGACCTCAATGACATTTCCTGTGGCACCAGTGGTGACGGCATCAGTGGCCCCGGGCATCATGGCCTTAGTGACTTCTGGTTGATGCCATTCTGTTGACTCTGCTCTTTTAAAAACACTGTTGCTCTTTAAGTTTCTGGACTCTCGGACAGGTGGCAACACACTAACGCTTCTGATGCTAAAGGCAACTCTCTTTTCCTTCAGCATTTGACATGGCTTGGTATGGTAATGGCAGACTGATGGTAAATTGTTTTGTTTACACTGTTCATCTCCAGAAAGCAATTTGTTTATTAATGGCCCTGACATATTTTGCAGCGATAGGCTGAAAGAGTATAGTTCATCTGAGGAGGTAGGGGGACGAACAGTATTTTGAGTTTCCTTTGCAAGATCCTGAAGGGTTGGAGCAGTCTTTCTAAAAGTTTTCAGAGCATTTCCAGCAGGGTAATAAATGGGCAGATCAGAAAGGTCTGCACACAGGAGACAGTGAGAGTCTATGATGCCTTGCTTGTTTTTACCCTTCCTCTGCAGTTGAAGTAATACAGCAAAAGGGGGCAATCTCCCCCAACCTTCAACCTGTTAAAAAAAAAAATGCTGCTTGTAACTGAAATTAACAGATACAATATTTAAAATGCGGGAACACTATTGAAGCTGAATCTGAAATGCATACCACAAAGTTTACAAAGACTTTACACAGAAAATGCATTTTCAGTGACTGTTCAATTCAATGCTGCACAGAGATAGTTGCATTTACACAGTATAACTTCAGAAATAATGATATGTAGTTTAATGTGTAAACATGAAACATGAGTATACAATGGAAGCTTGTTTCCGCTTTGGAATAACAAAAATTAAAAGATAATTGCGACTTTTTATCTCACAATTGTGAGGGTAAAAAAGTCATAATTGTGAGTTTACATCTTGCAATTATGACTATGATATACATTTGCAATTGCGTTATAAAGTCAGAATTGCGGGTTATGAACTCTCAAATGCAAGAAATAAAGTCAGAATTGTCGAAATTCTGACTTTTTTCTCAGAATTGCGAGTTTATCTTGCCGTTTTATTTCCACAATTCTGAATTATTTTCTCAGAATTGTGAGATACAATCTCGCAACTGCGGAGCCCCAAAAGAGACATGGTGGTGGAAAAAATTATGAGATGGGAGGAAAAATTGTAAATGCTTTTGCGTTCTCTCGTGAATATTTTATGTTCCTCAAGAAATTTGCGTTCGCTCGCAAAATATTTGCGTTCTCCTGGTAAACTTTGCATTCGCTCACAAAACCTTTGTATTCCCTCGCAAAAACTTTTGCATTTTCTCGCAAAACTTTTGTGTTCTTTGCGATCAAACGCAAAATTTCTCATGGGAACGCAAAACATTTTCCAAATATTTTTTCCTCCCGTCTTAGACTGCGTCGTCACTCCTTACACAGAATTTGTAGCAACCCAGCTTAACTTAGTTGTGTAAAGATGATACACAACACACAATTGGTAATTGTCAATAAAATAAATATTTATAGCCTACAGAAAATATGACCATATGAGACATACTCATTTAGAACAACACACTCTCCTAGTCAGTGTGTTGTTCTAAATGTTAGTTCTGCACATGTAATTTGGTCATATTTTCGAAATAAATATTTTATTGTCATATGAGATTTATAATAAGTTGAATTATATAATTAATTCCCATATGGTAAATAATTACTGACAAAATATAGCACATACAAAAAGGGACAGGAGTGATATAGGCCTAACGTTACCTAAATAATATACAGCAATGTAAAATGACAGCAGGGGAAAGCACTCAGAATAAGTGTAATTCTTCTGTAGTGTTAATTTGACTCACAGCGTCTTCCCAGCCAGTGCGGCTCTGTAACAAATGCATCTTGTGCTCCCTGCAATAGTCCTCTTCACTGAGATCCAACAACTCATTGACATACTGTCTGCACGAAGACTCCGTGTTCCCTTTTGCGCGGTCAGTCGCATGTTGTTTCTCAGCATCAACATCAGCATCACAGGCTTCGGTGATGTTCATTCCGGACAGCTTCAATCACAATTTCTGAGACACAAACAACGACAACAATTTCTGCAAAGATAATTTGAGCCTTGAGTTACCTCTCCTAATGATTTAGGCTACCATAATGAACTACGGAAAGACCGAAGCAAATACATGCGTACATAGCCTACATACAAATAAAGCATGCAATAAGTAGCCTAGTCTAAATAACTTAAACTGCCAACTTACGTTGTTTTTACAACTCTAAAATCTTAAATTTAGTACTGTTAGTGGACACATAAAAAAGTTTAAATGCATAAAATTGTATTTTGTGTGAAGTAACTGTGTGAACGGATGTTTGGAGTCCTGTTGTCATGACAACCGGTGGGGAGGATGACGTAGTGGAAAAAAAGACGAGGCGCATGTCGGCAGCGGCTCTGATCGGCAGACTCAGACATCATGTCTATGGGCAGACTCGGCACAACAATTGTATGCGCCTGAAGGAGCCTCATGTTAAAAACAAAATATGTTAAAATTAAATGAATCGTTGCTTATACAATTGTGTTATAGTTTTGGTTAATTATTTTACAATATGAGCTTTCCATTTGAGGCATTTAGAATGCTTTATTTTATAGTATGCTTTTTTTCCACATGAATCCCTCTTTAAGCTTTACAGAATTACCGGAGAGCAGATATACAGGCTCATAAATGAATAGGTGTCCCAAGCGTTTTTAAAAACCAAAGTCTGTTTTACTCAGAAGTGCTATTGCGGCGTTGTATCTACTGTGAGACGTGATCGAAAGCACGGACTGTGTGTTGCTGAGGGGGTGTGTCAGACATGCAGAGAATTCAACTATGGTGACGATGGGGCTCATGAATATTAATTAGAAACGAGCCCTTCTTCGCTTAGTACAATTGGCTGAAAGGTCAGCGTTGGTAATGAGTGCTAGATCAGTTGGCGAATTAACAAAGCTTATTTGGCTTATGAATATTAGTTACGTTTCTTGACTTGACGATTGACGAAGGTTAACAAGAAACGTCGATTTGACCTAATTAATATTCATAACCTAAAGCTTTGCCATAGTAGGCTTCAGCCGGCAGCAGCATCCACTAAGATTGGTTCAGGTATCCGCAGTAGGCTACCATCAACGGTCGTAGCATCCACTCTTCCAGTAGCCTATAATGCAGAAGGACACTTAACATCAGATTTCAACTGAAACATTTTCAAACGATTTTGCAGACTATTTTATGGAAACCGATGCTGTGGTAATGCTGCCTCCCAAGAACTGCATCCCCAGAAACTACAGTTGTATGGCTGGGCTGTTCGGAAGCTTGGCACCATCAGAGCAAACGCTGGAGGACGGAGAAGAAGACATGGGGGAAGAGGAGGATATGAATGGAGACTGTGAACCATTAGAAATCAGCGTAGTGAATAAAAAGCCGAGAGGAAGAGAGTCATTCCTGAAGCCCCCAGTAAGCCCGACGCTGCGCCGCAGGTGCAAGTCTCTCCCCACACCGGCTGAAAGAGCCAAATTAGAGATCGCACGAAAGCGGAGCCCAAGCTGTCAAAAAAAGGTACGATTCGCTGACGCTCTGGGACTGGACCTGATATCTATCAAACACTTCGATGACAGGGATATGCCTGAGGTTCCAGAACGCATTATTGACAAATTCAAAAAAGCCAGAGCTCTCCACTTGAATAACTTCGACAAGTCCAACACATCAAGCCAGTCTGTGTTTATGGAGCTGCTCTTCACTAATCCAGGATCCCTGCCGGACTTCATGGACAGAGTTCTTGCGATGAATGTTTTACTGGAGTCTGTTCAGGCTGATGAGTTCAGCATCTCGGGGATCGTGCGAGTTCTTAATTTGGCTTTCGAGAAAAATGTCTATTTGAGGTACACCTTAAATAACTGGACGACATTTGTTGATATTCTGGCGTATTACGTCCCCCGTTCTTGTGACGGACACACGGACAAGTTTAGCTTCAAAATCATCACCCCGACCTTTCTGGAGTTTGGGGGAACACTGCAGTTTGCCATTCGGTACTGTGTCGGAGGAGGGGAATTTTGGGACAACAACAATGGAAGTAATTACAGAGTAAGACGCCACAGGTTTAAAATTTCGCCTCCGAGGGAATGGGAAAACGGTTGGATCCATTTTATTTAGTAGCCTATGCGATTCAGCCGCCATGACGATGCTTGGCTCGGGAATATTAATTATGTGACGAGCCTTCTATTGGCGAATTGGCTAAGTAATAATCATGAGCCAAGCCTTCACCATAGTAGGCCTAATCTCTCCAGCAGTATAACGTTACATTGAGGTTGACCTTCCATGAAAAGCGTATATATACCACATATTCGTAAACTGAACACCATTGTTTGTTGTTTGTCTGTGCTTTTTTGTCGTAAACTGAACACCATTGTTTGTTGTTGGTCTGTGCTTTTTGTCGTGGTATAATTGATGTCAGGTAGAGAACTGGAAATTAAATTTATGTCAGTAGCTGCAACCGTACATTTAGGTAGGGCAGATTCTGTGTTTTAGCGCCAGTTTATGATTTAAAAAATTGTAAGCTATGTAGCCTATATTGTAGGCTAATCGCTGAACACACGCAGAACACTGTAGGCGTTCTTCAGCCTGAGGGGGGCGCTCTAATGTTGATTGACAGGCTTTAAGTGCACACGACACACGCATAGAACGCTATTTTAGTATTGCCTCCGAATGTTTTACCATATTACAAGTTGTGGAGGAATTCCAGTGAGGAAAATAAAGCCATGTCTATTAACAAACATAAAACAGACACAATAGGCTATTCACACATTCTTTAATGTAATACGCTACTCTACATAAGAAGAACAGACATGGGAATTAGTTCTGACCTGATGCAGACTAATATACACATAGCTGATTGATATTGTCTTGGTCTGGAGCGAGGTTTACGTAAGCTAACGTGAAAATAAGCGGGGCAGGAAATGCCTCAATAGCTCTCAATTAGAGCGCGTTGTAGTTCCATTTTTCAACACAGATTTACATTGGGGAAATTGTGGGACGTTGTAGAGCTGGGGAAGACACCCGCTGGCTCCCTTAGTATTTTTTTCATTATAAATAATTAATCAATTAGGCTAATTATTAAAATTAATACAATTTTAATATATCCTGCTCACATTACGACATAAAATAGTCTTGAAAATCATAAAAAATATTTATTGCAGAAATCTGAACAATTTTACAATGTAGGCCTAGCCTATTATTGATTCAGTTTAGAGGTTTATTAGGTTTTTACCCCTTCCCTTACAGACGAGCCGCGGCAGGTCAGATAGCTAACTACCAAGTGACGAATGTAATTAGGCATATTTCCATCGGTGTAAAACTGGTTGTTTAGCATGTTTGTTTGTACATGGATGGTCATAGAAACAAAAGTCTGCATTCCTTAAAAAGAGCAGGAGCATTTAAATGAACCCAGTTTGCATTTAGCTTCAATGCATGTAATAGGATATTGGATATTGTGTAATAATTAATTATAATTACATAATCCCCAGTGCGCCTGTTATTCTTTAATTCAAGTGAAATCATGTTGCTTCAGCATCACTGTGCTTGATTCACATTAAATTGCAGCTAAGGGTAAAGGTTAGGCTACATCTGAGGAAAATTCTGATGTAATAAATCAAACCTTTTAGATGAGAGACTAGAACGTTTACAAAGCCAGGTGACTTGCTGTAGCAACCATGTGCAGCAGTTAACTTAAACACACAATTTCTCATCTTTAGGAAACAAACAGGCTATTGATTTTGTATCTTACTATTAAAGTCAGCATGAAACTAGGCTATCTCTTAAAGGGATAGTCCACCCAAAAATAAAAAAGTCTCTCACTATTTACTCACCCTCATGCTACCCCAGATGTTTATCTTTCTTTAGATGAGCACAAACAAATATTTTTTTTTACAAATATCTCTGAGTGTTTGAGTCTCTGAATGTTGACGCTTCAAAAAGCTTCAATATCGGGATGATAATCCATATGACTCCAGTATATTAATCTTCTGAAGCAAAACGATAGGTGTAAGAAAAATACTTATAGTTTTATCTTTTTAAAACTATAAACCATCACTTCCAGCGAACTGCCATACGAACATTAATAAAAACTGTATTTTTATTTATTTTTGGCTTGGACTATCCCTTTAAAGCACGTTTTTGGTCTTGTTGTGAAAGATTCATCCTTGCATTATTTGTTACTGTTGTTGTTGTCTTTGACATTGTAACCTTTAATCTAATCATAGCTTGGTCTTCCTGTGATATGATTTATTCTCTTTTTAATCAGATCGTTATATTTCTTGAACATATTGAAGACATATTTTTTTTTGGAACATAACCAAAGGAGTAGGTATTTTCAGGGATAATTATAAAGCCCAGTATCAGCTTTCATACTGAAACGGTAGAAAGTGTTTAATATACCTCACATTGTGTAAGCTAGTATGTCTTGGTTGAGCCAAGCGTTATTTTTTAGTTACTTAACATGGGTATAGGATCAGTAAAGTATTTCAAGCCATGCCTGTAATTTGGTCATCTCAATAGATTTCACTGGTGAAAGCACATCAAAACAGTTATATCAAAGAATGTTCCTAGTACCTGTAGGTTTAGTTAGGCTTGTGAACTACTGCCACTGAAGCTGAGATATAAGACAGGGCAGATTCATTCACATTGAACATAGAAAATGATGTCACGAAACACCATATTTCATTAGTCCCCTATTTAAACATTTTGAGTCATGAGTCAAAATTAAAGCACTTTTCTTTAAGATTTATTTGGGTCTTCAGCCGCACTTTTGAGAAGTTTATTACTTAATGACAAATGATTGTAATGCTGAACCTTTTGCAAAGTATGAATAGAGCATCTGCCCGAAAGGTTATACAGTGTATTCGGAAAGGATTCAGAACCCTTATTTTTTTTCACAGTTTGTCATGTTGCCGACTTATACTAAAATAAATAATCTCAAAGATGATCCAGAGAAATGGGATGCACCTGAACAAAATTTCAAGTGTCGTAGAAAAGGGTTTGAATACATATGTCAATGTGATATTTCAGCTCTTATTGTTTTTATCTTCATCTGAATACTTTCTGAATGCATATGTATATGTATATTCAGTAAAAGACTTGCACAAATGAACATCCTGTTTTGTTTAACATCCATTCTTTGAAATGTTTTCTTTATTACTGGCCTGGGTTTATTCTTCTTCAGTCATTCTTCTTTAGTCACTCTTTCAAAGTAGGGCTTTGTGACAGTTTCGACTGGAGGCAAATCGAAGGATTAAGTTTTTTATTTTAAGTTCTTGTTGTACTGTTGTATTGTTTAAAGGTAACTTGATCCTTGTGGAAGAAAAAACTGAAATAAACTTTTCACAAATTACATTCTGTTTGTTTTAACCTATGCAATACCTGTCTTTAATGTTTTGGTTTTGCTATTGTATCACTGTGTCATGTTGTTAATCATTGTTTTACTTTTGAATAGTAATACTGTGTCTTCTGCTTGCATGTACAAACATTGCAAGGTATCAAAAATCACTGTAATACCTCATTGTTTCAGGTTGTTGGGGGAAACTCACACATCTCAATTCTCTGTATTTGCTAATAAAATGCTGTTTTGGTAAAGTGTGGTCATTTGAAGTCATGTAAACTCAGAACTTGGTTAACATCACTTACAAAATGTTCATAGCATCATTCACTTGGACAGCCAGGGTTCTGTCTTCTAATTTTTTTCTTAAGATAAAATAATAAATTACAATTTAAATTTGTAGTGTTTTGGCAATCTTTCTCTTGGTTTCCCTCAATAGAATAAAAGGTTTCATGCTTGACTATATGGCCAAACAACCTGAGAAAGTAGTTACTACAGTATGTCTGATTTCGAAGAAATTTATGGCAAAATTTTGGAAGATACTGTACAGCACCTTAAAATCTTTCTTCAAGAGTGTGTTTAACTGTTTAGAAGCAGATCTCCTAGAAGTGGTAAATGCCTCACTTCTCTCTGGGAGTTTTCCAAACTCCCTGAAAACTGCAGTTGTCAAGCCCCTCCTGAAAAAGAGCAATCTGGATAAGACCATACTAAACAACTATAGACCGATCTCAAATCTTCCTTTCATAGGCAAGATCATTGAAAAAGTTGTTTTCAATCAGCTGAACAAATTCTTAATTTCAAATGGATACTTTGACAATTTTCAATCTGGTTTCCGATCACATCACAGCACAGAGACAGCACTCACAAAGATAATAAACGATATTCGCTTAAATACTGATACAGGCAAATTATCAGTGCTGGTACTACTCGACCTCAGTGCTGCATTTGACACTGTCGATCACAACATACTTCTTGACAGGCTGGAAAACTGGGTTGGGCTTTCCGGGATAGTCCTAAAATGGTTCAGGTCATACTTAGGAGGGAGAGGTTATTATGTGAGTATAGGAGACCATAAGTCTGAGTTGGACACCCATGACATGCGGAGTCCCTCAAGGCTTAATTCTTGCGCCACTCCTATTCAACCTGTACATGCTCCCAATGAGCCAAATAATGAGAAAGAACCAAATCGCTTACCATAGCTATGCAGACGATACACATCTCTACTTAGCCCTATCGCCTAACGACTACAGCCCCATTAACTCCCTGTTCCAATGCATTGATGAAGTCAACAGCTGGATGTGCCAAAACTTTCTTCAGTTAAACAAAGACAAAACTGAAGTCATTGCATTTGGAAACAAAGATGAAGTTCTCAAGGTGAATGCATACCTTCAGTCTAGGGGTCAAACATCTAAAAATCAAGTCAGGAATCTGGGTGTGTCTCTAGAGTCAGACCTTAGTTTCAGTAGTCATGTCAAAGCAATAACTAAATCAGCGTACTATCACCTGAAAAATATTGCAAGAATTAGATGCTTTGTTTCCAGTCAAGACTTAGAGAAACTTGTGCATGCTTTCATCACCAGCAGGGTGGATTATTGTAATGGACTTCTCACTGGCCTTCCCAAAAAGACCATAAGACAGTTGCAGCTCATACAGAACGCTGCTGCTAGGATTCTGAGCAGAACCAGAAAATATGAACACATCACACCAGTCCTCAGGTCTTTACACTGGCTGCCAGTTACATATAGGATTGATTTTAAAGTATTATTACTGGTATATAAATCACTAAATGGCCTAGGACCTCAATACATTGCAGATATGCTCACTGAATATAAACCCAACAGATCACTCAGATCATTAGGATCACATCAGCTTGAAATACCAAGGGTTCACTGTAAGCTTGGCGAGTCCGCCTTTAGCTACTATGCCAGCCGCAGCTGGAACCAGCTTCCAGAAGAGATCAGATGTGCTCCTACAGTAGTCACATTCAAATCCAGACTCAAAACACTTCTGTTTAACTGTGCATTTACTGAATGAGCACTGTGCCACTGTTCGTCCGACTGTTTGTACTGTATTTTATTTATTTATTATTATTTTTTATTCAAAACTGTTTTAATTACTCTGATTTCTTTTGATTATTTTAATTTCTTCTATGTAAAGCACTTTAAATTACCACCGTGTATGAAATGTGCTATATAAATAAACTTGCCTTGCCTTGCCTTGCCAAACAGGTGAACATTTAACAAATCTAAGAACATTCTAAACATTTTTTTATTTTTTTTTCCTTAACAAAATAAATATCTTAATAGAAAAATTCATTTCTTAGTTTCTGCATGTTCTAACGGGTGATATTGTTTCAAACCATGAAAGAGGTTTATATTGCCTCACTTTGATGGCACTTATCTTTGGCACAGTTTGCAGTCCTCTCTGCAATATTAATATTACATGTTTTGTCTCTTAAGATAAAAATGCACATTTGACAGTGGTTTGGGCTGACAGTAGCAGTAGCTTGAGTTGGGATGCAGAGGTATAGGCTGAATTGAACAAAAACAGTATCTGTAAAAAAATGTAATATCCTCATTTTATAGGGTGAAATTTAAATATTATGACAGTTTGAGTTAGAACTCTATTTTTATTCAAATGACCATTGGTCATATATAGTATCATACATTTAGATTATGATAACTATAGGTAAAACCACGCTGTCACAGTCATCGTCTGCACCAGTCTGTCTTCGTCTTCACTACACTACCCAGAATCCTTCTTGTCTCCACACCTGATCTCACTCCCTCAATTACCCACCTGTTCATCGTCCTCATCCGTGTCACCTGTCGTCACCTCGTTATTGTTCATTTGTATCTGTATTTAGTCTCCTTCTGTTCAGTTAGTCTTGGTCGGTTCTTGTTGATTACGTCTGTGTATGTTCTAGCGTGTCTGAGTGTTACCTGCCTGTCTGTACCTACCTGAAGCTATATTTAATAAAGAAGTTTATATTGGATCTTTTGCCTGCTTGTCTTCCTCCAACACCACACCATGACAGAACCCTGACACACGCATAGCACGTCACTACCACGGTACAATGTAAATATGTTTTCTGTGGGATTTGTTATAAAAAAACAGTAACCTAAAAATATTTAACGCACAAATGCTATACCTTAATAACAAAAATAGCCTACTTTCTGCCACAATACCATGATGCAGACTACAGTAAATCTATGGTAAATGTTGGTGATTTGAAGATCGAAAAGGCTTCTAACTGGAACGTTCATGGCACAATTTTCTCCTGTCTCCGCGTGCTGTAGAGAATGTCAGCGCTGTTTCATCTGGCTTTAAACTAGTTTAAATCACAGAGACATTTGTGTTCAAGCGCTTCTCACAGTGCTGTTAGTGGTCGCTTGATCATGACTGATCAGCAAGTAAACGTCTCGGTTACTAATGTAACCTCGGTTCCCTGAGAGTAGTAGGGAACGAGTATTGTAAGTTAGCTTACGCTATGGAAAAACTCCTTTTCTCGTGAATACTGAAGCCAAATTTTTAAAACGCAGTGCAGCTGCACAGCAGACATATAGAGTGTTTTCACTACATATCATCAATCCGGAAGTCGGCCATTTTGGAGGCACTGAACGTAAACAATGCCACTGAACTGAATAGACTTGCATATTTGGCTGATTATTGCTGCTGAAAAATGGTCATGTTTTGGTATGTACTAATCGGTCGCACCGGGAAAAAACATTTAGAGTTCTATAGACTGCCAAAGGTTAAAGAGAAGAGTGCAAAAAAACGGATTAAATAAGGTGTTTGTGGTTGAGAGAGGCACAGCATTAGCCACATGTGTAAATGAAGCGTTGACTATGGCTAAAAGGTTGATGTAAAGTAGTTAACTATGGCTACATTCACACTGTCGGTCCAAATCCGATTATCTTTGTATCTGATTGGAATCTGATCTAAAATGATGTCCACACTGTGTATCGCAACTGTTCAGATCTGATTTGTGTGTTCATGCAGCTCTTTGGCAATATGGCAATGATGTTGCGTTGATGGAGGGGTTTGCATTTGCAATAGAGATGTTGTCTTATTTAAATTTTACAACATGGAAATATGTAGCCGCCGCGCTGGACTACTGCGTCTTGAGCTGCAGAACTGTAGGAGGCTGGTATGCACAGCTTTTTTCCACGCTCTTATCTGCTCCGGTTTCAAAATATGTTTCAAAAATAATAATTTTCTGCTTGTCCTGCACTTTGCAAAAACACAGCCTTGTTTCGGCAGCGACTTTCAGCATGTTCCCTATAACAACGTCTGATGTTTACATTTTACGTGGCGTGAGAAAGTCACACACCACACGAAATCCAATCAGAGCGTTCAGACTGAAGCAGATTTCCTGATATGTGATTTGAATAGGATTTCAAACCACATTTAAAGGCACACTATGCAGGAATTCTGTTTTTGTCAAACAGCGACCCCTAGAGTCGCTGTGGAATACTTGCACTGTCGTAAATATTGCCACCCCACCCCACCCCCCACACTGGTACCTGTTCGGTAGGATAGAAGCGTCGGGCATGCAACAGGCACAGATAGACTCGAAAGATATTGACCAGGTAATGTTTCATGATTTCATACAAATATTAGGCTACTGCATAGTCTACTGAACTACTGATGATGGTAAAAGGATAAAAATAACTATATGTCAAATGTTAGACTACTTTATAATAATAAAGTAGCCCACCGCGTTTGCTGGCTTATAACGTTTTTACATGATTGCTGCTAAATCACAAGTAAATAGCCTATAGTCTAGGACTACTGTATAATTTCATTTGTGTTTTTTGATTGTAATGTAAACATTACAAAATGCCAGATGACATCAATAAAGTTAAATGTACGTCGCATTATTTCATAACATTCACCGTTGTGATGTCATTAGACATGATTATTGCAGTTTATCATAATAGTTTGCAAATTGTGCTCGTTTACACTTTTTACAACCTCTAGGCTTATTTGTGTCCTGATAATTATGTGAGATATTGACTGTTCTCATGATAATCTCATGATAAATTATTGGACTGGTCTAATTATCAACAATGGATCAATGAACAGCATCGTAAAAAATGACATACTACAAGCAAGCGCAACAACATACAATATAGAACGCAAACAAGTTTACAAATAAGATATTTACTTACTAGTCCATCAACAAGATCGCCAGGTCAGCATTCCTGTTGCATCCAGTGCTGCTTTTTAGCTCACGCCAACGAGTAAATGACTGACCGAGTGGGACTTTTGTCCGGTTCCTCACGCGGTCAGATTCTCTTTTCCTTTTTGTAGTCTCTTCCGACCGCGTTTTCTTTACTTTTTCCATCTTCGACTCGAGTATCACGTCTGAAATGCGCGCAAGTGTCTTCGTGCTTCATATGTTGTTGTTGATCTATGGATGTGTGTGACGTCGTTGCCGTAAAGCATTTCGTGATTCTCGCGAGATTTGTCGGGGGCGCTCCTCTCAAACTTGCATTGCTGGTTTTTCCAGCGGCGTCCCCCCCCAAGCTTTACAACCAGGATGATTCGCCCTAATATGAGTTTGTTTACCACCGAAATGACTTTGAAGCTGTTATATTAAGGTAAAATTCTTGCATAGTGTGCCTTTAAAAAACGTGACGTAGGTGCAAACACTCTATAGCGTCTAGCGTGCTCATTGGCTGTGCTGCGGCAACTGCACGAACCAATGATATAAAAAATCGGATGACTAGTAATTTCCTACTACTTAATTCTGAAAAAACAGATTCTAATTATTGGACAAAAAACTTCCTCACGTAATAACCTACTGTCTAACACTTGATGGCTGCTCTGTCAAGTCCTCGTCGTCGGTTAGGAACCTGGGTGTGCTCTTTGATAGCAATCTTTCATTTGAAAGTCACGTGAATAGTATCTGTAAAACCGCATTTTTTCATCTTAAAAATATATCTAAATCACGTCATATGCTCTCAATTAAAAATGCGGAACAATTAGTTAATGCGTTCATGACATCAAGGCTAGATTATTGTAATGCTCTTATGGGTGGTTGCCCTGCACGCTTAATAAACAAATTATAGCTGGTCCAAAACGCAGCCGCTAGAGTTCTTACCAGAACCAGGAAGTATGACCATATTAGCCTGGTTCTGTCAACACTGCATTGGCTCCCTATTAAACATCATATAATTTTTTAAATATTGCTGATTACTTACAAAGCACTAAATGGTTTAACTCCCCAGTATTTGAGCGAGCTCTTAACGCATTATAGTCCTTCACGTCTATTGTGATCTCAAAATTCCGGCCAGTTGATAATACCTAGAATATCAAAATCGACTGCTGGCGGTAGATCCTTTTCCTATTTAGCACCAAAACTTTGGAACAATCTTCCTAACATTGTCCGGGAAGCAGACACAGTCTCTAAGTTCAAGTCTTGACTAAAAACACATCTCTTTGGCTTAGCATACACATAACACATTATAGACTTCTATAATTAAATTTTAGGCTGCATAGTTTAGATCAGCCGGAACTGGGAACACTTCCCATAAATCCTGATGTACTTTGTACATCATAAGAAGGATGGCGTCTACGCTAATATTAGTCTCTCTGTTTATCCCGAGGTTTACCGCAGTCCACCGGATCCAGGCCGTATCCGGATCTGATGAAGGACCTGCGCCTGGACACAACGACAAAGCAGTCCTTAAGTGTCAACTAGTCTCTCCCTTGTGAGGGCCTCCTTCCCTTTACCTCTGTACTGATAAAACGTTGTCGGGATAATTCCGATTCACGTGGCTATGCAGAAGCGATAAAAAATTCTCAGAGCCACCGGGCACTGTTTTATGCAAATGAGCGGCCAGATCGCATTAAAGAATTTCCTGTTAGAACGGTGTCGTGTTAGCGGCCCCTAAGTTAATAACTAATGATCGTTGCGACGGAAGTGAATCAATCAAAACTAATTTTAGGTGGACAATAACTTTATTCTAGAGCTGCTGTAAAGCCAAAACAATCTCTGTTACTTTAATTTCCTATTATCACTGTAAAGCTGCTTTGAAACAGTCCATATTGTTAAAAGCGCTATATAAATGAAGGTGACTTGACTTGACAATGGCGAGTCGGTTAAAATGCGCGAACCAATGAGGTCGCTTCGCGCCAGAGCCTGCCAGTATGGGCGTGGCTTATAGCTATATAAGACCCCATTTTCGCCATAGAATTCAGGTTAAATCGACTGAAGCGATCCCCTGATCGAAGCACAGTAGCACGGCGAGTTACGCAATACTCGTTCCCTACTCTCAGGGAACCGACGTTACGTTAGTAACCGAGACGTTCCCTTTCGAGAGGTCTCTCGTATTGCGTAAGTTAGCTTACGCTATGGGAACCCCTTTCAAAATGCTGTGCATGCTTAAAAACTTCGCCCCATACTATAGCCTAGGGCCAAGCGCCCGAGGCTCATAGAAGAGTAACTGTACGTACACACCGCCGCCGACTTGAGCTTCCAAAGTTACCGGAAGTCATTCATTTTCAATGGAAGCTAGCTTCTCTCAGCTGCAAGGAGCGTCAAATCCATTGCCGACGCGTTTTGAGCAACCAGAGCGTCAATCAGAAAGTTGAAAGTAGCTCAACTTTATGGTAATGAGCTATGATGCGGTTCAGCGGCAAAACGGCAGCAACCAATCGGAATATAGATGTCCTTCGCGCTGGCTGATTCCGGAGAAACATACGATGTAAACTTTTGTTCCTACTAAAACATTAGTTCCGAGAAAATGGAGGAGAAGCTAATCATTGCCGTTGCTGGGTTTCCTATGATTTATGATATGACGTTGATGATCCATAATGATCCAGTGATACACATTTGAGGATGAGAGCAACTTTTATTGGAAATATTTACGAACGCTCGTTTTAAGCGGGAATGCAGTTCATTTGCTCACGGTAACACCGATTTGACCAATTGCACTAGATGCAAATAATAATAATAATAGCTAATTATTCTTTTTTTTTCGACCAAATGTGACCAAAACGGTTATAAAAATACTGTCGTTATAAAAGGTTTCTAGTGTCAATGTATTGCTTGTTTTTTCTGTTTACATTTCATGTTGTGACACTTCTTTTCTCCCATGATTGAACAAAGAATGCTGCTACGTCAGAGCGGCCAAAGCGTCAACAAGCTTCCACTTACTTTTTGACAAGCGTCCTTGACAGAGCGGTCAGAACTTCTTTGCAGCTCAAGTCGGTGGCGGTGTGTACGTACAGTAAAGTTATGAGTCCTAATAGAGGCCGGATCAGTAATGAGCCTCATATAGGTAAATATAGGAATGGGCCTTATAAGGGCCAACCTCCTTCTTTATATGGTATATAGAACTGTAGTTCAGGTTCACTCAGGACCAGACAGACGTCGGGCCCTATAGTTGTGGAAATTGTGCTTAGACACTTTATTTATACAGAAAGAACCCTTGCTTGCAAAGCGGGAACTTCCAGGTTATAAAACCTCATAAATGTGGACGGTGAGGCCCAGCCGGCCGCCCCACAAATATTCAATTGGTATTCCACTCGACCATGCCCATGACAATGCCATGCCTCTCGTGGAATGACCTCTGATACCTACGGGACAACGGAGGCCCTTAGACTCATAACCCAGCGAGATAACATGAACTATCATACGTGACAGTCTCTGCTTCGTGCATACCGAAGCATACTGCCTGAAGGGGGCAGAGCGCTCCAAAAAGACTCTGAGAACCCTCAAAGGCCAAAGTAGATTCGAGTCTCTTTCGTCTTCTGAGACGAAGAGCTGACAGTGAAATCACTTGTGCTCTGAACGGAGTCGAGAGCACTTTAGGAACATACCCGTGCCTTGGCTTAAGGACGACTCTGGAGTTGTTGGGCCCTGTTACGGCCCTTAACCAACATTGGCTCATTTAAAACAGACGAAAGGTAAGGACCGAACATATCAAAAATCACAGACGATTGATAGCTTTTCTGATGTCCAATCACGCCATAAAGTTTTAATAGGAAAGTCAAATCTAATAACAATTACATGTAAGATAATAAACAATATCAAAGATTAACGAAAATAATAACAGTACACAGGTAGGGCAGCTAAAGAAACCGTAACCCCTGACTACACCTAATCACCTGGAGAGATCTTACCTAGCTCCCGGAAAGAATAAAACAGGTGAGTCTTGCGTGCAACTGCTTACCTCACTGATCAAACTAAATAACAAAACGTGAACTAAGAAAAGTAAATCCACAACCTATTACTGAAAAGACAAAAACAAAACTGAAGTCAAAATATAATTGGTGCCTTTATTGGATATAATAAAATACTGGATTGTTCCAGTATGTAGAGGAGAGGCGGTAAACGATCTCGCCATGAGGCGAGAGACACCCAGCAAACAAAGAGGAGAGAGAGCGCCATCAACACCGTCGCAGTTTAAATAACAGAAACCCCGATGATGTCACTCCACTTCTGCGGTTCAGGGAAAATCCCTTCTCATGACTCGACCTACAAGCTAAAATAAAGAAATCACACACAGAATAGCTCTACATGCACACCCAGGTAACAGGCCCGAATTCAAGACAGGAAGCGCTCACTGAGAGTGCTTGCAAATCACCCACTCGCTTGACTGATGCCAGTGCTACCAAGAGAGCAGTTTTGAGTGAAAGAGGCTTCAGGTCAGCAGACTGAAGCGGCTCGAAAGGGCCCCTTTCATGGCCTCCAGGACCGTGGAGAGGTCCCAGATAGGTACAGAGGGGGGTCAAGGCGGGTTTAGCCTTCTGGCCCCCTTGAGGAAGCGTACGACAAGGTCGTTTCTTCCCAGTGATTGCCCGGCCACATGAGCGTGAAGTGCTGCTATAGCCGCCGCATATACTTTGAGCGTGGAGGGGGTGCGACCCGCGTCCAAAAGCTCTTGTAGAAAGGAAAGTACCTTTGTCACTCCGCATGAGTAGGGGTCCAGGCTCTGTGCTAAAACACTGACCATTTTAGAGCATAAAGACGCCTGGTTGAAGGCTCTCTTTTCCTTCCTGTCATTCGGGCTAGGAAGGCTCCCGAGGCTCGGGGTCCAACACAATCTTTGGGAGAGCGGTGACGGACTTCAGCCGCTGGGCGGCACTGGCTTTGCTGGCTGAGGGAGCGGCGCTTTCTTGTGGCGGCCCGAAGCAGAGCTGGAACATTTGGGCAGGAAGTGGCGCATTGCTTGTGACCTTGCTTGCTTGAAACGCTCCGCGAAACCCTTTACTGCTGGGCCGAACAGGCCGGTGGTGGAGATAGGGGAGTCCAGAAAGGCGGCCCTGTCTGCATCCTTCTTCCCCGTTAAGGTCAACCAAAGATGTCGCTCTAGCACCATCAAGTTCGCCATGCTTCTACCAATCACCTAGGCGGTTGATTTAGTGGCGCACAGAGTCAGGTCTGTGGCGCTGCGCAGGTCCCTGAAAACTTCCGGGTCAGGTCCAGACTCGTCCATAGAGCGGAGAAGTTTGGCCTGAAAAATCTGGAGGACACCCATAGTGTGAAGAGCCGAAGCAGCTTGACCAGCGGAGGCGTAAGCTCGGCCAGCGAGAGTTGAAATGGTACGGCAAGGCTTACAACAGGTGAGTCGCTTTAGCTTTTCACCTCATAGCTGTGGGAAGGCAAAGGTGCGCGGCCACTGTTTCTTCAAGGGGGGGCATTCTCTCATATCCTTTCTCCACAGCGCTGTCGACAGTCGAGAGCGTTGAGGAGGTGGAGGGTTTGAGACGAGCTGAATGTGGCGCTTTCCATGACTTCGTTAGCTCGTCGTGTACCTCAGGAAAGAATGGGGCGGGTCTCTGCTGAGGGGGCTGTCAGCGCCCCTGCAGGAACCATTTGTCCAGCCTGCTTTGCGTGGGTTTGACGGCCCTAGTCAGCACGCGGAGAACTTCAGAGTCAAGGCTGGCTCTCACGCCGCTGGCACTGGCTTGTGTTGAGGATGCAGCAAGGGAAAGGCTGTCATCCTCCTCTTCTTCCTCATCCGATCCCCCAAAAGAGACGAGACTGGCCACTCGCTGAGAGGAGCGCTGGTCTGCCTGTGTGGACCGGCGAGGGGGTTTATGAAAGACCAGGAAGCCGGCGTCCTCAGAACTGCTTAGCAGGTCGCTCTGTTCTGCTGAAGGCTTTTCGACAGCGGCGGTGAAGGCTTCTCAAACCGGTGGTCAGCGAAGTGGAACTTGCTGAAGGAGATTAAAATCTGAATCAAATTCTATGGCGAAAATGGGGGCTTATATAGCTATAAGCTACGCCCATACTGGCAGGCTCTGATGCGCTCTGGTGCGAAGCGACCTCATTTGTTCGCGCATCTTAGCCGACTCGCCATAGGTTCGTGCAGTTGCCGCAGCACAGCCAATGAGCGCGCTAGACGCTCAGCTATATGTCTGCTGTGCAGCTGCACTGCGTTTTAAAAATTTGGCTTCAATATTCTCGAGAAAAGGAGTTTTCCCATAGCGTAAGCTAACTTACGCAATACAAGAGACCTCTCGAAAGGGAACTCAGAGCTCTGTTAGTACTCAATAATGCAGTCAAATCCCGGCAACAGCAGGTCGCACTTCCGGTGGCAGCCCCAGCTGCTCTGTAGAAATTACACTTTTGTTTTTTTGTAAATAGAAGATTTGATGATGCATACTTTATACCAGTAAGCAGATGAGACCAGAATATGAACCCAATGAGCTAAATTGCATAAGCATTTTTCCATAATGAACATACACACACAAAAGGAATGCCCAGCTGCCAGTATGCACACACACACACATATATATATATATATATATATATATATATATACATATACATACATACATACATATCAGTGGTGTGCGTTGGTATTTTAAAATGAGGAGGCAAGTCTTCAAATTTTTTTTTAAATGTGAATTCATGTCCCTGCTACAGTGAATGTTGTCACATTTTCCTGGTTAATTAAATAAACATTACATAAAAAAGAGAGACCAAATACAATTCTATTTTGTATTTTTACACTGTGTAATATACTGTTTATTAGAACCAAGTATAAATCACATCAAGTTAATTAATTATTTATTAAAATAACAGTAAAAAAAAATTTTTGCAACAAAACTTATGAAAATTACACGTTTTTACAACAAATAATATTTTTTTTTATTACAGTTAAAACACTGTAACCACAAATTAACCATGGTTTTGCTACATTCACCATAGTTTAGCAAAGCTATTTGTAGTTAAACCGTGGTTATACAAATGTTAATCAATTCGCAAAAAAATAACATTTTACTTTTACTATAGTAAAACCATGGGTGGCTGACCAAGGATTGTCAGACCTTGATCAATATGCATGTTATTAAATGTGTCCTGTGAGTGAATATAAACTGCTTTATGTTTTACAGATGCTATAATGATCAACCAACAGACAATACATATTATGATATTTTATACGAAAGGCTAAAACATTTATAAGATTATTTATTGTTCTTGCCCTATGTATAATTTTTTGGGGATCCCACTTTAATTTTTGTAGCTATTACAAAAATTCTAATTCATTTAACTGATTTTACATTTTAAAGCACAAGTGCTTTTTTTTTTAAAGATATATGTGGCGAGCAGGACGAGGCCGAGGGACGTGAGAGAATGGCGCAAGGCCGGTGGTGTGAGTGATAATGAACATCACCTGTGAGACGCACCAGTCTCGCATCTCTCACGGAGGAGCGGAAGCATAAAAGGAGGAGCGACGACGCTGAAGATCGAGAGAGGAACAGGCCTGATTTTATGTTGTGTTTTATTTCTCTTTTGTGTAGCCAGCAGTCGTCCGTGAGGGGCTGCTGGCGGATCCTTTTGTTTTTGTATTTGTTTTATTTTATTATAAAATTGTTTGAATGTTCGCCGGTTCCCTCCTCCTTCTTCCCTGAATCTTAAACATTGCTACAATATGTTTTGTTGTCCAATTATTCACTTGCATCACTTGGTAGGCTACAAAGTGCTAAGAAAATGTTTTCATGGAAAATGTCTTGGATTACAAATCTAACTTTGGTTCCCTGAGAAAGGGAACGAGACACTGAATCCAATGTGCAACAGTGAGGTATAAAAGGGAGCCTAGAGAACATGTCATCCACTTCTTCATCTGAAGGGACCCTGTCAGGCTACAACCTGTCTGCTTAACAGGAGACCTCTGTAAACCGACCCTTTTAAACGAGCGGAGTACTAAAGAAGCTCAACCACAAGGACAGCTCTTACATATCTAGAGGAATGGAGAACTATATATAGATACCCTCTCGGCTGAGGGGAGTACTGTCCAAGCTCTGGAACCAGTTATCAAGGAGGCTCCTGAAGAGCACTGCAAACTGATAATGATCTGCAGAGTTCTAGGGAGCCGTTAGTACTAACACATAACCAATTAAGGGTACTTAAAACCAGCTCAACCTGAGGTCCGCTGATCAAGCCCCCAAAGAGGGCCAACAACTCAATATCATATCTAAACTCTAGCAGCAAACGTCCCTAAAGGAGGCTGACACAAGGTCTCCCAGCTTGGTATAACTCAGTACCAAATACTCAGCATAACAACCCTCTAAACAAGGGGAGTAGTTAAAGGAGCATTTCACCCGTGGGAACATTAATCTTTATTGAAAGTGGGTCATACAGTATATGTAGTCGAAATGTAAAATAAATTTCAAATATGGTGCCTTCTTGACCGAGGAAAGACAGAAAGTAACTTTAGGGCGCATTTGTATGAAAGACAACATGTCCCACAATGCACCACATTGCAAAGCTCCGCAACCCACTCCCACTAATCCAGAACAGCACCTATGAGGTATCCGCCTATCAGAGAAATCATTCCTCCGTCTACAAGGCTAGCTACCACCAGAGCTTGAAATTCATTTCATACAAAATTTCTAGTTATTTGGCAAACTCATTAGTGAATTACTCCTCGTTTGTATCTCTTTAGAAATGGTGAATTATTGCATGATACCGGGATGTTCAGTCAGAACATATGCAGTGCAAAACTAGGATGGTTCACATCACAAAACAAACGTCTGTGTCCTCGTCTGATTCAGAGATTTCGTCCAGGAGAAATTGCCATCGTTGAAATTCTTTGCAGCAGACGGACTCTATCTCTGTGTCCGTAGGCGCACAGTGAGAGCACAGGTACCACCAGTCCGCCCCAGCGCGAGCCAGTCCGGTCTCCTCGTCCGCGACAGGCAGGTCTTCTGCCTCCTGTTCCTCCATCAGCATCAGGTGCTTTTCGCTATATTGCGGCTCGTAAAAGTAGCCACGAACATCTGATTGGAGCATCAGACTTTCAAAATCCTCTTCTTCCATATCATATTGAGTAGCTACATTTCACCATTGTCGTAACTTCACATCTGGCTCCACAGCGCCTTTTAGCTTAGCTTCCAAACAAGATGGAGGATATTGTTTTTAGTTTCAGAAAGTGAAGTCCCACCCACTGATCTGTAATAGGTCTGTAGTGTGAGTGGGTCCCACCCCCTGGAAAAATGAGGAACGAGTAGTCTCAACCCCTCTACAAAGATATGGGACTTCCTGCTTAGAATGACGCAAAATGACGATTTTTACATCATTATAAGCAGGAACTGCAACACTGAAATCCTTATTTCTCCCATCTCTGGGGAAAATGAGGGAATAATGCACAACCATTCAAAAATATGACTGGGTTTCTAATGATACAAAGCTTAATGCAAATGGGTGAAGTGTCCCTTTAAATATGTTATAAAGCAACGAGACTATCGAGGAGGCTATAAAGAATGCTTACCACACAAGAACTGTCATAGGCATGTGCTCGGGGCTTGCACGCAAAGCTCCAGGGAGCCGAATACAAAATGACCCTCTAAATGAGGGGAGTATTTGTCCAGACTCAACCTGAGCACATCAGCCATTCAAAGGACACCTGTTACACAGTGCTCTAGGAAAGCAAAGCACCCTCTATGATAACCCTCAAAACGAGGGGAGTACAACTATGCTTGACCATACACACAAAACGGGACAAAACAACTCAGAAAGGAGACCTAACCATACTCCAAAGACAGTCTATTAAAGAGGCTTACTTTACCCAAGAGCCGGCTTTTCAATGACTCTGTCTGTGCGGAGCTCTGTAGAGCGGAGGCCTCAGCAGGATGACTCTCTAAAATGAGAGGAGGCCTAACAACACTTTGGCTTAAATGACAGATAACCAAGAGGCTCCAAAAGAGAGCCTACACTTTATGCAACTGTCAGCACAGAGCTTTGCGAGCAGAAGCCTCAAAAGAACGACTCTCTAATCAGTGTTTATCTTTAAAAACAGTATACTAAAGTATTGACAACACTGTTGTCCAAAGCTCTGGAGAGTGGAGGCCTCAACAGAATGACTCTTTATAGCGAGAGGAAGCCTAACAACACTCAAACCCAAAAAGACAGTTAACAGAAGAATTTACCACACCTGTGTTTACTCTCTGTGTGAAGCTCTAAGAGCCGTGACCTCAGCAGAATGACTCTCTTAAGAGAGAGGAGATCTGATCTATCCATACAGATAATGCCACTAAAGATAATGCCACAGGTAAAAATACATAATTAGAGCTCTGGGGAGCAAGGGACTCTAGGGACCCTAGAGGCAGTTAACTGAGGAGGCTATTAGAGCCTACAACTCCAAGTACTGCCTAAGCACAGCACAGTAACTAAAAACTACTCTTGGGCAGTCTAGGCTGATGAGGCTCTAAAAAGAGCCTGCACCCTCAGTTATTGTGCGTCCGGAGCTCTAGATGGCGGGAGCCTCAGCAGAACGACTCTCCAAAAAGAGAGGAGGCTCATAATTAAAATTATCACAAGGCAAAGTAGTCACATAACTAGGAAGTTGTCAGGAAATATAGGCTCTAAGGAGCTCCGGGGAGCGGAGGCAACAATAAAAAATTATCTAAAAAGTTAAGCAGCCTAACAGTGCTCCACCTGAAGGCTAGCTACATAGAGGAGGCTCAAAAGAGACCCTACAACTCAAAGCTACTTTTCCTCTTAAAACCTCTTAAAAATAGCTGTTAATCCTATTTAACATAGCTACTAACGAAGCCATGGGGAAAAGAGATCTCAGCAAAATTACTCTCATTTACACGAAGAGTGGAAGCCTCATAAATAATGACTCTCAAAATGAGAGGAGGCCTACAACGCTAATTTAAAACCTATAATACAACCTATAAAAAAAGAGAGGGAAGATGTTATCTGCCTCTGTCGTTTCCAGGACACTGATCACTTCTAGACTTGATCACTTCCCTCAGATCTTGTTTCTTTTTCCTCAACTCACGCTGCTTGGTGGAGGAGGGGCCCAAGCAGCAATGCTGGCCTTCTGGCCCTCTTTCTCCTCGATGCTGGCCAGGTTCACCCACAGGTGCCTCTCTATCTACCGATCGCGGCAGTAGTCTGTTTAGTGGCCCGGAAAGCCAGGTCTGTGGTGCAAACACAGCTTCGCTGAGGCGTTCCCCATTAGCGTCCTATTGGACACAGTGAGAGTTCCTATTCGAAAGGGAACTCATGTTTCCTGGTTTACCTTTTAATAAAATGTTTCGGCATGTTCTGTATCTTAGTTTTTAAAGGTTCCTATTTTATTGTAAAAACGTGTATCTGTGACATTAAAAATCAAATTATTTATGTTTCCACCTCTCATTGTGTGCATATGTCAATAAAAAAAAATAAAGTACCTAAGTAATTGCCATAACTTTCATGAGTTTTATTTTATTTTATGTAAAACACTAATAGAGGTTATGTGACCAGCCAGGTAGATAAAAAACTATTTAAAAAAACTAACTAATAAAACTGTTACAATTCAAAGAACCCTCATCTGAAATTCTAGTAGTCTAGTCTTTAGAGTAGTCTTTGTTCTTGCCCAATCAGAGAGGAGGGGCACCACCTTACCAATGATAATGCCTTTAGAAACATCAGATCAGCTAAAGCAGAATTTAATATTGTACATATATTTGCTTGGATCTAAAAAATATATATATTTTAAAAAATCAATTTGTTCAGCATGTACTTCCAGCAAAATCTACTTAACCTTATCAGTTACAGCTACAAGTCATTGCAGTTTTGCCAGTCACAATGATATGGACTGTTTCTTTGCAGTGTCAGGATCTTCAGATATTATAACTCAACATCAAACATCTCTGGCGATACAAATCTAGGTGTGCATAGCATCATATAAGAAAGACTTGAGGTTGTAATTGCTACTAAAGGTGTTTCAACTTAGTACTAAAGAAAGGGCTGCAATCATTGCACTGTCATCAAATGTATTAGAACCCAAAAGTTAATAAATAACAGTGGGAAACACGTCATGTGAATCAAATTGTGCAGATGTGTATAGAGTACAAGTGACTGCCTCCCCAGGACCATCCTGATCTTAAATTGTTCCAACAGTCCTCAATAAGCATATCGATGAATTTCTAACAACAGATAGGCACTAGCATACTGGAATCATGAAGAGCATTGTCAGTAAGTAAAATGTATAGAGTTGCACAAATAATTGCAGCTGTACTGATATTAATAATAGG
Organism: Gila orcuttii; assembly: GCA_026230005.1. Classification (NCBI taxonomy): domain Eukaryota; kingdom Metazoa; phylum Chordata; class Actinopteri; order Cypriniformes; family Leuciscidae; genus Gila; species Gila orcuttii. The sequence continues at coordinate 39,524,637 of JAPDVR010000005.1, read as the reverse complement.
AAAATTGTTTATGTAAAAGAAACAACAAAATGTGTGCATATAAGAGTAAATCAGACAACATGGAAGGTCTCAGTAGTTTAATTCAACAAACATTCACTATTTTTCCTCATATCACTCCATTTATAGATAGTATTGCACAACAGGGTAGTGTGACTGCAAAATAATATTACATCTTGGCTCTACAAATAAAACAAAAAAAGGAAATCAGTTTTATACAAGTAAATTCCACAAACAATCAACCCTCAAAAGAAACCACGCTTCAATTCCAGTGTTTCTGCATTGTAATAATCAGATTCATAGTAAAATATATGTAAAGCTTCTCACAATGCTTGTCTCCTTACTAGTAATGGCTGCTAAAAGTTACACACATTTAGCATTCCAATAAAACATTATTATTTAACTCAATATTCTCTCTGCACACACACAACATGAAATAACTTAGAATGGTAAAACGTAATAGCTAAAGTAAATTTAAGGTTTCAGTTGATAGCCATAACATCAGATAAACGTGTAATGTCATTCTGAGTACCTGTCAATGTACATGAGGTCTCTCCATTATAAATGCTGGTGTTAAAGTCAGTGTTTCAGTTCAAGGTTGAAGAAAACCACAGTTCACCATTCTGCTTTACACCATTTGAGTGAGCAACTAGATAGACATTTTTACACTGTTTATTTTATGCATAACAGAAAGTGGAATTGTTTGGATTGTGGGACTTCTTTTACTCTGCTTACAAAAATTTGTGCAGATGTGATTCTGATGACAATTGTTCTCTAAAGAGACCAACTGAGGCACACGAAAACCAGTACATGAAGCATGAGAAGGTAGCCAATGAATATGTAGCGTGACTTTCCCCTGGATGTCAGTAGTTTGGAACAGCAGAATATGCTCCTTCCTTTGAGCCACCGCCGGCACAGGTGAACCCCACTCTTCATCTAAAAAACACCAGATTGCAAAGTACAGCTTAAAATTCAGGCACACTTAAAACTTATACTGAACATTACTACAGCATGGGAGTTCACTTGTAAGCAAACGTGTAGATTTATATTCAGGAAGTACAGTTGCAAAAAGTTAGTAAACCCTCTGGATTTCTGCATTGATCACTCATAATATGTCCTCTGATCTTCATCTAAATCGCAATTAAAGACAAACACTTTCTGACTACTCAAAGGATACACAACCCAAGGAAAACTAAAGAGTGATCGTTGACAGGGCAGGCTGAAAAAAGTTAATCACAAATTATTTTTTTTATTGCATTTGTAGTTTTACCCCCCCCCCCCAGAATGAAGAGACATTGAATGGATTTTTTAAGGTTTCTAAAATGAAAGCTTAATTTATACATTGATTTATACAGCACTGTTTTCTGTAGAGCTGCTTTAGAGCTGATGCAACTGTTTCAAAATTGACAAATTTTCAACATCAAAATTTAACTGACTCGAGCTGAACAACAACACTATTGTCTTCTGTAGAGTTGCTAATAGATGAACTGAACTCATTTCATAATTGATGAACTTTACAGTTATTAAACTGGACTGAATCAACACTAAACTGACTTGAGCTGAATAATGACACTATTGTTTTTCGTAGAGCTGCCTTACAACAGAATTTGAATTTGTCTCATATCTGATGATGAAGTTTGCATCATTGATAATTTTTTCCCCGTTTATTACTGTGAAGCTGCTGTATACAATAAAATCTGTATTGTATAAAGCACTGCGTAAATAAAGGCTACTTGACTGATATTCAGTACCTGGTGCAAGACCGTTTGCTGGCTTGGCCGAAGAATAAGATCTTCATACTGTTGCTCCTCTGTTTCCAGCTGAATACTAAAGTCTCTTTGAGCATTCCATGATTGTTTTGACTCCATGCTGAAACAAACACAAAAAACAATGAATTTCAAATGGTGTATAAAACACTAGCACAGAACACCAAAAATTAAAAAGAGAATGGGTGGATCAGGTTTACAGTAGCTCTTATGGGAAACAAAAAAAGAGAGGGGTAGCTATACTATTTAGTAGGTCTGTGTATATTCATTGTGAAAAGGCTTTCCAAGATACAGAGGGTCGCTACGTTATGGTCATAGGAAGGATTGCTGGTTTTAAATTAACTATTTTGAATGCCTATGCACCAAATGAAGATTGTCCACAATTTTTCAAAAAGCTTGCAAATTTGGTAGCAGATCTTTTTTTAATTGGGGGGGGGGGGGATTTAAATTGCGTACTGAATAATAGAATAGATAAATTACCATCATCCTCAAAACCCCAAAGCAGAATGTCGAAAAGTCTAATGAATATGATGAAGGAATTAGGGTTGATAGATGCTTGGCGCTACCTCCATCCAAAAGAGAGAGACTTCACTTTTATGTCACAAGTGCATGGAAGCTACTCACGGTTGGATCTTTTTTTGATGTCCAAAAAGGACACACACCGAGTAAAAAATTGTGTTATTGAGCCAATAACCACTTCAGATCATAGCCCAGTACAAATGAAATTTGATTTGGGATTGGAGCCGTGTATGAAGTATTGGAGAATTAATGTTTCATTATTGACAGATGTTAATATAAGAGAACAAATAGGGTCAGCAATAAGGGAATATTTTGCTTTGAACAATAATGGAATGGTCTCACCTACTGTTTTATGGGACGCAGGAAAAGCTACAATAAGGGGGAAAATAATATCTGTAGGATCAAAGTTAAAGAAAGATAGACTTAAAAAACAAGTAGAATTAGAAACTGAAATCAAGAGATTGGAAAATGAACTGAAACGATGTGGAAAACAAGAAGTATTTAATAAACTTGAATAGAATAGAGCCAAGCTAGAGGAGATTCTGACCTATAGGGCAGAGGGTACCCTTAGGTTTATCAAAAGAAAATACTATGAATTGGGAAACAAAGCTAGCAGGTTATTATCATTTCAACTACAGAAAGCACAAGCTAGTCGAACAATTCCTAAAATTAAACAACCTCATTCCAACGATGTCGAAACTAGCCCAAAAGCAGTAGCAAATATCTTTGCCAAATATTATGAACAATTATACAAGGGTCAACATCAGGAATTGAAAGAAGAAAAAATACAGGATTTCTTCAAAAATCTTAAATTAGACAAGCTGACGGCGGATGAAGCCTCTGCGTTAGTAGAGCCAATTAGAGAAAAGGAGGTGAAAGAAACAATTATTAAATTAAAAAATAATAAAACACCTGGAATGGACGGATTTGCTGGAGAATATTATAAACTTTTTGTTGATGACCTCACTCCGATATTATTTAAGTTATATAATTATGTGTTAAATTCAGGGAACCCTCCAGAGTCATGGTCTGAGGCGATCATCACAGTCCTGCATAAGGAAGGAAAAGATCCATTGCAGTGTTCTAGTTATCGTCCTATTAGCCTCCTATGTGTGGATTATAAAATATTAACATCCATTTTCGCAACGAGTACAAAAATACATTAGGAAATTAGTAAAACCAATTCAGACGGGGTTCATTCCAGGTCGCCAAGGGACAAATAATATAAGGAGAGCATTAAACCTGCAGTCACTCATGGCAAAGGATACTAAAACGTCAATGCTTCTCAGCTTAGATGCTGAGAAAGCATTTGATCGGGTAGATTGGCAATTTTTAGAACAAATATTAACTGAGATGGGCTTCAGTGAAAAATTTATCTTTTGGTTTTGGCTGTATAAGAAACCCAAATCAAAAATTAGAGCTAATGGACATTGCTCTGACTTTTTTGACATAGAGAGAGGCGTAAGACAGGGTGATTCTCTCTCACCCTTTCTCTTTGCTCTCAGTATCGAGCCTGGTGAGATGGTGTCATTTCACTGGTCTAAACAAGGATTTAGGTACTTGGGGATTAATATCACACCCAAAACTACAAGACTTTTTGAGGCGAACTATAATAAGCTAATTAATCAAATAAAGAGTGATCTAGTTTGTTGGGAAGTTCTTCCTTTATCTCTGTTTGGAAGAGTGGAGACTGTAAGGATGAACCTGCTCCCACGTTTCCTATTTCTATTCCAGTTGTTGCCCATAAGAGTTCCAATTTCCATTTTTAATATGTTAAACAAATTAATTTCTCAATTTATATGGCAACACAAAAGACCCAGAATTTAACTTAAAACACTTAATTTGGCTAAAAATAAAGGAGGTTTGGCTTTGCCAAATATAAAATTTTATTACTGGGCAGCTCAACTAGCAGCAATTGTGACTTGGATTAGGGGAGATGAGGAAGCAAAGTGGACTCAAATAGAGCAAGGGGAAGTTAAAGGCGCACTATTATCTGTCCTACCCTTTATAGATCCAAAACATGTCAATAAAATGAAAATTGAAAATAAATGGATAAAACATACATTAAAGGTATGGGCAGAAGTAAAGAAAATGCTTAAGGATGTTGGACCAATTTATCGAGCTATGCCCATAGTGGGTAATGTAGATTTTCCACCTTCAATGTGCGACCATGGTTTTAGGAGATGGGCAGTTAATGGCCTCATTATTTTTAATCAGCTCTTTGAAGAAGCACACTTAAAGTCTTTCACACAACTTCAGAAACAATTCGATCTTCCCTCAAGTGATTTTTATAGATATTTGCAAATTAGGCACTACATTACAAGCCACAAGGAAAAAGAAAGAATTGGCAAAATCCCAAATGGTATAGAACAATATTTTATCACAATTTTAGAAAAACGCCTTCCTGTTGGTAAACATGTTTCTCATCTTTATAAAAGATTGTCAACAGACATGGTTGGAAACACTTACAATATTAAGGAAGAGTGGGAAATAGAAGCTAATACAGTAATAGAAGAGGAGTCATGGGATAAACTCTGTTATAGGTGCCATAAGGGAATTAATAAGCAACACTGGAGGGAATTTGACTGGAAAATTAAAATACGTTATTTTCATACTCCTTCGGTTATTTCAAATTTTGTAAAAGACCCCTCTGCAGCTTTATGCTGGAGACAATGTGGTAAAACAGGGGACCATACACATATATTCTGGGAATGTCCAGTAATCCTTGCGTATTGGAAAAATATTAAAGAAGAGATGGAGAAAATTGTAAAAAGAGAAGTTCCCTCAAATGTTATCAGTTGATGTTTTCAATGCTGATCAAAGATATATTTTACGTGTATTACTACTATTTGAAAAAAAAGCAATAACTGCTAATTGGAAGTCAGTGAAACCACCAACTGTAACTGAATGGAAACAGAGACTAAAACAGATTTATATGATGGAAAAAATTACTGCATCATTACAAATGAAAATGGATCTTTTTAATCAAAGGTGGCACATGGTTAAAGAATACTTAAATCTATAATTAAAAAATTTAATTTAATTTATATCATCAGAAGCTATATAATGATTTTACATCATTATATGGCTGTACATTACTGTATCATGTTTGTGGAGACGTGAACATTCATATTATGAGCAGCAATATATATATACAGAATATTTTTATTTATTATTATTATTATTATTTTTTTCTCTGTATTACTCTTGTTATTTTATTACTTGTCTCAGATAATGTTCCTTTTTGTTATGTTTTGTGAAAAATATAAATAAAAAGTAAAAAAAAAAAAAAACACTAGCACAGCAAAGCTACCTATACAATGTTTAGATACAACTGCTTATATATATATATATATATAAAATGCATTATATATAATGCTGCCTGAATCATAATCATACACTGTTAGTTTGTTGGCTTTTGGCTTGCTTAGTTGGGGACATTTAATCTAATATTCAACAATATTATTGATACCGTTATATGAGAAGAACTGAACTGAGCTGGACGATGACATCACTATTTTCTCCAGAATGGCTATATATATATATATATATATATATATATATATATATATATATATATAAATAAACTAAATTAATAACTTTTTTACAACAAAAATTCAACTTCACTGAACTTACTTAAGCTGGACTGTGACGCAATTTTTTTCTGGAAACAAACTTTGTTGCATTATTTTCCTGTTATCACTGTAAAGCTGCTTTGAAACAATCTGTATTGTAAAAAGTGCTATATAAATAAATGTGACTTGACAAAGACAACTATGCAGATATTGACAACAGAGAATATAATGGGGATAAAAGAGAAGGGTATCTAAGTAAATGTATCTAATTAGTGAAATATTAAACAAAATATAGCAACGCCTATATACTGTAGCTGATAAGCTAAAAACGCGCAGTCGATTGAGCGCATCCCTTTTTCACAGACATCAGTGGAAAGTTTGTAGTTCGGACAGATATGTAAATGGGAAAGAAAGTAAAACGAGAGGAAGAGAGGGAGAGAGAGAGAGAGAGAGAGAGAGAGAGAGAGAGAGAGAGAGAGAGAGAGAGAGCAATTGACAGTCCAATTGACATTACTTTATAATTTCAGCATATTCTGATCCAGTCTTCATCACTAATTGAGACATCTGAATCCTTGCTCCAGACTTTTTTAAGAGCAGAATGGAAACTATAACCTACTTTATCCATTAGCAATCTATACTGATGCCTGATGTCCTCTACCCACTTTCCCTTGAAGTGTATCCACCCTTTCTCCCACGCAGCACCGAATCATGATCTGATCATCTGATATAGTTCTAGGTCTGTCCTCGGGATTAGATCGTGGGCTGAACACTGTTGAGTCCGTTCTATCTCAAACCATTGCTATGATGTGTTGATAATTAAAGTTCAGCTCCTCCATGAACTTAATCATGTTTCCGCTTTCCTTATGATAAAACGGAGATTATTCTGTCGACTCCGATTCTCCATGTCCTCCACTTTCTCTCTTAACGGAACAAGTTCACATTTAGTTGCAGGCAGGTTTGCTCGCCAATCTTTCTCCTTCTCCTCGAGGAATTTCACACATTTTACAAATTTTTCAACATCATTGATCAGCAAGATCAGCGCAGATAGCTTGTTTTCCCAATAAGCTGTAGTTTGGCAAATCTCTTAAATGACCTCCATATCATCCCAGATTTTATTCAACATAGTGTCATTTTTGAATTTTGAATTTATTTATTTTAAAAGGGACAATGCACATTAATTAACAAGAGCACTCAAGTCACTCATGTAAATGTGCCAGATTTAGCAATACAGGCTATATAAATATTCGCTGTCTTGGGACCCTTCATTCTCTGAACCCGGCTGCGGGGAGGAACTCTCACTATCCTGAGGCAGTTCAGGCACCTGTGTTCTCAAGTGTCTCCAGCATTCCAGTTTTTCGACTGTTTAGACATTTTGCTCATTCAGTTTTAATCAGGATACAAACTACTTTTTGAACTTTCCATCTTAGTAGGATAATTGTCTCAATGCGGCATTGTATTAAGCAGCCATCTTGCCTCCTTTTGTCACGTGACCCCAAATGAAGATATTTTTCACCCAAAACTCTGACTGTTCAAAACATTCTTAAAGAGAATGTAAAAAAAATCCATATGAATCGAGTGGTTTAATCCAAGTCTTCTGAAGAGACAGGATACCTTTAAATGATGAGCAGGATTTTATTCACATAAAAACATTGATCAGAGAACATAAACAGAAGCTCAATCTTCCTTGGTTGATGCACAAGAAAAAACCTCATTGGTTCTTGCAGAACATTAAATGTACTGGTGTGACACGAGAATGAACAGCGCTGGTTTTTGTGGGTCCTTTTAACAAATTTAGGTGTTATATATACATATTCGCTGATCAATGTTTCAATCTGGTAAGCCTCCCTATTGAGCTGCTCCAGCATGCTAAGCTTCTTATGCTGACTCATGCAAGACTGGGTGGGATGCTACAAGGCCCTGCCTCCCTTTGTCCTGTGCAAGATGAGAGAAGATAGTAGGCATTCCCCGGTATGTTATCCGTTGAAAACGGAGGAAACAAGAGATCCCCCTGTTCTAGCCATCTAAGAAAGCCATCTAACCAAGTTTCAGTACAGAGAAGCAAAAGGCAAAGGACCAGCAAAGTGCCAATTTTTGCAATGAAGCAATTAATTAACAATCCTAATAAACTTGGGAGCGGTCAAGAGGCTCAGCCCAGATGAGGAGTTGTAGCACTGAAGAGCTAGAGCTACACTACCACTTTCAATAAATTCTTCTTCTGACAAGCATTTTATACTTAGCAGTCGTTGCAGTCATTTCCCTTATTACTGTATATATCAGGACTGCAATAACTGTCTGTTAAGTGAAACTGATTAAAACTAATCAAAAATGTCTTCAAATTTCAATATTGATTAGTCGGAATAATATGCCACAGTGAGACAAATGGGAAAGACATGGCTCAAGTCACATACCCCTTGGAATGAGAATTAGCTGAAACCACTGAGTCTAAAGAAAACAGACATATAATGCGCATTCCCATCAGAGGAAGGTGAGCTCATTCTCCCAAGCATCAGCGGATGCCACTTCTGTACAGCTGTACTGAGCTTCAGTCCCAAAGCACATTCACCTGTGACCTCCTTGGCCAGGTGCACACCACTGCACAGGCCACATTTTTAACCTAACAGTAAAAGTATCTCGGGGGCAAACATCATATTTCCTATAAGAAGATGATCATAGTCATATTGTGCTAATATTTGCAGATGCTCTTATCTGTAAATTTAAATAAATAAAAGTCAAGGGAGTATTTCCATTTTTCTGTCTTAAAGGCAAGTGAGTCATTGTAGCCCTGTTCAGACTAACTGCAATTGTATGGTTAAAAAGTAACTTTCTGGGCGCCGATAGCCTCGTGGGCAAGTGCCGTTGCAACGGCGCTTCGGGCGACCGGAGTTCGAGTCCCGGCTCGTGGACCTTTCACTTCAACCTCTGTAGCACCAGTGCTACATGCAAAAAAAGTTAACGTACAGCCCTGACATGATAAACACCAAATTATATACCAAAATATAGAAATCAGAAAAGTGGTATTGTGTCAACCTTAGGCATTACACTCTTACTTCCACAAAGTAATCTGAAACAGTTTTGAGAATAACTAATTCCATGCACTGTGTCAAACACTGATTTAAAAAAAAAAGGCTTTTCTCTTGTACCTCACAACTCTCTGTTCGGTCAACCGCATGGCTTCCTCTGCGACTTCTCTCCTTGATCTCTCCTCTTCCAATCTAGAGTTTAACTGAGACAGATGAAACTCTGCCTCAACTAGCCTGGACAAAACATTTAAAAGAGAATTACAAAAAAATCTAACAACATTAGTCATCTACAAACATTGTCTCAAACAAACCTCATCCTTAGGTCTCCGCTGTCTGATCCATCTGGGTTGAAATTTGCACAGATTGGTTCCTGAGGGGCTCCTGGTGGAACTTCTGCATAGACTGCACCCTGCTGAGAAATTAACAGAAATTACACCTTTTACTGACATTCTCATTTTATTTCAAGGCCCTATAGTATCTATTCCATTTACTGGAGTAGACATTAAGAGTTTTGAATTTTATAGTAAATACAAAATTCTGGCATGAAACTTGCTTTCAGAAACCCTCCACCTTCCCCAGCTCCACCTGTATAGATTTGCTACGGGGGTTATTCCATGTTTTTTTTATGTGCAGCCCAAACATGTCTTACATGCTCACAGCAATGTCTGTGAATGTATTGGCAGTTGCAAGTCTCTGTACTTGCTCTGCAGTAGCAGCAGCATAGCAGATCTATTCTTTCAAGACCAAATACATTAACATTAGGGGCTTTCGCACTGGAGGAACCTTTTCATAGTTCCTAGAACTATTGGCGAAAGTACCCGGATGTCGGCACGTTCGCACCACAGGAACTACGAACGATCTTAGTTCTAGGAACTCTTTTGGAGGAACTAATTTAGCTCCTACTTCAGAGTAGGGTATAAACCAGCACAATAGGAACTATCAGTGACGTTAGTGTTCACTGATTGGCCGAACGGACGCAAAGCACCAGCACCCGCCATTTTTGAAAAAGCTATGTAAACACACAGATTATAGCCTGTATGTTTACTCCAGAAACTGAACATGGAAAACAGTGATAGATGGGCCTCTTAACCTTTACCCTGAGGAGAAAATCCAACGCAACTTTGAGGAGACCAAGCTAAATATGATTATGTATTTCTGCTCAGCTGGCAACACTGAACATTAACCGCATGGCATACGGCAATAACTTTTCATATACTGTCTACATTCTATGTATAACAGTTCTATCTATTAACGTATTAGACAGGACTGTTAGACAGATCGTAAACCAATGAACACGGAGAAAGCGAGCACTGTTTGTTTGCTCAGGCTCTGGCTTTCTCAGCGCCATCAAAATAAAGGTCCGCCACGCTGTCAAAATAAAAGTCACAACAACGAGTTGTTGGCTTACGTCACTTCAGAGTTCCTACTGGCGGTGCAAATGCAACCAGGAAAACGTTCCTATGGGAACCATTCGTTCTCGGGGAACCACCCTGGTGGCTAGTTCCTAGAACTATCCGGTGTGAACTATTGCCACTATTGTCACATCCATCACCATGCCAATCTCTCAGAGAATTGTCATGACAGAATTTGTTTTCGTCATTACAACTTTTACATATCTTGTCCAATTTTCATCAAAGTCTCATCATAGACTACATCACAGAACCACTCACTTTTGAACCATCTGTCAAAATATCAGCTAACTAACATTGTACACATTGTGTTGCCAGAAGGCATAACTGTGCAGGAAATACTGGTAGCACTTTGTTTTACAGTCCAGTTTCGCATGAACATACAATGTACTTATTGTAGTAATGACACTAAGTACTAACCCTGAACCTACCCCTAAACCTTAACTTAACCCATGTAGTTACCTTACACTACTCATTACTTTTGTGGTAAGAACACTGTAAGTACATTGAAAGTGCACATACTGTAAAATGAAGTGTTACCGAAATACTTATACACAGACCCTTCTAACTTGCCATAAAACAAAATAAATATAAAACAAAAGAACAGGACCCAAACTTTGCCATTTAGTGAGTTAATTGGAAACCTAGCCCTATATGACATGTTACATTTATTGATCAGCTGATAAAGCAAGAACTGCTAACTAGATACTTATAACAAAATCATGTTCATCTAAATAATTAAATATCATACATATCAACTATCAGCTAAAGCTACAATTTCCAATGACCTCACATCAAAGATAAAATTGTGTATGGTAAATACCAGTGACAGCTGTGACACTGTAACTGTACGTTCACACCGCCGCCGACTTGAGCGACAAAGAAGCTCTGGCCGCTCTGCCAAGGACGCTTGTCAAAAAGTACAGGGAAGCTTGTTGACGCTTTGGCCGCTCTGATGTAGCAGGGGGAAGAGAAGTGTCACAACATTAAATGTAATAAATAGAAAAAACAAGCAATATATTGAAGAAACGTTCTATAATGACAGCATTTTTATAACCGTTTTGGTCACATTTGATCGGGGGGAATAATTAGCTATTATTATTATTATTAATATTATTTGCATTAGTGCAATTGGTCAAATCGGTGTTACCGTGAGCAAATGAATTGCATTCCCGCTTGAAACGAGCGTTCGTAAATATTTCAAATAAAAGTTGCGCTCATTCTCAAACGTGTATCACTGGATCATAGATAATCGCTTGTTGTGTTTGGTTCTGCTGTATTGTATTTGTGGAGAAGACGTCGGACTCTGAGATTTTGGGTTCACCCTCCAGGACCGTTATCTATATGCAAACAACGTGATATGGTGATGTCATGATAGGAAACCCAGCAACGGTGATGATTAGCTTCTCCTCCATTTTCTCGGAACTAATGTTTTGGTAGGAACGAAAGTTTACAAGGTATGTTTCTCTGGAATCAGCCAGCGCGAAGGACGTCTATATTCCGATTGGTTGCTGGCTTTTACCGCTGCTTGCCGCTGAACCGCGTCATAGCTCATTACCATAAAGTTGAGCTACTTTCAACTTTCTGATTGACGCTCAAAACGCGACGCCGATGGATTTGACGCTCCTTGCAGCTGAGAGAAGCCAGCTTCCATTGAAAATGAATGACTTCCGGTAGCTTTGGAAGCTCAAGTCGGCGGCGGTGTGAACGTACAGTAAGGATTTGTTATTTATTCACTTTTAACCAACAACCTAGTGACAAAAAATATGCAAGTTTAAATGTCAAGGCACCAAAACTTTACTAGATATAATGGAAGTTGCACTTTATCTCAGGCAGAGCAGGTACTATGCGAATATGCAGAAAAAGTGTAATTACTTTAAGTCGGCATGAAACAAATGTTGCGATAGTCTTCTTCACTCTTGTGATATAACAAGAAACAAGCGCTCAGCCATCTTTAGAATTTTGTGTTTGAACTTCAGTTTTTGCGGAAAGTTTAAATAAAGTTATCATGAGCATTGTAATGTTTGAAATGGATGTCATAACATATCTCAGTAGACCGGGAAGATTTCAAAGCGCGCGATTCATTAATAAATCCGTAAGATCTTACCTTCATGCTGGGGAAACGGCTTTTCGGACAAAGAAAAATGTAGGGCGGGACCTGATTTTGTCCATCAAGAATTTATGTGAACACGTTATCAGACAAGAAAAGAGATGTCGTTGCAAGAGGGATGGAACGTTATTTTGATTAAAGATTATGAAGGCAAATTAATAAAAAAAATAATTATGTGGAGAGATAAATCATTTATGATAAATACAAATAATAATTGTTCATTTTGATTTCATGTTAATTTTAAGCTCGTCTGTGATTAAAGAAGAATATATTTTATTACTCATTTAAAACAAAACATTGTTCTTTGTAGCCGATATTTTACAGTATTTTTAGATCCACATTTACAGAAAGACACATTTAGTCACCTGTGTGGGTGAATACAGGTTTTGAAATCGTCTCTCCAGCCAATAGCAGCGATTCTGGAGCTCACTATAAGTCTGCTGTGTCTCTCTGAGCATCTTAGAAACCGTGCTTAACTGGGTCGACACCTCTTCCTTTTCCTCAATTGCCTGTTGCAACTAGTACACATACATGGATAATACATGCACAGATATTAGGAAAACAATTCATGGCAATAAATATAAGACATTATTTTGTTTTTCAGAGGTAACATTTGGATGCATACCTTGATGTTGAGTTGTTGGAGTCCAGATTCTCTTTGCTGGATCTCTAGCTGATAGTGATGCAGATTGCTATGCAACTGTTCTGGAGTCACATCTTTACCCTGCAAAGTCATGGACTCCTGCAGATACACAGAAAAATGTAACATGTTTTCTGAGTATTCTGCAAAACAAGTGTCATGAAATACTAAAACAAGTTTTCCAAGATACTACCTGAATGTATATTAAAGGGGTGGTCGATTGCGATTTCACTTTTTTCATTTTAAATAGTGTGTAAAGTTGCTGTTGGTGCATGAACAGTATCTGCAAAGTTGCTGCGCTGAAAGTTCAATGTAAGCAGAGATATTGTCTTTTAAAAATCAGGAAGTTTAATGCCTACAAAAACGACTCGAATGGGACTACAACGAGATACTTCCCGGGTTTTATACGTAACTAACCCATAATCAACCCTCCCTCCGGAATATGCAAAAAAGGGGGCATGGCCATATTTCTGCGGCTTTGTCGAAGAGTAAGAGTTATAGTGGAGAGCAGTAGCCATGCGTTCGAAAGTGTGTTATTTTTACCCAGCTGTCAGGTCTTCTGTGTTCGGGCTTCCTACGGACGCTGTAGTTCATCAACAATGGCTACAATTTATGTTTGATTATGTTCCAGAAAATTACAATCGTAATTTAGCTCTCTGTGCTGCTCATTTTACGGAAGACAGCTTCCAGAATCTCCACAAATTCAATGCCGGATTCAACAACAAACTGTTACTAAAGCATGAAGCAGTTCCAACTTTAAAACCAGAGGCACAACCTGTAAATAAGACTTAATAATTTTAAATGTATTTGCATGTATAATTTTAGACGTAATGTTTTAGTTTTATCAAGGACGTAAACAAATGCCAGCGCTGGCTTTAGTAGACACGTAGGGACCGTTCGGTATTTATGGAATGGACCACCGGAGGAAAATAGGGGAGGGGCATGTCTTTTTATTCTTTGTTGAGGGGAGGGTCATCCAACTTTTTTTAGTCTAGGGGGAGGGTCACCCAACTTTTGTATTCATGAAAACAGCAACATTTCATAGTGGCTTGTTTGGTGCATATTTTACCATGTAGCTCTCTCAGTCTCGGCCCCCCATCGCTAGCAGATGGGTCTGACCCAACAAAAAACAGACGCGAAAGATAAAGTCCAGTTTGGCGCTGTCTGACAGTGCGTGCGCGCACACGCTTCGGACGTACACGCTCAGAAAAAGTGCATCATGTCAGAACAGAACACCAATTAAATGTTTACCCAGCAAAGCTTTAAAGTACAAGCAAATAATGAACTTTTGTGATTGCGAATAAGTGCAGTGTCCTGTGAGTAACTCTACCGCTGCATTAACATGTGATGTGAATGTACGTCGAGTTTTACAGTATTGGAAGCCTCCACTGCCTGCGCGCGCACCTCCCCAAACGGAGGAGGCGTTTATACTTGAAGCGCTGGCCGTTGTACTATTATTTGAATGGACAGGAGGCGACTCGGAGTATTTGCCCTCTAAACCACCAGGAATCAGCTGTGAGAAGTGGTAAGGTACACAGGTGAATGTTTATTTTAGTACACTTCACCAAAACCACACTAAAAAATAATCGTGTAAAGCAGTAAACCTTGAGATTATTACTAGTTACATTAGAACAAAATAAATGAATTTGAGAACATAGCCTATACAACTAAATTAACGATAACATACATATTTTCTAATTTCACTAAACATTTTCATTTAGTTTCGAGAAAATGTTTTATAAAACATGGACCATAATTAAAAGGGCTTATGTCTGCTATTGTAGGCTCATTTAGTAAATTTAAGCAACTACTAGACGTGCAGTGAAGTCTAGAGAAGTCGTGCATCTTCGGATGTGGAGCCGCGCACGCAGTTACAAAATCTGCCGTGCACACTGCCAAGTGCGCACCTTCGCGCTCGTGCGGACTCGGCGAGTATAAACCAAGCTTGAGGCGCCAGAACTGCAGCTGATAGAATGTGCGCTGTAGCACGATACTATATTTCTTCAAAAGCATATCGTGGAGACATTAAATCATCCACGATCAAAAATCGTGATATCGCATAAGCAGTAGCTATAAAATGACTATTATCATGTCTGAAAACAAACACAAGTAACAGAGTTTACAAAACTGTATCTCACACGTGCTACAGTGGTACATTTATTCATCGCACAGACCAATCTTTTTGTAGATATATGTCGCACTGTACAGCCCTGTACAGGACCCTTTTTAATGAACGTTTGGTGTAGGTCTACTAGGCATAGAGATATGTAAACATCTTTGCCAAGCGCAAACCAGTACAGAAGTAATCAATAAATTATCGGGGAGGGTCATGCCTTTTTTCACAATCATTTTGGAGGGTCATAGAAAAATGTATTGCTGGCGAAGGGAGGGTCAAGTCTGTTTTGACTATAGATCTCAAAACTCCTCCGGTAGCCCCTTAAATAAAAAACGAACAGTCCCTTAGTTATGCTATTTCGTGTGTCTATGACAAACGCGTACAAACATTTTGGACCTGAATTTGTAATTATGTACTAATTTTGTAAGTGTATTTTCCATGTATACTTTATGACGTAATTTTTCGATTTGATCAAGAACGTAAACCAATGCCAACGCTGTTTGTTTATAGTAGCCAGTTAGTTTGATGCTATTTTTCGTGTATTAAGACATACGTGTATAAAGTTAAAAAAATTCTATGTAATCGCAACAGCAAACTTCAGCTGCTGTTATCAGATGTTTTCACGTTCTGTTGGCATTTTAACACAGTTGCCACATGTTCACCTAAAGAAAACGATACACCGAGTAAACCAAGTTTTGTTAATAGATAAACGGTTGTTCATTATATCAATAAAACAATAACTTTAAAAAACGGTATTACTCAGTCATTTATTCAGTTATATTAAATATTTAATCAGGAGAAAACGTATCTCAAAAGCTAACAAGCAGCAGTAGCATTTTCAAGTAACAGCGTATCGAAATTCTTATATAATAATAGTAGAATGGAATAATAATAATACAAAAATGTACCATTCAGAAACGTTTTGTAAGAGCCGTGTTTAGGGAGGTTCTGCTTGACTCTCTTCATTGCCGCTTTCTGGGTCTGATTCTGGCTCAAACGGAGACGGCAGTATTGACACCATTATTTACGAACATTATTTACGAATTATTTCCGGACAACGTGCGCTACGCAGTTTAGGCAATTGCAACACACCGGCCCAACTAACCAATCTGAGCCCATTGCCTGTTTCTGATGGAGTGGTTTCATAGAATCAGGAAGTCAACCGGTCGTTCAAATGACAGAGGAGAAAGCGGCTTAAAATAAAGGTGAAATTTATGAAAAATAAGGCTAAAAAAAAAAAAAAAAAACACAAAGACATGTTATATTGCACCCCATAAACACAATCATGCAAAGAAAAAAAGCAGTAAACCACCCCTTTAATGTTTTTTGAGTGCTATGACCAAATTAGCCAGACCCTCCCTGAAATTTTTTTGCTGCATCCCAAAAACCTAAACTATGCCCTAAAATTATGTACTCTTTTTGTGGAGGAAAAGTACATTCTTTTAAGTGTGTTGCAGAAGAATAGGCAAGTTTTGGGACATACTACCACATCATACTTGCATTTTAACAGAGTGCTTTGTTGCCTAGTTATGTGTATCCTGTCACCGTAAACTTGCCTGTGAATCATTCTGTCAAGGTTAATGTCCTCATATACAATTTCCTAAATATATATAGGGAAACCTGCTACTGGTAACATGTAACCCAGTACTACCCATTTCATGGTCGAGCTTTCCGGCGACTAATCCGGAATCCCCATGGCCCTGTATAGGGAATGAGGAGGGTGGCAAGATTAAAAGCAAGGCTTGCTTTCAAAGGCGGATTAACTCTTCAGAGTCAAAGGTCGTACACCAAAATGGAGCTGGGATCCCATCGAGGCAATTGTACTGAGCACCACTTTCTACTTTTGGCATTGCCCTGCACCCGGACACTCTCGCAGAAGTACTGGCTGTGCCTTTCCTCTGATCACGTGAGCTCCGGGCAAGAGAAGACCCTGAAAAGTGATAGGACCACCCAGGGTAGCTTTAAAGTCCTGGCGGCAAGTTCACAGTGACCAACTTGAATCATCGACATGCGCATAGGAAACCTGCGCCTGTAACTCACTCTTACAGAAAACAATACCCAGAACGAGGTAGTTACCGGTTTTAAGTCTGAATGATGGTGAGAACACTCAGGCGCCAGGGACTTTGTTCTAGAGTCGGAGGGGTTCCCAAACCTCATGGAAGCTACCACCCGCTGAAGCTGGGCAGCCCCCGGCCAATAAGGTGCTCCACTCACCAATGAACTATCAGACGAGGTGGTCTGATTAGTTTGAAACAATCACCTCAAACAACAACACTCCTATTTTCTACCTGGAATGTCCGAACGATGATGACCGGAATGCCCACTGACAACGACCTTGATCCTGAGACAACATGCGCTAGGAAAACAGCTGTCATTGACACTGAACTTTCCAGGCGCAATGTGCAGACTGTATTGCTGTAATGCAGGAAACCCGACTTGCGGGTGCAGGTACCATCAAGGAGAGGAATTTCACTTTCTTCTGGTTTGGAAAGTCCGCTGATGAACCACGTCTCTATGGCACAGGGTTTGCTGTCAACAATACCATAGTTAACAGCATACAGACACCAGTTGGTGTTAGTGACAGAATCTCAGTCATGAAGCTCAATACAGGACAGGGTACCATCAAAATCATCTCTGCTTATGCTCCGATGCTGGCTGCTGACCCTACTGTCAAGGATCACTTTTATTACGACCTTGAGAGTGCTTTGGACCCCTCGTCTGACTCTGAATGTGTTTTGCTCTTAGGAGACTAGATGCTAGAGTTGGAGACGACCATCAAGCCTGCCCTGACTGTATCGGGAAGTTTGGTGTTGGTCGTATGAACAAAAATGGTCAATGTTTATAAGCGCTCTGCTGTAAAAATAAACTATGTATTACAAATACCATCTTTCCAGCGAAGAGACATCGTAAAATGACATGGTGTCACCCAAGATCCAAGTCATGGCATCAGCTGGACATAGTAAGACAGAATCAGAGGAGGGAGGTGCTCAACACACGGACCTATCACAGCGCAGACTGTGACAGACCACAGTCTAGTTGTGTCTACAATGCAGCTGCAGCCAAGGCCCTACTATCGCCAGGTTAAACATTCTAAGAAAATTGATGAAACAAAAACACGCATACCTGCTCTCAAAGAGGAGTACTGTAATAAACTCGAGGAAGGCCTGAAGTCCATAGACAAAGAATTTGACCCCGACTCATACTGGGACTCACTGAGAAATACTGTACATGCCACGGCAGTTAAGACTTTTGGGAAAAGAAAACGTCAAGATCCAGACTGGTAAAAATCATCCATTGACACAATCCAACCTGTGTTAGAGGAAAAGAGGGAAGCACTAGTTCATTTGAAGTCAAGACCCACTCGTCAAGCTCGATAAAAACTATTGTGCAGCCAGATCAACTGCCCAGGCAACTGTCCGGAAGTGTGTTCAGGTATACTGGAATTCTCTCTGCTCTAGAATAGAAACCGCAAGAGACTCTGGAAATCTCAAGGAAATGTTTGCAGCCATCAAGACTGCTACAGGACCCACATCTCAAACCTGTGGTGTGCTAAAGAAGAAAGACGGATCTACTATAGATGACCAGACGGAAAAGCTTAAAAGATGGATAGAGCACTACAGCGAGCTATATGGAACAGAGGGAAACGCTTGCCATCAGACTCTCTTAAACCTCCCTCAATCTCAAATCCATAATCACCTTGAGGATAAACCTGACGCTAAAGAAGAAAGACGGATCTACTATAGATGACCAGACGGAAAAGCTTAAAAGATGGATAGAGCACTACAGCGAGCTATATGGAACAGAGGGAAACGCTTGCCATCAGACTCTCTTAAACCTCCCTCAATCTCAAATCCATAATCACCTTGAGGATAAACCTGACATTGCCGAGGTGTTATCCACCATTGAAAGAATGAGTAAAGGAAAGGCACCAGGTACAGATGAAATACCAAGTGAGCTGCTACAAGTGGGTTAATCCCATTAGCCAGTCATCTTCAACTCATTCTGAAATGCTGGCATGCCAAACAAGTACCAGAAGATTTCAAAGATGCAATGATCACCACTCTTTATAAGAACAAAGGCGATCGTAGTAACTAACAATTATCAAGGCGTTTAATTGCTGTCTGTCACTGGCAAAGTACTTGCTCGTATCCTACTGAAACGTTTGCAGGAAATCGCTGAAGATGCATAGAATTGCAGTGAAGGTTCCGACCACAGCGATCAACCACTGATATGATGTTTGCTGTCCGACAGCTACAAGAGAAGTCACGAGAGCAGCGGCAACCGCTTTACATGGCTTTCGTTGACCTAACAAAAGCTTTTGACTACGTGGACAGAAAATCTCTTTTCCTGGTCCTTGAGAAAGCTGGCTGTCTACCTACTTTACTCTTACTGATTCAGTCATTTCATGACGGTATGCTGGGTAGGGTGAAGTTTGATGGGGAGCTACGTTTCCCATCAAACGAGGTGTAAAACAAGGCTGTGTATTAGCACCTACACTGTTCGGTATTTACTTCTATGAATTTAAAAGAGCATATGAAGACCTGGACAACACTGGTGTCTCTCTATTGTCACATAACGATGGACATTTCTTCAATCTGTCTCATTTCAAAGCTAAAACCAGTCTGCGATTGGTTGTTTGCAATTTGTTGTGAGTGAACTACTCTACGCCGATGATGCTGCTTTATGCGCGTCATCTCCGGATCAGCTTCAAATCCTGATAGATCGATTTGCAGAATCATGTGACAAATTTGGACTCACCATTAGCCTGAAAAAGTCTGTTACAATGTCACAGGCCCTTGACTCTCATACATTCACAATCAATGAGACCCCCCATGAAGAAGTTGAGAAGTTCACCTATTTAGGTTCTACAATGACTGGAAATGCAACACTTGATCTCGAATTGGGTACCAGACTTGGTAAAGCAGCTTCTACCTTCAGAAGACTCACTAAATTAGTTTGGCGGAATAAGCACCTGCCTGTCCAAACTAAAGTCAGAGTCTATGAAGCGTGTGTCCTGAGCATTCTCCTCTACGGAGCAGAAAGCTGGCCAACCTATCGCCCACAAGAAAGTAGACTCAGAGCTTTTCAAATCAGAAACCTACGGTTAATCATAGGAAAAACCTGGGAAGACAAGATGACAAACGAGGAACTCTTTAAGATAACTAATTCAGGACCTCTATCATCAAGGCTCAAATTCATTAGTCTCAGATGGGCAGGACATGTAAACAGAATGCCACCATCCCGCATCCCTCATTCTATCCTCCATGGAGTTCTGGAAGAGGGAACTCGTCACACTGGTAGACCAAAGCTTCGCTTTAAAGATATACTCAAACGAGATCTTGTAGACTTTGGCATACAACCTGAATTCTGGACCAGTGTCAGCTCTAGACCACACCAACAAAAGTTATTCTAAAGTTGAGGGAAAGACTGTTGAAGTTAATCAACATGGACTAATGTGAACTACCCAAGCATTGTCATTCATGTCAGACGCATGTCAATCCAAATACAATTTCCATCAGGTTAAATCAAATCAAATCAAATCATTTTTATTTATAAAGCACATTTAAAATCAACCTTGGTTGGCCAAAGTGCTGTACAGTAGAGTAGGAACTAGACAAGACAAAGTAACAAATACAAATAAACAAAATAAAAGTAATTAATTAAGAAGCATACAAGTTATGGTACACTGAACGCACTGGAGAAAAGATGAGTTTTCAGCAGCGATTTGAATTCAGCTACTGTGGAAGATGATTTTATATATAATGGTAGAGTGTTCCACAGCTTGGGGCCGGCTACTGCAAAAGCACGATCACCTCTACGTTTTAAACGGGATCGTGGGACAGCCAAGAGATGTTGGTCTCTTGATCTGAGTGATCTGGATGGATTATGAGTAGTAATTAAATCCGAGAGGTATTTGGGGGCCTGGTTGCAAAGCGATTTATAGACAAATAATAAAATTTTGAAATCGATTCTAAGTCGGACTGGTAGCCAGTGCAAAGAACGAAGAATTGGAGTGATATGATCTCGTTTTCGGCTGCCAGTGAGAAAACGGGCAGCCGCGTTTTGGACCATCTGAAGACGTGAAATGGAAGCGAGAGGTAACCCAACATTTAATGAATTGCAGTAGTCGATACGTGTTGAAATAAAAGCGTGAATAATCGTTTAAAAACTATTCCTATTTAAAAATGGCTTGACTTTGGCCAACCGGCGTAAATGATAAAAACTGGCTCTGACTGTGGCATTAATTTGCTTGTTTAGCTTAAGACTACTATCTAGATTAAATCCTAAGTTTTTGACTTCAGAAGTAAGGTGTGGTGTGAGGGTACCGAGGTCAGTGCAATATCTCTCAGAGAGCTCACTGGGGCCAAATTGGATGATTTGTGTTTTCTCTTCGTTAAGCAGCATAAAGTTGTTAGTGAGCCAGATCTTGAGTTCATGGAGACAGTCTTGTAGTCTCTTACATGCAGTGTTATCGTTATGTGTTATGGGTATGTAAAGTTGGGTGTCATCCGCATAACAGTGGTATGACACGCCAAGTCTACTCATAATTGACCCAAGAGGAAGCATGTACAGTGAGAAAAGTAGGGGTGCCAGAATTGAACCCTGGGGTACACCACAGTTGAGGTGAGTCGCAGAGGATAGATGACTACCTAAGCTAACAGAAAAACTTCTGTTTGAAAGGAAAGATTGAAACCATTTAAGTACTATACCTGAGATACCGATCGAACATTATAACCGAGATAGGAGAATCGTATGGTCTACAAAGTCAAAAGCTGAACTTAGATCTAAGAGTACTAAGGCCATGGTATCACCAGCATCTGTCGTTATAAAAATGTCATTTAGAACTTTTAAAAGGACAGACTCAGTGCTGTGAAGGGGTTTAAAACCGGATTGAAAAATATCCAAAATAGAATTAATGTGTAAATACTGTTGGAGCTGTGTAAAAAACGTTTTTTTCAAGAAATTTGGATAAGAAAGACAGGTTGGAAATTGGTCTGTAGTTCGCATATACAGCGGAGTCGAGCGTTGATTTCTTGAGGATGGGAGTCACAGTGGCAAGTTTAAAACAAGCAGGGACAATCCCAGTCAAGAGACTGTTGTTAATGATACGCAGAACATCCGGACCAATGGTGTCAAATATCTGTTTTAAGAAGTGAGAAGGTAGAATGTCGTGGGGTGAGAAGGTGGATTTTAGCTTTAAACTGATTTCCCTGCATGTTTGAAGGGAGATCAGTTCAAAGTGACTCCATTTCGAGCAGGAAAGAATAGGATCGGAAAGATACTCACTTGAAGGGCAAACTTGTGCACGAGTAATATTAATTTTTTCAGTGAAAAAGTTAAGGAAGTTTTCGCACTCAGTGAGAGAGATCATAGGAAAGGACTTAACAGAAGGATTTAAGACAGAGTCGATAGTAGAAAACAGCGTTTTGGAACAATGAGAATTTTTTTCAATTATGTCGGATAAGAATTTATTCTTATCTAATTTATTCTGAATAAATTCTTTAGGGAGACAGTCAGCATCTCGAAAGAAATTTGAAGCCTGTCTTCCATTTTCGCTCAAGCCGTCGACATTGCTGACGCAGTCGATGAATATCACTAGTTATCCATGGCTGGGGCTTGTTTTGAGGATAGATGAGTTTCCGAGGTGCAATGGAGTCTAGAATGTTGGAGCATTTATCGTTAAAAGCCTGTAGCTGCTCATCGACATCCGGATGAGAAATAGAGTAATCCGAGATGAGATGATTTTCTGCCGCAGAGACAGAATACATTTCAGAAAATACAACATGAGAATGTGGGGTTAAGAAGCGAGACCAACGAGCATGAGGTGGTACTGTTGTGGGTGGAAAAGGAAGAAGCGTTGAAAAGAGCAATGGTTTGTGGTCAGAGAGTGGAATATCTCTAATTTCAATATCGGCCACAGACAGACCATACGACAAAATTAAATCTAATGTGTGACCATGACAATGAGTGGGACCGGTTACCCACTGAACAATGTTTAAGGAAGATAGTAGGTTTAAAAAGTCCTTAGCTAAAACATTGGCAGTACAACATACATGAATGTTAAAATCACCAATTATTAAAATATGGTCATATTTGGGCAAGATGATCCCCAATAAGTCTGCAAACTAGTTTATGAAGTTGCTGGATGAAGGTGGACGGTAAATAAGTAAAAGTAGAACTGGACAGGGAGAATTTAAATGAATTTCCTGGAGTTCAAAGCTAGTATAAGTGGTCATTGACAATTGACGAGAGTGTATTCTGTTTTTGAAAATAGTCACAAGTCCACCTCCCTTTCCAGTTAACCGGGAAGTGTTAAAGAAGTCGTAACCCGGAGGAACCAATTCGGAAAAAACGCTAAGATCACCTGGTTTAATCCATGACTCAGTCACAAAGAAATAATCCAAGTTGTTTGAGGAGATGAAGTCATTGCAGACAAAAGTTTTGTTTAGCAAGGATCGGACGTTGGCAAGCGCCATCCTAAGCAGAGGTGGATCCTGTGGGAAGTATGGAGTAATACGGAGTGGTCACAGATTATGATGATTAACAGACCTGCGTCGGAACCGTGAATATGTCCGTTGAGCAAGCCCGGTTGATGCACAAGCAATCGGACGAATCCATAGACGGTTTAGTTCCACAGCCCCTCGAGAGAGCCAGGAGTGGCACGCCAAGTTCGGTGCGGCATAGATCGATGCCGAGGTGGAAGATGAGCCTGTTGCCCAGGCCGTCCTCAGCCGAAAGGCGACACCACCCCGCCTTCCGCGTCTCCTCCGGCATTTCCTGCGTGGGGCTTCAAAAGCGCACCGGTGTGGATAACCCGGTAGGTTTAGCTGCAGTGGTGGTGAGTAGAACTCATAGTTGTTTAAATCGGGGTGAGTCCCAAACGTCTTTGGCATGGAATGGTAAATGTCTATAAGTTGTAGACGATCATAAGCGATCAACGAGTTACAACATAGAAACAACAGGGACAGTAAAAACATCGTCAATAGCACAGCGGGCGGACGGCGTGCCACACACATCGGCGCCATCTCGCCCATCCCGATGACAAATGGGCATCTCAGGTTAGATGTTATTAATCATTCAAACCCATTTATCTAAACCTCTCTACCTAAATCATTAGAAATTTCCTTTCTCGAACCTGAACACTTGCCAATACCCTTTCTAGAAGCATCTAGTTCATTGTTCTGTAACTTTTTCTGAGCTAGACAAAAATAAAGGATTTCCTGCATCAATGTCTAAACTTCCCTGTCCTTAGACATTAACATGTTTTAAAATATATAGATGTTGCAGAGAAAAGAGTATTCTATGTTTGTGTTTGTCAAGAACAGTAAGTCAAACTTTTCAGACTCTAGAAATTTTAAGTCTTTTCTTATTCTTGAATTTCAACTCAGTAAGGGTATTACATTAAGCACTAACCATGATGTGGAGCTTCTCTCTCTCCATTGTATTATCTTCCTCCACTTCATTCATGGAGCTGGATTGCCAGTTGTGTTGTACCTGGTCCTGGATTCTCTGAATCTGATAACTGGAATTTCTGCAGATCTCTTCCTTCTCCTGGACCAATTTACAGACCTCTTCTTCCTTTAATGATTTTTCATTGATAACTTTAATCAACTCCTGTTTGGTGAAAATATATTCCTCTTGAAGTTTCTTGTATAGTTCATCCAGTTTCTGCATTTGTGACTGAGCAGCAAATGTGATTAGTTCCTTCTCAGCTTTTTTTTCTCTGAGTTGTGTGATCTCTGAGGTTAATTGCTCTATTTTAAAGTTCAGTTGTGAAATGGTGTTTTCCAGTTCTGATGAACTACCTTGCAAGCACAGATACCTCTCTTTTTCCTGCATCAATAAAGAATCATTTTCATTAATGATGCTGATGAGATGGTTATTCTTCTCTTGTAAGTTCTGTAATTCCCCCTGAAATTTAGCAATTACACCCATTTCTAATTTCACTCTGGCTTCAGATGCCTCTGATTGTGCCAATAACGTAGTCTTAACCTGAGAAAACTCTTTATCTTTATTTAACAGCAAAACATCTTTGTTTTGCAAAGCTGTCTGCAAATTCTGAGTCTCTTCACGTAGCTCTGAGATCACTGTTATTTTCTGAGTGATTTGGTCCTCACTTTCCAACAGTTTGACCTGCATCTTATTTACATACATCTCCTGCATTCTGAAAACGTTTTCTTTTTCCTGCAGAGTGAGTTGTAAAGCTTCAAGATGAGATTGCTCCGATTTTAACTGTTCTGTCAAAGATGTCAGTTCCACTCTTTTGTTAGCCAATTCATTTTGTAGAGAAGTGATCATCTCTCGTTGTCTAAATATTTCTTCCATTGAATTCTTCAGTTCAGATTTAATTACAATATTTTGGTCATTTATTGCCTGAAAACTATCCTGATATTCCACAACCTCTATTTGTTTCTGTCTCAACTCCTCTTTTAGTCTTACATTTTCTGTCAAATGCATCTTTAAAGTATCTTTTAAATTTGCATGATCAGATTCAAGCTTCACAATATTTGTATTCATAATACCAAGCTGACTAGTTAGTGAAAGCAGTGACTCATTTCTTTTGTACAATTCCTCTGAGTGATTGTGACATTCAAGATTTGTTTCTCTTAAAGCGTTTTCTTTCACTTCCAAGTCCACTTTCAGAGTGCTTATCTCTTGTTGAAGGGTAAAAACAAGTTCTCTTTCATGACTAAGTTCCTTTTGTAGAAAAATACTTGTATTTGATTCTGTCTGCAGCAGGATGTCTTTCTCTGTCAGGCCTGATTTATGTTCATTAGCTTGTTGTTGAAGTATGGATATACTATCTTGTAAATCCTTGAGTTGGTGCCGATAAGCTTCCATTTGTGTACTTTGGTCTGTTAAGACCTTTTCTTTTTCAAGGACAATATGGTTGTATTGAATGACTTGAGAAGTGGAGGATTCAAGTTCTCTCCTAAGATGATCTACTTCCTCTTTGGTCTCCCTGAGACATTGTGAGAGGGCTGCACATTCTGAAGACTTTTCCCGTAAGGTCTCAGCTCCAGACTGCTGTTTTTGTTGAATAACTTTGTATTCCTCTACTTGCAAAAGCAAACCTTCCTTTTGCTTAAGTAAACCTTCTATGATTTTGCGGTTTTCCACATTTTGCGATTCAAAAATCAAGATTTTGTTTTGTAATGTCTCTCTCTCCTTTTTTGTTTCTGTGAGTGACTTCATCTGTTCATTTGTTTGTTTCTGAAGGTACTTGTTCTGTTCATCAAGACTGATGATTTTAGAAGAAAGTTCTTCATTTTCTTTGAGAGTTAATGTGACCTTGCTGTTCATTTCAGAAACAATCTGCGTCAATGTAAGCATTTCCTTTTGTTTCTCTTCAAACAGTTCTTGTAATTGATGAGTTTGTCTACTCAATGTCTCATTGAGTCGGACAACAGAATCTTTTTCTAACAAAATCTCAGCCATTGATTGCTTGTTCTGTTTAAGTTCTTTGTTCAATTCAGTTCCTCTGAGAGCTAGCTCTTCCTTATCCATCTGCAAGTCTTCTGTTGTTTTAACACTTTCTAATAGCTGCAGTTCAACTTCAGATATTTTGCTTACCAACCTTTTCTTTTCATCTGAAACATCAGAAAGAGACTTGCCACTAGTCTCAATTTTCCTCTTTAATTGACAATTGTCATTAGTGAGGCTTTTGACTTGTAAAAGCAAGTTGGAATTCTGATCTTGCACAGCTTGTATTTCCTTCTTAGCATTATCAAGAAGCTGCTTTTGTCTTGTAAGCTCCCCCAAATTCTGCTCAAGTGATTCCTGAAGTTTCTTGTTGTTATCATTCACATATTCAAAATTCTCAATTTTACCAGACAAATCTTTCTCAAGGGTTTCTTTAGCTAAATCTCGAATCTTGAGTTCTTTGTTAAATCTATCCCTCTCTGCTACCGTCTCCTCTTGAACAGCCTTCAGTTTCTGCTCCAATTGGAATATTATCTTTGACTTGTCTTGGACATCTTGCTTAAGCTGCTCTTGACATTCAACCTGCTCCTCAAGCTTTCTAGAGAACATCAAAAGCTCACTTTTATGTTTGCTGACTTCACCAAGCAATTTATTACGTTCCCCTTTGACAAATTCTTTTTCATGCACTTGTTCTCCATCCAATAGGTGATCTTTGACATTCATACTCAACTTCTGTATTTCCATGCGGAGATCCTGAATTGTTTTCTTATCGTCCTCGGTTTGCTTTGTGAAGTCTTTAATTTCATCACTCTTTGACTCACCTTCTTTTTTCGCTACCTTTAGATCTCTTTCAGTTCTCTTCAATTGTTCAATCAGCTGAGGTATTAACACATTAAAAAACTGTTGGTCAGAAAGCTGTGGGTCTCTAAAGATTTGAACATCGCGTTCAACTTTATTCAGCACATCCTCTTTGAGCTTCATTTCCTGTTTTAATTCATGGATTTGCTCTGAATATTCTGCTGTGATGGATGATAAAGCCAGAATTTCTTTGTCCTTGTCAGAGATGACATCTTGAAGTCTATCAATTTCCCGCTCACAGCTCTGCAAGTCATGAACCAGCTGTGCTCTTTCTTCCATATGAGCTGTGTTCAGTCTGTCAAGATCATCATTTGTTTGAGCCAGATCACTCTGTAATGATTCTATAGTTGCCTCTTGTTTCTGCATCTGAAACAATTAACAAATTGAATATAATAACATGTTAATGAACTTTAAAAGAAGAAATAATTGTATATAGTCAAAATACAATAGTCAATATATAATAGTCAAACTTGCACGTACAGGTGAAACTCGAATATTTAGTATATCGTGCAAAAGTTATAATTTTGATGATTATGGCTTATATTTTTACCCCAAATTTAAAATCTCAGAAAATGTGAATATTACATGAAATCAATTTTAAAAAAAGGATTTTAAATACAGAAATGTCGGCCCTCTGAAAAGGATAATCACGCATATGTATATACAACCCCATTCCCAGAAAAGTTGGGACATTTTGTAAAATGCAATAAAATCAAAAATCTGTGATTCGTTATCATTCTATCTAACCTTTTTTAACTGACAAAAGTACAAAGAATAGTTTTCCAATGTTTTCACTGACCAACATAATTATATTTTGTAAATATAAACAAATTTTGATTTTGATGGCTGCAACACACCCCAAAAACGTTAGGACAGAGGCATGTTTACCACTGTGTTACTTCACCTTTCCTTTTAATTACACTTTTTAATCATTTGGAGTTTTGCTAATGAAATATTTGCCCAATCTTGTCTGATACAAGACAGCCGCTCAACAGTCTGTGGTCATCGTTGCCTGATTCTCCTTTTCATGATGGGTCATACATTTTCCATAAGAGACATATCTGGACTGCAGTAAACAGGCAGGCACATCCCTTCTATGGTGCAGAGTGTCTAGAAACCACTAAGTTTTAGCATGTGCAGAATGAGGCCTGGCATTGTCTTGCTTCCCAGGAAAGATGTCATCTTGATGGCAGTTTATGTCTCTGTACAATCCAAATAAATGCCTCCATGTCAATGGTACCTTCACAATAATGCAAGTTTACCCATACCGTTTGCAATGATGCACCTCAATACCAGGACAGATGTTTGCTTTTGCACCTGTCACTGGTGAAAGTCTGGTTGGTCCCTTTCGTCTTTGGGACTGAGAACTCAATGTCCATTTTTTTCCAAAAACAAGCTGAAACATGGACTCATCTGACCACAGCAGACATTTCCACTGTCTTCTAGACCATCTGAGATGAGCTCAGGCCCAGAGAACTCGCCGGCATCTCCACATAGAACTGATGTAAAGCTTTCTCCTTGCGTAACAGAGATTCAAGTGGCATTTCTTGATGCAGCGTCAGACTGTGTTCAGTGAAAACGGTTTTCCAAATTACTCCTGAGCACATCTGGCTGTATTTAACAGAGTAGCATGATGGTATCTTGTGCAATGCCATCTGAGGGCTCGAAGCTCATGCACATTCAACAGAGGTCTACTGCCTTGCCCTACACAGACCGAGATTTCTCTGGATTCCCTGAATCTTGTGATAGTATTATGTATGGAAGATGATGAAAGACATAAATTCTTTGCAATCTTGCAATGAGAAATTGTTTGACAATTCTCTCATGATATTTGGCACAAAGTGATGAGCCATGACCCATCTTTGCTTAAAAAGACTGAGAAGCACTTTTACACCCAAACACGATACCCTAAACTATTACCAATTCATCTGCTCATTGTGGACTGTTTCAAAAGAGTTGGATAATCTAATTTGGATAATCTTTTCACTTTTATTTTGTCTGTCCCAACTTTTTTGGGGTGTGTTGCAGCCATCAAAATCAAAATTTGTTCATATTTACAAAATACAACTATGTTGGTCAGTGAAAACACAGGAAAACTTTTATTTGTACTTTTGTCAGTTAAAAAAAGGTTAAATAGAATTAACAAATCACAGATTCTTGATTTTATTGCATTTTACAAAATGTCCCAACTTTTCTGGAAATGGGGTTGTAGTTATATATACTAAATATATTAGTTTCACCTTTTAATTTGAATTACTGAAAGACTAACTTTTGCACGATATTCTAATTTTTCGAGTTTCACCTGTAAAAACAAACAAACATTCAAGACAAGAACAGTCATGTCACTGAGATGTTACCTTGTCTTTCAGTACACTAAGTTTGAGTGTCAGCTCTGCAACAGCTGCTTTCATCTCTGAGTTTTCCTTCTCAAAGGTGCTGCATGTCTTTTTAACTCCAGCCAGCTGCATAGCAAGGTAGTCTCAATTACTCATATGTGGTTTAAAAATCCCATGCATGTCATATCTTCAATGTGCGACACTGATCTTGATGCTTGGGTCGGTACTAAATTGTGTTTTTCAAAAACTAAAATGGATGCTGAATGCAAAGAAGTCTTTAAAAGCTCTAAAATGCTTGTAAATTCACATTCCTATGTTAATACAGTAAGTAAATTATTTTTTGAGATTGCAATTATTGGACATTTATTGTCCAATTATTTATACATTCATTGTCAACTTGAAATATATGTGACCAACTGCTGAAATGGAGCTCAATAAATATCCAATCATATAAATGAGTCCCCAAAATAGATCATGTCATCTTGTTAAACATGCACACATTATTTCAATACAGTTCACATTTACCCACATTGTGTTCAGTTTGAAGAAGTTTGTCAGCGGTGTCTTGCTGTTGTTTTTCTTTTGTCTCTAAAGCCTCCCTCAGACTCTCAATACATTCCAGTTTCTCTGAGGTTCTGGCAAGCGTGTGCTCCTTTTCCATGAGCGAGGACTCCAGACACTCCTGTGTGCTGCTCAGTCTGTCAACAAATGTGTTAAGAAATAATTGTTATGGCTTTTAAACACAAAATTAGTGAATTACAAAGTTACAAAACAAATAAGAATCATGAAATGTTTCAGTAATATGGCCCCAGAAGCTCATTTTAGAGCTTACCCTAGGAGTTGTTTGTTCAGACCGGTGATGAGCAGCTGATGCTTTTCTGCATCTTTAATCAGCTGACTGCGAAGGCTGACGACCTGTGCCTGCAGCCGCTCAGAGTCATTCTAATAGACAAAATGACAGATCATAAAGATACAAGCAAAAAAGCAAAAATGCACCCCACGGCACAACTGCGTGTCATGTCGGCAGAGTAGACAAATGTGGCTTAACCTAGGGCTGCACGGTAATGAAAAAAATATGAATTGCTTATTGTTGATCATTAGTACAAAACAAAAACCTGATCCTTGTAGTGGACCAAGAGGTGAACCAAGTGAAAAAGGACCCAAATCTCTTATTGGCAACTCAGATCCTTATTGGTCTTAGACCCTCTTTATGTTCATACTTTTTGGACAAAATCTAATACAATGATTGGTGTCTGATGGCTATACCTTCCAAAATGGTCACATTGGTCCTCTTGTCAGGATGAGAAAAAAGATTCAAATTGTGAATAAATTATATACGGTGAGAAAGTGAACCAAGTACGCAATCTCACAAAAACTGGATTCGTTCTAAATAGTATGCTATAATCTTTAAGATAACCGTTTACAATTAGCTAATCGTAGCAGCCATTAAAGGCCATGTTGCAGGTTAACCACCACTGTTGATTAATGGGTACATAAATCACTCAAGATATGTGTATCATTTTTAAAATGTCTCAAAAATGGTCTTAAAGACCATTTTTTTACGTTTCTGGTATAATTTTTTTTTTACGCAACTCTGTGATGACGTCACGTTGGGGAGAAGCGGAGGAAAGAGTGCCTCAGCCTAGTATTAGAACTATGGCGACTGACTGGGATGAGGAAGAGTTGGCAAGAAGAACTAACATGTATTATGGCCCGCAGCCGTATAATTTTGAACCTGCTAGACGTGAGAGGGCAAATGAAGAATTGCCAAGAACTGATGGCCGTCAAAGCCAATTGAATGCATGGTCCGAGGAGAATGAGTGGAGAGTTGGTGAAGTGTCCCGGTGAGTTGCTATCATTTAGCAACGCAGAAATGAACACTGGAGCTAGTCTACAAGCTATGGCAAGCCGTTTTAACTTACGAGCAGCAGTGCACAATAACGACACATATTTTTTTTACGGTCATTGAATAGCACCGAGTGAAAAATCAACGTTTTCTTTATATCTAGTGGCAGTATATGATCATGACGTTAGTTCAGATAAGTACCGGTAACCTTTGTCATAGTGTCGTAGTACTGGTAATGTTTGTCTTTGTCATCTAGAAATAGAAAGCATCATGCTAGCTATTAGGGGTGGAATTATACATGTATTCGTATTGTGTGTGTGAGTGTGAGAGAGAGAGGCGCGATCGAACGGTGGAAACATAAAAACATCGTCATTTTGTTCATACAGGATATCGTTCAAACTGCAAAGTGTTTACTTATATTTGTGTACACTCGCAATAAAACACAACATTGTGTTTCTGTCACACTCAAAACTCTTGTCAAACTGTAACCTACAACTGTATGTATTTCTATCTAGCTGCTAACGTTAGCTATATCTGCTAACGTTATGCTGTCTGCCTATCTCTCTCTATACTTGACTATCTATATATCTAGTCTATCTATAATCTGCGCTATCTGAATACTCTCGTCTACTACTCGTCGCTCTCAACAAGGCGGGCAGCGGGCTTTGGTAAATTCTCTCCCCAAGGTGACGTAATGCAATGCATTGTGGGGGAAAGGAGAATCGTTGCAAACCGCTGTAAGATAGTACCTACTTTTTTCGTTTTGTGATACCCAACAACATAAAATACAATGGATAACAGTTTAAATGTTTATTACCAACAAGCAAATTGCACAAATTCGTTGAAAAATTAAACCTGCAACATGGCCTTTAACATAAATCACAATTATATTTTTGATTATTTGTGCAGCCCTAGCTTAACTCAAACTGTTAAAAATCACTACACACCCTGTTTGTGCACACTTATTTACTGTATGAAGAGGACGGTGATGAAACAAGAACAAAGAGACGGTTACACGATCAGACGTGTTTTTGGAAGCTTACACAAACATAAACAAACCTGAGATGTGGACAATGCTTGATAATCTTCATCTAAACCAAACGTTGCCTGCGTTAAAGGGAGTGTCGCATATAGTTCACTCAATATACAGGTAATTAACTGGCAACCAAATTATACATCATACAAAGATTCAACAAGATGTCAAAAGAAAAATTGGGGGGAAAAATGCAGAAACTGACCTTTCAATAAGCCTCGGCATCTTAAAAATATTAGTGACAAAACATACATGGGTAACTTTTGCTGTCAACCTATTATGTTTTTGAAATTGTAGGTCTGTGATAGTTTTAAGTGTAATTTTACAGAGATGATACAAAAATATGGTAAATGTTGTTACCGAAGCAATTACTGTACAAAATTGTCCTGAGAAGCTAGATAGTTTTTTTTCCTTTTCTAAATCAAAAAATTTTTTTCTGATTGTACAAGAGTGTACAATGAATATCTATATATCTATATATATCTATATATGTATATGAATATTTAATTAATGTTATTACTTTGATTATATCTTATATTGCTTATATAGTTGACTTATATCAAAAGCTAATTGGCTATCGCCTGTTTAGTCACCCGTGGCGTCATGCTTGTATTTTGGGTGATGTGCAGATTTCAATGAGATATACATTCACGAATGCATCTTCTTCACGAAGTGGATCAGAATAAGATTTTCAGCAATTAACAACTTAAACTAAATTAGTGGTTCCCAAACTTAAATGAATGGCAAAACTCAGCATTTTGTTCATGTTCATTTATTTCTACCCCACCTTAAAATAACATCAAAATATTTTTAACAGTCAAAATGCCGTAACAGGTCAAATACATGACATCCAGCATCCACAAAAGCAGCATGCATATAATAGGTTGCGTGCAGAGTATGATGCCTTAGCAAATCGCGCTACATTACTGTCGTTCTCAACAATGCACCTTTGTGAAGTAGGGACTTAGCACTTACTAGTATAAAAAACAAATACAGACAGATTGTGCATAGAGATTAGTTTAAGACTCAAACTCTCTTCGATACAAAAACATACCTTGTCTGAGTTCTTGTTTTTAATGTTGATATCAAGAATGCAATTTTTCCCAAAATTGCAAATGAATGACATTGATTTTATACAACAATTTAACAAACAAAAGGTTAATATTAAGTGATGTACATTTTAAACAGTATTGTTTGTTCTATTTTGCAACAAAATAATAGTTCCAACGAAAGCCACAGCAGAACTGCAACACACAGCGGTCTTTCGTGAACGAATCTGCGGCTTTGAACAAATCGAAAGAGTCAATGATTCAATGACATATTCATACAGTATACAGCCACTTGCTTCGTTACTGAATGAATGAATAGCTGCGTTTACATGGGCCCTTATAATCAGATTGTAATCGGACTACAAGCACAGCTGGAATAAAAAAAAGTCACATATAACCACGTCAATTGGAAAGAATTGGCCAAATCCGATTCAAATTTCATTCGAATTGTAAGAGGTGGTTTAAACCTTTTCTAATCTGATCGAGAGGACAATGTAAACACTTAATCGGATTGAAAAAACAAAACTGAAAGTACTGCGCATGTGTAATGACATAGACCTGGCATAATGACATATGAAGCATAGAACGAGCTGTTGTTATTGTTGAAAAAAAGTGTAACAAATGACTGGTGTCATTCTAATATTTTCCTTCCACTCATCATCTGTGAAGTGGAGCAGAACAACATCCCACCTTAGGACTCTCATCCACAGTTGCCTTGTTTTTGGCGTGGAATGGGCGTTTTTACTGCTTGATAAATATAAGCAGCACAACATAAAGCTTCATGTGCTCACCATCTGCTGACTAGGACCCAAAATAAATAAATATTAAGTCTGCTCTTTAAAACAAAGAAAAGAAGCAATTTAGGAGAATAGTATGCGCAACCAGTGGGAAATTTTCCGTGCACATGTCAAAAAATTAATTTGAAGCTTGTGACATAAACGAGCACATTAACCCGATCACTTTATTTAGCATTCATGTAAACACATACGTTCGGATTCATCAATTGAAATGATTTAATTCCGATTGAAACAAAAAGTATCCATGTAAACATAGGTACTGACTCAATGACTCACTCATCAAGACAGTGCCTTCCGCAACCTACAGGTGGTTTTAGTTTAATATTTAAAAGTATCACTTCGTTTTAACCATCATTACATATTTCTCTATTAAAAATGTTATATTTCAAACATTATGTATTTTATAAAGGCATTTATAAAGTTAAAAAAATGCACTGGAAAATCAATTTAAGGGGGCAAATATTATCCCTTAATGCAGTGTTTCTCAAACTTTTTAGAGTGGCGTACCCCCTGAGGCATTTAACATCTTCTGCGTACCGCCTCTCATCCACTTAGACTGCAATCACACCTTTTCCATTAAGAAACAATATTTGCTCCATTAAATCGATTTTTCCGGTGCATTTTTTACCTTTATAAATACTTTTATAAAATACATAATGCTAATAATAATTATAAAATTAAACAAATCTTCAATATAGAAATATGCAATGATGGTAAAAACAAAGTGATACTTTTAAATATTACACTAAAACCAATTAAAATTCTGTCAGTATTTACTCACCCTCATGTTGTTCCAACCTCGTAAGACCTTCGTTCATCTTCGGAACACGAATTAAGATATTTTTGATGAAATCTGAGAGGTGGATCACTCCTCCATAGGCTTCTTAAGGGATTGAAACTTGCCAGCCCCGAAAAGTTATTAAAGATATCGTTAAAATAGTCCAAGTGACTACAGTGGCTCAATCTTAAGTTTATCAAGCGACGAGAATACTTTTTGTGCGCAAAAAAAACAAAAATAACGACTTTGTTTCAACTATTCATTTCCTTCTCTGTGGGCCTCTAGTCAGTTAACTTAGTGTGATTGCGTAGAACTACGTTACACGTAGGCTCACTATTGGCCGACGCTGGTCATGTGTGTGATGCGTGTGACGTATAACAACAGAAGCTTACGCTATATCACTAGTGAACTGACTCGAGGCCCACAGAGAAGGAAACGAATAGTTGAAACAAAGTCGTTATTTTTGTTTTTTTGCGCACAAAAGTATTCTCATCGTTTGATAAACTTTGAGACTTTGATTAAGATTGAGTCACTGTAGTCACTTGGACTATTTTAACGATATCTTTAATAACTTTTCGGGGCTGGCAAGCTTCAATCCCTTAAGAAGCCTATGGAGGAGTGATCCAGCTCTCAGATTTAATCAAAAATATCATAATTCGTGTTCCGAAGATGAACGAAGGTCTTACGAGGTTGGAACAACATGAGGGTGAAATTTTTGGGTGAACTATCCCTTTAAATCGATCTCTATGCACAGTCCGTGTCTATTTTTGATCTTCATGCTAGTAAGTGCTAAATCCCCAGTTTTACAAAGGTACATTGTCGAGAACGGCAGTAATGTACCGCGATTTGCTGAGGTAATTTGATTGTATGTCATGTATTTACTGCATTTTACCTACTAGAAATACATACAAATGCATACAAACAGTTTTAATGTTATTAAGGTGGGTTAGAATTAAATGAAGGACAAAACTCAGCATTTTGTTCACGTACCCTCTCTGTCACCTCACGTACCCCAGTTTGAGAACCACTGCCTTAATGGAAAAGGTGTGACTGTAGTCTAAGTGGAAGAGAGGGGGTACGCAGAAAAATGTTAAATGCCTCGGGGGTATTAAAAAGTTAGGGAACTACTGTTCCTACTGTTCTACCTCAAACAAAACTATTGTATATCAACAGAGAGCACACATCTTCGTTCGTGAACTTTGGTACTGAGTTTTGGAATAAATTATCATGATTACACTCGTCTTTCATTAAATCGGATGGGACGTATCGCTTCTGCATGGATTATAGGAAGTTAAATAAAGTGACTAGGCATGATTCAATTCCACTTTATTTAATTATTTTTAAGGCATTTCAATCCAGTAATTTCTCTCTGTATGATTTACAGCAGCAGTAACCGAGAAAGCGGGCTTAGCAAAAGGTTAGTTGACAAGCAGTGTAATTGCTGACACTGATAACGATAGTGCCTTAATACGTACAGTCCAAACAGTTTCTGTGTACCTGTAGTAATTCAATGCGAGCCTGAAGTTGCAGACGGTCCTCTAGATCTCCACATTGTTTCTCAAGGACCAAAATCTGCTCCTGTAGTTGGTTTCTCTCCAGTTCAAGCTCCTCGACAACAGACCTCAAACCATCTAAACAAGTGAAAAACAAACAAAAAACAAATAGTTCATCCACATGAATAATGACAAATAAAGTGAATGTATTGATTTATATGTTCTCTTTCACCAATTATACTTTATTTTGTGTTGTGCATAACATTTAACAAACACAAAAACAAAAACGCACATCACCAGCAAAGTGGATGCTTAACCAAAAAATAAAGCAGAATGAAAAGATAAAAGAGATATCACTTTGAGAAGAAAACAAAACTGATGAAAAAGTAACTGACAGTCAAGATAGGACACACAAAAGGCTCTTCTTATTTTGCATAATCTTAATCTAGCATTCCAATTACGCAAATATTTTCATAATGACATGGCCATCTGGAATGAAGAAAGTAAGGACTAACTGTTCTCCATGATTCATTATTAAAAATGGTAAGCAAGCGCTGCTTTGTTTACGGTTTTTACATTTGCAGCTTGAGTTTCCCTTTTTGAAAGACTACTGCCAGCTGCTGGTATAGACAGTTATTTCCTCTCATGTAGGCACAGAAACTATGTGCTAGTTGGCCATTGGCTGTAGACTTTGCAATGTGTTAAACCGCAACTTTTTGGTCCAGATGCAAGAGATGTGAGAAGGCTTTTGTCGCCACTAGTTCTTTGATGTTGGTTTAGTGTGTCACAGCCTTAACACATAATCATGATTAATTTAATATATCAACAATCCCAGTTCCTGTTAATAAAAACATTAATGATGTTGTTATAATTACAACAGAAATACCAGATAAAATATAAAACAAATTGGGAGCCTTTGAGTCAAAACGATTCAGAATCACTGATTTGAATTGGTGTATTTTTTTTAAAGATAAAAGCATCTGCTAAATTAATAAATGTGTATTTTCTAATTTGCATTAGACCTTGTATAGCTCATGTGAGTTAATAAATAATTTAATAAATAATAAATAAGTTATTTGTTTGGATAACACTTTACAATAAGGTTCATTAGTTAACATTAGTTAACTACATTGGTTAACTTGAACTATTAATGAACCGCACTTCTACAGTATTTATTAATCTTTATTAATGTTAATTTCAACATTTACTAATACATTATTAAAATCAAGAGTTGGATTAGTTAACATTAGTCAATGCACTGTGAACTAACATGAACTGCTGTATTTTTATTAACTAACGTTAAAGATGAACAAATACAGTAATAAATGTATTGCTCATGGTTAGTTCATGTTAGTTAATACATGAACTAATGTTAACAAATGAACCTTATTCTAAAGTGTTACCATTGTTTGGAATGAAAAAATGGTTAATGAAAGAAGAATATAATCTAATATGTACATTTAATATGATCCACTTGGACAATCATTCTTATAATGCCCCGATGTAAAAAGAGGAAGGTCATCACACTGGTGTGTGACCAAAACAAGACCAAAAACTGCACAGATCAAACATTTAGAACACGGACAGTGTCTAGTGAGTTTCACACCTGTATCTGCAGCACTGTGCTGTGGCCACCATCCACCCATATTCTCTCCATTCACATCGCAATCGCTGGGGCCTATCGGGTCTTGCCTATTATGAAATTCCAAGTCTTCCTGAAGAAAGAAATGAAAAAAATATATATATATTTTTTTTACTACCACTTCTTTAAAATGAACAAATAATTATTACTACGTGAGTGGGGGAAAAAGCTACAAATTTAACAGGAGAGTTATTGTGTCATCATTTATACTCACCCTCAAGTCCTTCCAAACCTGTATGGCTTTCTTTGATTCTTCCACATCTTCAAAATTTGAGATTCAAGATTCGTTAAAAGACATTTAAATTATTATTAATTTTTTTAAACTAGGGATGTGCCAGATGCCAAATACCTTATTCGTAAAGGCACGGATAATGGATTCAAAACTAATTGTACCGAATAATAGGAAAAATATTCGGCAGACAAATTTGCTGGATAACAGGTGAGCTAGGGGATAGCACGAAATTATACATAAACCTCTAAAATCACTACGCAATGAGTGTGTGAAGTGAATGAGTGTTAACTCCATGATTAGCACAATCACACACCAAATAGCCGTGTTGCCGTCCCTGCAGAAATCAGAGCTTTGTCAAGAGTAACATCATCTAAGGTTACTGAATCATACACATTTTCTACTACTTGATATGTCCTTTATACCTTGTACGATTTGAAACGTGACATGTTTCTCTGTCTCACTCTCTCCCAGTGATCAGGGTTGAGAAGAGACAGCCAAGTAATTCTAGTGCAGATCAGAGAGTGGTAAAGGGACAGAAAGCAGCAGGAAGGAGCACGCATTACAAATTTGGTTTTCAAGGCATGACATGGACCAGAAGTTCACACATGATAACTAGAGTGAACATTAACGTGATAAACAGGTTTTTAAAGATTATTTTAAGAAATTATAATTATAAGCATGATCCCCATACTCTCTTGACAAAAATTTGTCACAAGAATTTTGATTAGTCAAAGTATTTTAAAGATATAAGTTAATTAATTGGTCAGGCCACGTCAAATTTTAAGAGTTGACCTAGATCTGCTGAAAGCTGAAAATCTAAACGAAAATTGAAACACAAAGACACCAGGGGCCTGATGTATAAACATTGCGTCTGCACAAAAAAAAGGCATTAAAATGTGCGTACGCAATTTTCCATGCACATATCAGGATTTATAAAAAATAAACTAGGTGTAAATATGTACGGACACTCTAGACCATGTATGCACTCTTTTACTGGAGTGAGCGAAGTAATGAAGTAAACAGAACATTTTTAAACTCTGTGATATTTAATCTAAATGTGTCAGATGTAAAACACTCATTAATGGAGTTAAGCACTGAATTTTTATGAAATTATTATCCAATTTTTTAAATTAATTTAAATAGAAATATTTGTAGTGAATGCACTGCTTTAGAGCACTTTTCCTGTGGCATGCTATGTTTTAATGTTATAACCACATCGAGGGGTGCTTGGCGCATGATAATTCTGCTTTAATTTGTGTTCTAAATAGCACATTCTGAGAAAACATTTTTGCGCAAGAAATAATCAATGATACGCACTTGACTCCGTCTAAGCAGATGGCTTAGCAACATAGACACTATAATGCCAAAAGACACCGAAGGACTCGTTTCGGTGTTTAAATAGTCCATTGGGCGGTTTGAATAAGTCCGATAACACAGTACTGTACAAACTGCTGAACGCAGTTGTGCTGTTGGTGTCCTGTCGTGAACAGACAGACAGTAGGAAACAGTAAGATATCCACATTTTATTTGTAAAATGTTTTATCAGTGACGGCTGGGTCTTACAATTTACACTGCAAAAAAATAAGGCCTATCTGTTTACATTAAAATTATATAAAGATGCTAAAATATATGTTTACCTTATGGGCAAAATTGCATATATTTTTAATGAAATACTAATTAAATACTACACCGACCTAAAGGATTATTAGGAACACCATACTAATTAGGGATGTTAACCGATGACCGTTTGACCGATGGTTGACCGTATCAACGTTAACCGATCAAAGTTGTCGGTAGTCGGTTAAAAAAAAAAAAAGTGATCTCTAAATTAGGCTATTATAGACAGTGGACTAAACGCTACTACAGTTAGCCATCTCATTCCAAGATATTTTTGTGTGAAGTGAACAAATTCCACACACTCAATTTTTCATAACTCGCCTATTTGTACTTAATAAACCAATAAAAACATTTGGCGCGAGGTCACAGCGTTTGGGTTTGCGCGCTCACAAGGTTTGCGAAAAGTAAAGGCTACAGGCTAAAACAC
Source organism: Gila orcuttii (assembly GCA_026230005.1). Classification (NCBI taxonomy): domain Eukaryota; kingdom Metazoa; phylum Chordata; class Actinopteri; order Cypriniformes; family Leuciscidae; genus Gila; species Gila orcuttii. Next base: position 39,483,953 of record JAPDVR010000005.1, on the reverse strand, counting down.
TCGAGGTTAGAGCCAGGGCAGACGACAGGATGAAGCGTGCAAAGAAAAGTAGTGTGTGGGACCATTTCACCAAAAAGAATGACACAGATGTAAATTGCTGGGCTTAGATTTGGATATACATTACATCTACATTTCAGTGGTAACAGATAAGGTGATGATGATCATCATCTTTCTTTATTATTGTTAGCACTAACTTACCTGAAACTAAAGCGGCGTCTCTTCGGAGATGTCATTTTCTTAAATGAGCCGCGCCAATGTTTCAAATAGACACTGCCTCCCGCTCACACATACACTGCCCCCAGCTCACACACACACTGCCCAGTGTCCCGGCGCCACCCCTTCCACTCACGTAACTTTTTTTAAATCCCCTACAGCGCGAAACATGAGTCCCGCAAACGCTAGACTAACGCCTTTATTTTCAACGCGATCATCTTGTACCCAAACCATTTCGAAACTAAGTAGCCATTTGTCCTCCGATTACATACAAGCTCCTCGGCGCCGCGTTTGCGGGACTCATGTTTCACGCTGTAGGGGATTTAAAAAAAGTGATGTGAGTGGAAGGGCGGCGCCGGGGCAGTGTGTGTGTGAGCGGGAGGCAGAGCGGCAGATAGATGCGACAGAGTTGCGAAATGGCCCGGTGGTCGGTCAAGAAAATTTTTAGTTTTCGCCATCCCTAATACTAATACTGTGTTTGACCCCCTTTCGCCTTCAGAACTGCCTTAATTCTACGTGGCATTGATTCAACAAGGTGCTGAAAGCATTCTTTAGAAATGTTGGCCCATATTGATAGGATAGCATCTTGCAGTTGATGGAGATTTGTGGGATGCACATCCAGGGCACGAAGCTCCCGTTCCACCACATCCCAAAGATGCTCTATTGGGTTGAGATCTGGTGACTGTGGGGGCCATTTTAGTACAGTGAACTCATTGTCATGTTCAAGAAACCAATTTGAAATGATTCGAGCTTTGTGACATGGTGCATTATCCTGCTGGAAGTAGCCATCAGAGGATGGGTACATGGTGGCCATAAAGGGATGGACATGGTCAGAAACAATGCTCAGGTAGGCCGTGGCATTTAAACGATGCCCAATTGGCACTAAGGGGCCTAAAGTGTGCCAAGAAAACATCCCCCACACCATTACACCATCACCACCAGCCTGCACAGTGGTAACAAGGCATGATGGATCCATGTTCTCATTCTGTTTATGCCAAATTCTGACTCTACCATCTGAATGTCTCAACAGAAATCGAACTCATCAGACCAGGCAACATTTTTCCAATCTTCAACTGTCCAATTTTGGTAAGCTCTTGCAAATTGTAGCCTCTTTTTCCTATTTGTATCATTTAGTGGAGATGAGTGGTACCCGGTGGGGTCTTCTGCTGTTGTAGCCCATCCGCCTCAAGGTTGTGCGTGTTGTGGCTTCACAAATGCTTTGCTGCATACCTCGGTTGTAACGAGTGGTTATTTCAGTCAAAGTTGCTCTTCTATCAGCTTGAATCAGTCGGCCCATTCTCCTCTGACCTCTAGCATCAACAAGGCATTTTCGCCCACAGGACTGCCGCATACTGGATGTTTTTCCCTTTTCACACCATTCTTTGTAAACCCTAGAAATGGTTGTGCGTGAAAATCCCAGTAACTGAGCAGATTGTGAAATACTCAGACCGCCCCGTCTGGCACCAACAACCATGCTACGCTCAAAATTGCTTAATCGGCTTTCTTTCCCATTCTGACATTCAGTTTGGAGTTCAGGAGATTGTCTGCCATGTGAACTTTAACAGAAGCAACTGCCATGTGATTGGTTGATTAGATAATTGCATTAATGAGAAATTGAACAGGTGTTCCTAATAATCCTTTAGGTGAGTGTATTTGGCCAGTGGAAAAGATTGAAAATAACTCTTCTCTGAAAACATTTTCTGAAATCTTATTAAGTTTTGATTTATTTATTCTAAAACAAGGCAAAAATACAGAATGATTTTTAATAATGTAATGTGACGGCACATAGTCTGTATCTCATATTTTCTTAATGCCTTGCACCATTGAATATGGTATCACGTGGATGGAATATGAATGGAAATGATACGCAGATGACCTTATGCATAGTAAAACAAGTTGTTGTAAGCTCCATATATGGTTACTTCGGGGAGGAGAGAGGGTGGAGACGCATGCATGCACAATCTTCCGCTGACTGGGTTTTATAAAGGGAATTTTGCGCAGATTCTGGCATATTTAGCAAATTCTAGTGTATTTAGCAAATTCTAGCTTTTGTACTTACGCACACTTTTAGGATGAAAACTACGGAAAGTATTATACACAAGGCCCCAGGACTTTCTGAGGATGCACACCAATTTTGTAAAATTGTGCCAATAGGGGACGCTATTAACACTTTAACTCCGGAACTGTATGATCTATGAAGTTGAAAACTGTACCTAATAACTCCGCAACAGTGTTGTTTCATCTGAATACATAAAGCTGTTCAATTCACACAAAACTTATTTATCAAGTTGCCAGACAAGACTGAAAGTATTGCCGTCCAATTAAAATGAAGAGACAATTATTGTCTATTGTACATAGAATAATACATCATACAAAGACACTTAAAAGACTCATTATATTTGAAAAGAGACATGGCCATTGCATAACTGTAATATATTTTTAACATTTAGTATTATTGTTTTAATTATAAGATATTCAAATATTTATCGGGAAAAGTTACTGAGCTGGGACTTGGACTCTGGTCGCCCGAAGTGCAACCGTGTTAAATGTCAGAGCACTGCCTACGAGGCAATCAGCTCCGACAATTATAATTAGAAGTATAATTAGAATTAAAATAAAATATTTTATGAATTATACAAGGTATATTTGTTAAATGACAACTATGAAGGGAACAGAATTACATTTAAAACAGGATTTTAGTGTAATTTTACAAACCTCTGAACCTCTTACAAATACAGATACAAATGATTTTGCATTTGTTACAGATATCGATATTGTCTCCAATGCACACCCCTAGTAATAACCTTTGGCTACACTGACAACCCTGACAGCGCATCTTTGCACACCATGTTTGAATGTAATGCATACTGTATGTGAATGATTTGAGAAAGGGAAAGGGTTTCAGTGAACAATGTCTTAAATCATATGGTGTCAGAAGATACGTATTTCACACAAGTCAATATGGACTACTTTTATAGTCCTATTTTTTTTTTAAATGTCAAGGCCAAGAGAATGGTTTAAATAATTGTTTTGCTAAACTACAACTTTGCAACACAGCAAAAATGTAAAAAGACAAAATACAGATGGGTGACAAATTAAAGTTCAATCTGAGGGAACCCATGAGGGGGCCTGGGTCCAAAACTTAGAAAGCCCACCCCCATTGAATGTGCATGACCTTTATAGTGGAAAAGGATTTATACACACACACACACACACACACACACACACACATATATATATATATATATATATATATATATATATATACACACACACATATATATATATATATGTGTATATGTGTGTGTGTGTATATATATATATATATATATATATATATGTACACATACATTTTTTTATTTTTTTTTTACTCAAATTTCAACCGAATAAAATGTTTTAGACCTTGGCGTAACTAGAAAAAAATATAGAAATGGCAATGGAGTTTTAAAATTTAACCACTGCCTTAGAGGGACAAGGCACTGTAAATCAATACAAAGTTGTTCTAAGTGCTCAGCTTTATCCGATGATGAAACATTTCTATCCTGATGGGAGTGGTCTCATCTATGATGACAATGCCCCCCTACACAGGACACAAGCATTCACTGAATGACTTGAGTATAAAAATGATGCAAAACATATGCTATGCCTTTGCAGTCACCAGGATCTCAACCCAACTAAACACCTATGGGAGATTTTGGACTGGCAAAAAGCACTCACAGCCACTACCATCAAAACACTCGTTCAAATCTTTTGGAAGAATGGTGTTCAATCCCTGCAGTAGGAGGGATCCAGGTACTTTTGGAATCAATACCAAAGTGACGGCGTCAATCTAATGGCACGTGGTGGTCTAAAACCTAACTAAGACACATTTTCCTTTAATTTGTCACTCATCTGTATGTAATTTATGTAGTAACTTTAGTTCATACCTGCAGGCTGCGTGGGGTGAAATATTTAGGCTTCCTGTTTTTCAGTCCATGAGCCTGGGCCAACTCCTCCTCCACTTCCTGTTGCCGATTGGCTAATGCTGGATCGGAGCAGCCAGGAAACAACCAGTCATCCTCAATCAGTTTTGTGCCACAAGACAAAGGTAATGGATCAAATATATTTAAGGGCAGAGTACAAAATCAGGGTTGAGGAGAGACAGCCAGGTAATTCTAGTGTAGATCAGAGAGTGGTAAAGGGACGGAAAGCAGCAGGAAGGAGCATTCATTGCAAATTCGGTTTTCAAGGCATGACTACGGAACAGAAGTTCACACAAAGCCATCATAATAATTAAAGTGCAAATTACCATGATAAACAAGTTTTTGAAGATATTTTTAAGTTATAACAATTTGTCTCGGTCACAGCAATATGTGGATAACATCACCTGAAGTGATACTTCTCTTTCTCTCACACTCCCCGTCAGGTTGGGGGTACTGGGTCTTTTCATTTCCAACAGATAGAAATACTCAACTTTCTCTTCTCTATACAACAATAATTCTTTTGAGTTTCATGCTGTTACGGTCACAGTTCCTGTAAAACTCCATATTGTATCCACATGTATAACCCTCCATGTCAGCTGGGAAACTTTCTAGAGGAGCTGGCTGTGCTGCTGTTTTCATTCCCTGAGGATGGCAGCCCACACTTGAAATCTGTAGCTACTTAAAACATCCATCTGTAGAAGTCTATGACCAATTCTGAGAGAAAACACTATACTTTTCTGCATGACTTTTCTGTATACGCCTAAACCATTTCTGGTTCTTTTGTCGAAAATGCTGTATTTTGGTCTAGTCTGACTACAGGACCAGTTAACACTGAATGCAACGGTAACATCTGGCGAAATGCAGTGTGTTGTTTGATGACATCAAATGATTTTTCTTTGGAAACCACAAGTTGCAATTTTCCCCAAAATATTTCCAAAATTCTGAATTATAAAGAATTTGTGGAGTCTGTTTCAGTTAATGGCAAATACGTATCAGTAAGCACCAGGTTTAAACCAACAAACAATGAGAGGGCACAACAAATAAATGTAAACAACAAAACTGAACCCCACTGAATTGTCTGGAGGAAAAAAAAAAACTATCATCATTTACTCACTTCCATGTTGCTCCAAACCGGTATGATATTTTTTCCATGAAAGGTGTTCACAAAAAAAAAGACCCTACTAAGTGTAACTGTACGGACAAAATAAATAAATGCATACATACTTGCATACATACAGTGAGACAAAATCCAGTGAGGCCTAAAGGCTGATTTATACTTCTGCGTCGGACCTACACCGGAGCCTCTACGCTGTAGTCTACGCGTTGGTTTGCATTTATACTTCTGTGTCGTTGTCCACGATGACGTGCAATTACACATGCAGAGGGAGCATGTGAAACCCGAGGGAGCGGTTCTAGCAGACCAATCACAACGCTTGCTTCAGCGTAGAATTGACGCGTTGTTAGATTTTTGGAGAGGTGCACATCAGGGTACGCGTGGTACACACAGCCTACAACGTAGCTAAGACGTGAGTTTGACGCAGAAGTATAAATTGGGCTTAAGACATTTTTCAAAAAATCTTCTTTTTTCACGTGATCCAGATAAAGAAAGTCATACGGGTTCCGAATGACATGAGGGTGAGTAAATTATTACAGAATTTAAATGGCTGAAAGCCTGAACTTTACAACATCACGTAAACAGTTGCTAATGGTTCATTTTATAGCACATACTTGTGCAGAGATTGAAGTCAGGTAATTGGAAAAAAGAGAGAAAAAAAAAAAAGGAAGACAAAATGCCAGATGAAGGATAGGACCCCATGAGCCAGCCTCGTCTGTACTGCCAGAGTTTCCTTAGAGGAGGAAAAGTTGCAGAAAACTACTGGTAGTACAGACAGGGGCAAACGATGGAGGCAATGAAACCTGCATGCACAAAACTGATGGGAAACTGTTCTCAGTGGCTGCACCCATCATGCAGAGCAGGAACAGAGGCAGAGATGGGGAGGAGGAGGGTCTCAGGGCCAATAGGTGGGAGAGAAGTGTTACAAAACAAATGTAATCAAAAAAACATTTTGAAACTCATTAAGCATGCCACCATGTCAGTAAGGCTCATTTCACACTAGATGCATATAGCAGGAGCAGAGTAGAAGCGGCAGTGCCGTGCAGAATCTATTTTTGCTGCTCAGCTCACGCTCAGTTAAAGCAAAACTGTATTATTCATGATTGACATGAAATAATAATTTTTACATAAAAGCATATAAGTGAGGTCTATTGTGTTTCACGTAGTCCCAATATGACTTTAATCAGTGTGTAAATGTAAGCATGTTCAACCAATTTAAATTATAGCTTAAAAAAAATGCTAAAACAAATTTATCACATCAAACTACACAGTTTATACAATACATTTATATAAAATTATTTAGTTTAACATATATGATTATATGGCATAAGTACGTAGGAGGAAGGAACATTGTCATATCACAGCAGCAAATGCTGCGATCGTAAACAAAAGAACATGACAATGATTGGAGGACTAAAGCATCAGCTAAAGTTCGGTTGCATGCTAGAAATAATGCCAGTCTGAAAGCACAATGGGCACAAGCTGCTTCGGCTTTGCATTCTGCTTACGCTTCCAGTGTGAAAACAGGTTTAAGAAACCCAAATATCTCAGACATTTTTGTAAAGGGTTTATCCTCTTTCACAATTCATAGCAAGTAAGGACAACAGAACCTGTTAACAAATGGATAAATAAAAAAATGGTGAGCAAATTTCACACACTTGTGCAGACATCCCACCCTGCAAAAACTCATTTCCAGGAGATGGCACAACACCCACGCAAAATCTGAACGCAAGAGGTCAGAGAAAATGCATTCGAAACACGTGATGCTACCAGGAGTAATGGTAATGCGTCTTGGCTGACCACTTAACACATCTTAATACCAGGTGGAAACAGGCTTTCCTTCACTCGCTCGATTTCTGGGATATTGCATATAATATGTGGCCTTCAGGAAGCCGCTATCAATATGCAGGAGACTCCCAGACCTTCCGGGAGAGGTGGGATGTCTGAGTGTGCCAACAAAACAGACAAACCAGAGCAAAAGCAATCAGGTGTCAAATTTATATGAAATCAATGATGAAAACTTATGAATTCCTAGGGCTGGGTATTGACACAAATTCCACAATTCGATTCGATTTCGATTCACAAGCTTGCGATTCGATTCTGATTCGATTCAATTCAATATTGTTTATTTTGGATATCAGGTAGGCTACAATACATGACAAATTCTCAAGGAAAACAAATCTCTTAACTAATGCTATAAACTATGAGAGTCAGTTCAGTTGTAGCCTACTAGGCTTCATTAGCCTACTATAATATTGAAGGTAAAAATTAACTGATTTGTATACAAACACTTAAATTACACTTTTATTTATTTTTATTATAATAAAATTATATGAAAAATAAAAATTTAAATGGTGGCTGTCATAAAAACTTGCCAGATTTATTAAAACATGCATTAAATATTGAAGAACATTAAAAATTATAATGAATATGTTATATGGTGCATATATTTACCAAAATGCTTCTCTCTAGAGTTAATTTTTCTAGCTGACTAACGAGTTTATGGTCACTGGATATGTTTTTTCTGAGGTAAATGTGACATTACATGACATTGTTTGCAAGCTGTTTCACTGACGTCTTTCCACAGTTGAAACACTGATTGAGCGATTCCATGTGACATGATACGGTTTTCGATAAGTTGTACTCTATCTTTTAACACACTTTCAGATGCTCAATCATGTTTATTTCACGCTGTAACTGGTATTATTAAGGCGGAAGAGAAGCTCATGTGCTGCTTCTCTTGAGCTGAGCTGCGCCAGAGCGATCTCACGCCACAGCGCCAAAACGGTATTTATGTTTTTGAATTTCGTAAGAAAATGGACGTAATTTGAAATCTGAGACTTTGTTTCATATCAATAGTAACAAAACACAAAGATTATTGCGATTTATTGGATGGGATGCGCTCTACAATGTTTTATTAATTCATCAACTGAAAACAGGATGACAAAGTTCGCCTAATCAATTCTTGAAATTTAAGAATTGATATTGATTCGTAAAAATGAGAATCGATTAAAACTTTTTACCCAGCCCTATGAATTACAGTTTCAAGTTTATGAAAACTGCTCCACCAAAACATTCATTTAAATCAAAGTTATGTTTGCAATAGCAAAATAATAAACAACACAACATAGAAAAACATCTTTTAAATGTGTGGTCTCATGCTGCTCACCATAGAAGCAAGGACGCTAGACGCGCAAGTACAGTACAGTACTGCAAGTACAGCATGCTAATGTGCTTGTGTTTGTTTCTTACAAAAACTGTCAAGAAGTTGGACCCTTGGTGGGTTTTCACTCTTGTTTCAAATGTCTCAAAGTGGTTCACTGAACTGAACAACAGACAAGAGGCATCATAGCCACTGAGGTGCTCGAAGTATGGCTCGCCTAAAACACACAATAAAGGGCTGTCCAAGCAACTTAGGGCTGTTTTACAAGAAAATACTATTTCAGTCTTACTACCTAAAAAGCACTATGATATTAATATAGCTAATAAAATGTCACTGGTATACCCTGCAACACTTGACCGTGCACATGCACCCGGGGACTATTATGTCACAATTGATCATGCTTTCTGCTTTGTCTACATAACAGCTGTCATTACTTTTTAGGTAGAATCTATGATTCTTCTTTTTGAAACACTTGTGAATGTATAGCATATGCATCCTCACCCTCTCTCTCCTCCTCGATGTGGCTTATTCTGAAGGACATGACGTTCTTCTCGTGACCCTGATCTCGAACCCTCTCTGCCTCCGTCACCATGGTAACCATTTCTTGCCACTCCATCACCTGCACATCATCCATGCTGCAGGTCTCACTCCCCTGTTATCAGAAATATACATATACAGTATATACAATTCAACCCACTTCACATGACTAGTGAGGCTAGTTAAATACTATTTTCAACTTTAAAAGTGCCATTTGAACACCTTAGTGACATATGCTAAATAACTGGAAATGTCTGTCCCTTACAGTGGTTTAATCATTGCTTTTATAATAAAGTCATCAACGTAAAAACAGTAAAATAAATAAATCATTGCCTGTGATGCTGCTCTCTTGGTCACCTGCTCAAGGTCGGCCTGCATCTTCCTCTGCTGTTCCTTATATTCCATAAGCTGTTTCTGCAGTTTATCTGTCAATACAACAAAATCTTACCATAAGACAACATGCAAATTAGGGATAGACACAAGTACCCACAATCTAGAGAACTTGGAAGTGATTAGTCCAATCGAATGGTTGATGCATTTTGTTTGTTTGTGGCTATTTTCAAGGCAAGAAAAATGTATGGTAAAACTATATCAGGTTACTATTTATTTTTGCTAAAAACTAAAACTATATTTGGGTTAACTTTGTTAAAAACTTCTTCAAAAGAGTTAACTGCATAAAAAAGGTTTCTCACACGGTTAAAACCAATAAAACATGCTTCAATGATAAAGAGTTTTGACAGAAAGAACATTTTGGTGGATCTTCTCCTAGTATTAAAAACTTGTGCGTCATCCTGGAATGGCCTATTCTGCAATGGGTATAAACAATCTGGTCCCATCGGTTTGAGATTTTATAGAAACTTCTTCCAACATTGGGGCTGATTTCATAAAGTTTGTTCATAGTATATAAATTGGTTGATGCATTAAGTGACTTTTTTATGTAATTAAAAATTCTACAAACATGTGTGTCAAAAAGGTCAAAAAGGAGAATCACTTTCAATTTGGAAACATTCCATGTAAAATCAACCAAATTTCAGCAAACTCCCTAGCTAAAAGTTGTGTTAATATTTTTAAAGAAAGACGAAATATTAAATCCCATGGATCAACATTTATTGGGTACTTCGTTCTTACTAGCAGTAAGTTCAAATGATAATAGGAATGACTTTGATGGCAGCATCTTTATTTTATTTTTATATATAAAAAAAAAGTTTTTTTATTAGTAAAACCTGTTTACTTTGGCAATCTATGTTACAGTATATGGCAGTAATAACAGTTCAAACATGGGGGAAAATACTTTTTGTGTTTCGGTTCAGTCCAAGAAGTATCGGAATCTGAATGTGGCTCCAAGAATAAATTGTTAAATTGAAAACATTTTCAGGGGTCAAAAGCAAAATGTGGGCCACTTTGCATTGAGTTGATTTTTATTTTTTATTTTAAAGAGGAATTTTTCTGTAAATGGGGTTGTACATATGTCCAACTGACACATACAGTATGCATTTTTTTTTTTTTTTTTAAAGAAATTAATACTTTTCTTCAGAAAGGACACATTAAATTGATCAAAAGTGACAGTAAAGACATTTATAATAATGCAAAATATTTATTTTTTAATTAAATGCTTTTCTCTTGAACTTTCAAAGAATCCTGAAAAAAGTGAATCATGGTTTGCACAAAAATATGAAGCAGCACAACTGTTTTCAACTGTGATCATAATCATAAATGTTTCTTGAGCATCAAATAATCATATTAGAATGATTTCTGAAGGATCATGTGACACTGAAGACTGGAGTAATGATGCTGAAAATTCAGCTTTGATCACAGGAATAAATTACACTTTACTATATATTCACATAGAAAACAGCGGCTTTACATTGAAATAATATTTCACAATATTACTGGGTTTGTTTTGTATTTATAATCAAATAAATGCAGCCTTGGTGAGCAGAAGAGACTTCTTTTAAAAACATTAAAAATCTTACCGACCCCAAACTTTTGAACGGTAGCGTATATCCCAATAATTAAAAACAGCGCATATAAACAGTAAAACACTGGTTCCACTTATTTATACCATTTTTTGCCTTGAAATCTTCATACAGCTCCAGTTTGCTGAGCATTTCCTCTCTCTCCTCTTGCAATTCAGTAATGCGCCCATGTAGGGACGTGATGTCAGGGGCCATATCAAGAGATACTCCTGACTGAAGTCAAAAACAGAAAGAAGATAATTAAATTTAGCTGAGTATTTGCGTGCAAATCTGACGAAAAATACAATATACTTTCTCACCTGAACTTTTTTGAGTTCCTGCTCGAGCTGCCTAATACGAGACTTGGACCATGCTTTCATCTTTAAGAACTTTGCCTCTGCTTTACTGACCTCGGAATCTTTCAGTTTCACTTTGGCTAAATTGGACAGAAGAGAACAGAAATAAATATAAAAACAAAGCCACTGAGAGATTCAACAATGCAGTGACAGGACACAGCAATCCTAAAATTGGCCCACAAAATAAAATTGCAAAAGTAACTACCCAGGCTGTGCATGTTTTAGTGCGTTTATCTGATTCATCTAATAAGGTTTGAAAAAAATAATTGCCCTAATAAAAGGCAAAAAAAAATAAAAAATACCCTGGAAATCAGTTATGGGGGCAAATAATGCCTCATAGTGAAAAAGTTAATTTCCATCACTGCAGTTAAAGGTGGGGTATGTGATTTGGAAAACGACCGGCAGATTTTGAAAATACACAATTCAAATGGTCCTACCTTCTTTCCTCCAACGCTGGCCCTGACTCCACCCATTCGAAGAACATGGACGCGCAATCATGAGAGATTGTAATGACGATTTACTACTAATCATGGAACCGGCTTTACTGACGAGATGCGCATGCGTCACAAGCTTTGAGTATGCGCACGAAGGGGGTCACGCGCGCTGGGGGGAGGGGGGTGTGGTACGACCGTTTGATTGACGAACTTACTGTTTAATGATTCTAGGTGGTCTTGGAAATGATTGGCTGGAGTTTTTCGAGTCCTGCCCATTCCACAGATGATTAAATTGCTTAATTTTCATTTCAGTGCTTTAGGGCTGTAATGTCCCAGTCGATTAGTCGATTAATTGGTCGATACGTTCTGGTTCGACAAAAATTCTGATTGGTCGATTTTTTGCGCGTTCATTTCATCAGTTTTGCCGCGTTCATTTCATCAGCTTCGCCGCGCTCATTTCATCAGGGGGAAAGCACTAACTGCTAATGGGGGTGTTTTCAGAGTACCCCTGTTTCACAGGTAACAGTCTGTCTTCAGAACACCCCCTTGTTTTCACTTTTTTTGGATAAGCCCAACCCACTGGAGAAGAGAGACAGATAAGTAGGCTATAGAAGGTTTGATGCAGAATATTATTTATTTAATTGTGAGAGCATTTAATAGTCAGTCTTCTTCTAACATGTCAACAAAAAAGACATCGACAGTGTGGCAGCATTTTGTTAAAATTGATAACGGGAAAAAGGTCGAATGCAAAGTTTGCAAGAAACAGTTTGCCTTCCACAGCTCGACGACAAACAAAACATGACATATCATCTAAAAGCGGTAAGCTAACTTGTCTGCGTTAGGTTGCCCTGTCTGTTTTGAGTAGGCTATTATGAACATATCGGAATTGGCGTACCAGTTATGCACTTTATTTAGTTTCTGCTCTTGATCTGGTTTGTTTAATAAATATTATTTTTTTATTAAAGTGGACGTGCCTTTTGTGTTTATTAAGAGTAAAAGCTTTAAGTTAATAGTCTATTCGTGTCTCAGCCGCGAAGCTGAGCTCTGTGCGAGGACATGCACAGAGCGGCTGAAATGATGAACTGAATGACAGTTATAACTTATTATAACATATGACAAAATTATGTTGCATATTCCTCAACAGTTCTTGTGATATCACTAGTTGACAACATAGTACTATTTTCGGAAATCGACTCGGTTACTGACGTAACCTCGGTTCCCTGAGAGGAGGGAACGAGTATTGCGTAAGTAGCTTACGCTATGGGAAAACTCCTTTTCTCGAGAATATTGAAGTCTTTATGTAAAACGCATTGCGGCTGCACAGCTGACAGCAATGAACGAAGGAGCTCGGTCATTGGCTGTGCTGCGGCAACTTGCTCGAACCAATGACGGGGCGACTCTGAATGCGCGACCAATGAGCGCGCTTCGCGCCCGCGCGCGTCAGAGCCCGCCAAGATGGGCGTGGCCAAGAGCTATATATTGGGCGCCCCGTCATGAGAGTTCTTTAGGTTAAAACGACTGAAGCGAACTAACCAAGCACAAGCACGGCAGCTTACGCAATACTCGTTCCCTCCTCTCAGGGAACCGAGGTTACGTTAGTAACCGAGTCGTTCCCTTTCGAGAGGTCTCTCCTATTGCATAAGTAGCTTACGCTATGGGAACACCATGCAAAACGCCGTGCGTGCTGAACTTCGCCTTATAATAGCCAGAGGCAGGTGCCTAAGCTGAAAAGCAAAGTTATCATCCAACTAGCCGGCAGAAGCGAGCTTTATATGTGGGAAAAAATACAGAGCGGCTAGAAGGCGCTCAGTGTGACACAAGCACATACATAATCTAGATACGAACTCGCAGTTCAACTAGCATTATGCTGATAGCACATTGGAATGCAATGTCGGGACCTGTAGGTTGTAGAATCTGATAAATGTGGACGGTGAGGCCCAGCCTGCCGCCGCACAAATATCCTCGATCGGTATCCCGCTCGACCATGCCCAGGAAGAAGCCACACTCCTGGTGGAGTGTGCTTTGACTCCCCAGGGGCATTGAAGTCCCTTAGCTTCATAAGCCAGCGCTATAGCTTCGACTATCCAGTGAGAGATTCTCTGCTTTGAAACGGCGGAACCTTTCGTACGGCCGCCAAAGCATACAAACAGTTGTTCTGTCTGTCTGAATAGGGCAGAACGCTCCAAATACACTCTGAGAGCCCTAACGGGGCAGAGTAGATTAGCGTAGTGTTCGTCTGCTGGAGACGAAAGCGCAGTTAGGGAGATAACCTGTGCTCTGAAGGGAGTGGTGAGCACTTTAGGAATATACCCATGTTTCGGTCTAAGGACGACCCTGCAGTCGTTAGGTCCGAATTCTAGGCAGGCAGCGCTTGTTGAAAGCGCGTGCAGGTCGCCCACTCTCTTGACCGAGGCGAGTGCCAGCAAGAGCGTCGTCTTGAGCGAGAGCTGTTTAAGGTGCACGGTTCGGAGTGGTTCGAACGGGGGCCCTTTAAGAGCGTCTAGGACCGTAGCTAGGTCCCAGATCGGCACTGAGCGGGGGCGTGAAGGGTTCATCCTCCTGGCGCCCCTTAGGAAACGAATAATTAGGTCGTTTCTTCCCAATGGACGTTCCATTACAAGGTCGTGTGACGCTGTGATGGCAGCAACATATACTTTGAGCGTGGAGGGGGTGCGGCCCGCCTCCAGAAGCCCTTGTAGGAAAACGAGTACACTCGTAATCTCACATGTTACAGGGTTCAGGCCCTTGGTATTACACCAGTCACTGAACACTTTCCATTTCTGGGCATATAAGCGTCTCGTGGAGGGCGCCCGCGCCTCAGCGATGGTTTTTAGTGCTCCGCTCGCGAGGTTCCTGGGAACCCATTGAGGGGCCATGCATGAAGGGCCCACAGATCGGGGCGGGGATGAAATATCATCCCGCTGGCCTGACTGATGAGGTCTGGCCTCAGTGGAATCGGTCGTGGTGCAGATTGCATTTGCATCAGATCTGGAAACCATGTTTGGTTCTTCCAGAGTGGGGCTATCAGCAGCACTGCGTTTTCCTCCTCACTGACCCGACTGATGACCTGTGGCAGCATCGCGATCGGGGGAAAGGCATATAAGGGGCGGCTCGGCCAGCTCTGGGCGAGCGCGTCCGTGCTTTTCGTGAAGAAAAGAGAGCAGTGCGCGTTCTCCTTGGAGGCGAAGAGGTCGATCTCCGCTTTGCCAAAGGTTTTCCATAACCACTGAATCGTCAGAGGGTTGAGAGCCCATTCTCCTGGGAGAATCTTGTCTTTGGACAGCATGTCTGCCCCCTGGTTCAGGGCGCCTGGCACATGCGCTGCTCTCAGCGAGCGCAAGTTGTGCTGGGACCATAAAATGAGTCTCCTGGCCATTGAATGCATGGAGCTCGACCTGAGTCCACCCTGGCGATTTATGTACGACACTACCGTCATGTTGTCCGTTCGGACCAGGACGTGTTCGTTTTTTAGATGTGGGAGCAGGGCTCTGAGAGCCAAAGCGACCGCTTTCATTTCCAGACAGTTTATGTGTAGGCGCTTCTCCGGGTTTGACCAAAAGCCGGAGACAGGCCTGCCCTCGTAAAGGGCCCCCCAACCTATTTTGGAGGCATCTGTCGTTATCATCTTTCTCCTTGTGTTCACACCCAGACTCACGCCTGACTGGTACCAGTCGGCGGCTTTCCAGTGCGTCAGGGCTTTTATACAGCCGTGGTTCGCTCTGATTAAAAAGTGGCCCGAACGCCATGCGTGAGTAGGGACGCGGCTCTTGAGCCAGCGTTGGAGAGGGCGCATATGCAACAATCCTAGCTGGAGTACGGCCGATGCTGAGGCCATGAGACCGAGCATCCTCTGAAACCGTTTGACGGGGGCGTGCGCGCCCGCTCTGAATGATGTTGCAAGGCGCCGGATGGTGAGCGCGCGCTCCGATGAGTGACGCGCTGTCATTTGCATCGAGTCTAGAACTATTCCCAGGAAAGAAATCTTCTGGCTGGGAGATAGTATGCTTTTTGCAAAATTGATTCTTAGACCCAGGCATTCTAAATGGCTGATAATCCAAGATCTGTGTGTTATTAGCTGACTCTCTGATTGTGCTAGAACCAGCCAATCGTCGAGATAATTCAGTATTCGCACTCCCCTTCGTCTTAGGGGGGAAAGTGCTGCATCCATACATTTCGTGAATGTACGGGGAGCCAGGGACAGGCCGAACGGGAGTACTGTGTACTGGTATGACTGTCCCTCGAAAGCGAATCTCAGAAACGGCCTGTGATGAGGCGCTATTGGAATGTGAAAGTAAGCATCTTTCAGATCCACTGAGAGAAACCAATCTCCTGGGCGCACTTGCGCGAGGATATGCTTGGTTGTTAACATTCTGAACGAGCGAATCATTAGTGCTTTGTTCAGGTGTCTGAGATCTAGGATGGGGCGGAGACCGCCATCCTTTTTCGGGACGAGAAAATAGCGGCTGTAAAAACCTGTCCCGCTCAGAGAGGGGGAAACAGTTTCCACAGCGCCCTTTTCTATTAGTTTGCGCACCTCGGTGCGTAGAACATGTGAACACTCTTCTCACTTTCGTCTCGACCACAGTCGTAAAACGTGGTGGTCTGCGAGCGAACTGGAGCGAGTATCCGTGCTTTACTATATTCAATACCCATTTCGGCATATCTGGAATGTTTTCCCATGCCGCTGCGTGTACAGATATGGGCTGAATACAGGCTAGGGGCGGGCCGCTGTGACGTAGGGACCCGGCTAGCGAATCGCCTGAGCTCGTAGCTCTCAGAGGCGCGGGCGCGCGCTGAGCAGCTGAGTGAATGGGCGCGTGTGTGATTACAACACCGCGCGCTGTATTTGTAAAACTCGCAGCCTGAGCTGAGGTTGTGTTTGACACTGTAAGGGCAGTGTTTATAAGTGGGGGTGCATAAACAGTGGTAGGCACACGCGTCACTTTTATAATGTTTCCCGCTTTTACTGGGGATGAATTTATAACTGTGTGAACAGTGCTTGTGTGTAGTGGTGCGTACATGACCGTAGGCACGTGATCTACATTCATGGGAAGCGCAGCCTGAGCTGGGAATGAATTTGGCACTGTTTTGACAGTATCTGGGAATGCACACTTTGTGGACATGTGAACCCTTAGTGATGCAGGCAGAAAAAGACTCTTTTTGTGTTTTCTGTGCGTCGCCGTAAAAACGGCGTTTGTTTGCAGGTGAGAGAGCTCTGTGACTGGCCCATTGACTGCTGTATGGACATATCCAGCCGCCTGTAAGGGGACTGGGTAATGTTTGAGCTTTTGCAGAGAGAGTGGTCCGGCTTTTGCGAGACACGCACTCTCTCTTCTCATTTCTGTGGCTAGGACGGCTTTCGAGGCTCAGGGTTCAGCACAATCTTGGGCCGAGGACCCCGTCGCTCAGGAGGCGGCTTGAGGTTGTGAGAGCGCGAGCGGCGTCGAGCGTCAGCCTGAGGCGCGGGCTGAGAGGCGGTGGGAGCTGTTTTAGCCCGCTGCGGCTGTGGCGGTCTCTGTCTGCTCTGCGATGAGCTGGAGCGCTTTGGCAGGAAATGACGCATAGCTTGTGAAGCGTTCTGGGCCTCAGTGAAGCGTTCGGCGAAACCTTTAACCGCCGGTCCAAACAGCCCGCTGGTGGAGATAGGCGCATCGAGAAATGGCGCCTTATCCGCGTCCTTCATTTCAGTCAGAGTCAGCCACAGATGGCGCTCGAGAACTGTCAAATTAGCCATAGCACGGCCGATGGCCTGGGCGGTGGCCTTCGTGGCTCGCAGAGCTATATCAGTCGCGCTGCGTAAGTCCCTGAAGGCTTCGGGTTCGGGGCCAGACTCATCCATAGAGCGGAGAAGCTTGGCTTGGAACACTTGAAGTACCGCCATTGAGTGAAGCACTGATGCAGCTTGGCCGGCGGCGGCGTAGGCGCAACCGGCGAGAGCAGAGGTAGTGCGGCAGGGCTTCGAGGGCTGGGAAGCTTTGGCTTTCCATCCGGTGGTGGAGGGCGGGCAGAGATGATTGGCCACGGCCTCCTCGAGGGGCGGCGTTCCCTCGTAGCCTCTTACCTTCGCGCCGTCCACTGAGGAGAGCGAAGAAGAAAAAGAAGGCTTTAGGCGCGCAGAGTGGGGGGCTTTCCACGACTTGGTGAGTTCGTCGTGAACTTCCGGGAAGAAGGGAGAAGGCCTTTGCCGAGGGGCCTGCTGGCGCCCCTGCAGAAACCACTCATCCAGTCGGCTCCGGGTTGGTTCTTCGGGAGAAGACAAATCGAGCCCGAGGTCTTCCACGGCCTTAGAGAGGACACGGATAATCTCAGTATCCATAGTAGAGCCCCCGCTCGTGCTAGCTAGCGTCGACGGGGCGGGGTCGAGAGTGGAGCCCGGCCAGTCGTCCGATGCAGCGTCGATGGACAAGCTGTCGTCCATTCCCCCGTCGTCCTCGGACGCGCCGAAAGTCACAAGGCCCACCGCTCTGCTAGAGGGGTGTGGGTCCGGCTGGGTGAACTGAACCGGCGGTGGGGAAGGCAAGAGCAGGGGTGAGGCACGCGGAGACTGGCTCGGCGTGACGTCACTGAGCTCAGGTTCAGGAAGCCTCTGTGAGCGGCGCTTTTTCTTAGTGCGCGGCTCAAACAGAGGGGTGGCGATGGGCTCGCTCACGGCGAAAGCGGCGAGGCGAGCCCGTAGTGCGGAGAGACCCAGGTCATCACATTCCGGGCATCCGCCCTTGGTCAATGCAGCTTCTGCGTGGTCACGGCCCAGGCAGCGAGCGCAGATGATGTGACGATCCCCGTCCGGGAGAAGGTCTCTGCACGACGCGCAGGAAGGCATTTGAAACAACGCCTTATTGGAAAATTGCTCTTTCACAAATGTCGCGGGGCGGACAGATGTAAAATACTTGCGTATATGGCGCGCCGGATGGCTCAGTAGGAGGTGCTTGAAGGCGGCTGAAGGTGCCGGCGTCCTCGTAGCAATCCCGCTGGTATGCTTTTCCACGGCGGCGAAGGCTTCCAATAATCCGGAGGATCCAGCGAAGAAGGTGTTCGCTGAAGGAGATTAAATCTAAAGAACTCTCATGACGGGGCGCCCAATATATAGCTCTTGGCCACGCCCATCTTGGCGGGCTCTGACGCGCGCGGGCGCGAAGCGCGCTCATTGGTCGCGCATTCAGAGTCGCCCCGTCATTGGTTCGAGCAAGTTGCCGCAGCACAGCCAATGACCGAGCTCCTTCGTTCATTGCTGTCAGCTGTGCAGCCGCAATGCGTTTTACATAAAGACTTCAATATTCTCGAGAAAAGGAGTTTTCCCATAGCGTAAGCTACTTACGCAATAGGAGAGACCTCTCGAAAGGGAACACATGATATTGCGCAGGTCCACGTGATGCAACGCTGTCAGAGCCGACAGACTCGTGTGTCAGACTCATTTCAGTGCAAAATAATTAGGTCAAAAATGATTTAATATACTGCAAATAGACTACTAGTTTTTTATGTTTATTTATAATCCATTTAGGCGGACAAGGCTACCAAGTACTGCGCACAGTGCGCATCTAATTAATTTAACAGGTTTTTATTCGAACGTCATTTTTAGTCGAAAATTTCAGGACTTCAGTCGACCAATTGTTATTATTGACAAAATCACAGATAATACCGGTGGGTTTTGTCAATATCACACAACCCTACTAAGAACATGTTTATTGGTGTCTAAACCAATAAAGTCACTAGGATGGGACAGGGGTATAAGGTCATTTGAGAAACAAAGGTCAAACTGAAGATGACATTCTGTAAGTATGTGGCATAGTTGACTACCTTGCAGCTCTGTGACTCTCTGAGCTGTGATGCAGGTGGATTGGTTTGCTGAGGGGTCTGCAGGTAGTGATATAGAGCGCTGAAGAGTCTCAAGCTGTCTGCGTAAGGCCTGCTCCTTCTCTGACATCTCCGCCTCGTGTTTATTAGCAGCCCTAAGAAGCTCAGCCTCATGTTTCTCCATTAGATCTCTGACCCGAGCACGAGTAATGTGACGCTCTGCCTCCAGCTTTGACTGAAAGTTTTCTCTCTCGCTCCGCAAGAGTTGCATTTGTTCTGTCAGCTCCTAACAAATAATAATAAAAAAAACACATACAAGTCACATAACACATCGAATAAGATAAATGTGAGCACCACAGACTTAAGTGTAGAGGACTGACTATTTCATTTTCTTATGTGTGCATAAAATACAATAGTTACACATTATAATAACATTATATTCATATCAGAGTCCTGCTATCACACATACTGCTGCAGTTCAAACAGACACCCATTAAAGGGATAGTTCACACAAAAAAATTAATTATGTCATTAATTACTCACCCTCACGTCATTCCAAACCCGTAAGACCTTCATCTTGTGTTCATCCTCAGAACACAAATTTAAATATATTTGATGAAATCCGAGAGCTTTCTGACCTGACATAGACAGCAAAGTAATCACCGCTTTCAAGGCCCAGAAAGGTAGTAAAGACATAGTTAAAGGGATAGTTCACCCAAAAATGAAAATTCTGTCAGTAATTACTCACCCTCATGTTGTTCCAACCTCGTAAGACCTTCGTTCATCTTCAGGACACAAATTAAAATATTTCTGATGAAATCTGAGAGCTGGATCACTCCTCCATAAGCTTCTAAAGAAATTGAAACTTGCCAGCCCCGAAAAGTTATTAAAGACATCGTTAAAATAGTCCAAGTGACTACAGTGGCTCAATCTTAAGTTTATCAAGCGACGAGAATACTTTTTGTTTGCAAAAACAAACAAAAATAACGACTTTATTTCAACTATTCATTTCCTTCTCTGTGGGCCTCTAGTCAGTTAACGTAGTGTAATAGCGTAGTGCTACGTCACACGTAGGCTCACTATTGGCCGACGCTGGTCATGTGTGTGATGCGTGTGACGTATAACAACAGAAACTTACGCTATTACACTAGTGAACTGACTCGAGGCCCACAGAGAAGGAAATAAATAGTTTAGGAAATAAAGTCGTTATTTTTGTTTGTTTTTTGCGCACAAAAAGTATTCTCGTCGCTTGATAAACTTAAGATTGAGCCACTGTAGTCACTTGGACTATTTTAACGATGTCTTTAATAACTTTTCGGGGAACAAGTTTCAATCCCTTAAGAAGCCTATGGAGGAGTGATCCAGCTCTCAGATTTCATCAAAAATATCTTAATTTGTGTTCCGAAGATGAACGAAGGACTTAAAGGGTTGGAACAACATGAGGGTGAGTAATTACTGACAGAATTTTAATTTTTGGGTGAACTATTCCTTTAAAATAGTCCATGTGACTACAGTGGTTCAACCTTTATTTTATGAAGTGACGAGAATAGTTATTGTTTGCAATAAAACAAAAACTTTATTAAACAATTTCTTCTCTTCTGTGTGAGTCTCCGACGCCGTTCACGTGAGCACTATGAATGTGGTGCTGACGCAGGCGCCAGCCAATACTGACCCGGTCTTATGGGTTTGGAACGACATGAGGGTGGTGAGTATTTAATGACAGAATTTTCATTTATGGGTCAACTAACCCTTTAACGGGATAGTTCATCCAAAAAAAGAAAATTCTGTCATCATTTACTCACCCTCAAGTTGTTCAAAGCCTGTATGAATTTCTTTCTTCTGCTGAACACAATAGAAGATATTTTGAAGAATGTTGCTAACTAAACAGTTGTGGGGCACCATTGACTTCCATAGTATTTTTTTTCATACTATGGAAGTCTCAATGGTCCATCAACTGTTTGGTTACCCATATTCTTCTAAATATCCTTCTTTAACTTCAACTGAAGAAAAATTCATACAGGTTTGGAACAACTTCAGGGTGAGTAAATGATGACAGAATTTTAATTTTTAGGTGAACTTTCCCTTTAAATACAGACATGAATTTTAATAAAAAAATGGAAAATCGCATCAAATTTCAATTCATTCTAGTTCATCTTATTCCAGAGACTGGGAAGCTCCTAAAAGCGTAAAATTGACTCTTCAGTTAAAGACATCACAGCTCATGCACAAGCCTCTGGAATGGATCAAGCAGAGCTACAGAACTTCTTATTTAAACATTAATAGGCCTATATTAGATATAGCAGCGATTATAGAGTGATAAAAACATATTGTGAATCAATTTGTAATATGTGATAATTCAATCTGAAATGATTCTTTTTTATTTAAAGGGGTCATGTAATGGAAAATGTCCTTGATGTTTACACATATAGGGGGTTGAAGAAAATTAAAGTCAGTAATAAAATAGAACAAATAATCAAATTACAAGCAATAGCCACAAATAAATACAACAGAAAAAGATACAAATTAAAAAAGGGATTTCAGGCAGGTATAACAATAGTTTTCAGGTACAGAAATTGAATTAAATAATTAAACGTTAAGTAATACTGCACTCTTCACTGTATAACTTAAATATAAACTAATTATTATTGTATTTACAAAACATTGCTGTTGGTTGGAAACCCAATGTCCATATCTTGTACTTTATTAATTTTTACTTGAATGAAGTGCCACACCTATTTTGGACTGTCTCTGCAACACAAGAACAAATAAAGAACTGGTTGCTTGAATAAGTACAGTATTAATACACATACACACACACACACACACACACAGTATGCAAAAGTCTTAGGCACGTTAGTATTTTTACCAAAAATAAAAATAAAAATAGTTTTAAGCCAGTTATTTATATATTTTGCTAAAGTGTGTCAGTAGGTAAAATCTGTTTACATTTCCAAACATTCCTTTTGCCATTAATTGTAATAATCCAGTGAGATTTTTGTATGTACAAGGACTGTGGCAATGTCCCCAAGACGCTTGAAGAAACCTACCTACAAAGCTACAGTACTGTCAAATGTTTTAGGCACTTGTGTAAAAATTCTGTAAAGTTTTGATGATTTTAAAAAGTAATGTCATAAATAGATTTGATTAACTTCTATTAACTAAATCAAATCAATATGTGGTGTGAGCACCCTTTGCATTTAAAACAGCTTTTGTTCTAGGTACATTTGCACATAGTTTTTCAGGTAGGTATTTTTTTTCAAGCGTCTTGGAATCATTGCTAAAGTTCTTCTGAATTTAGTCTCTCTCAGTTTTTTCTGTTTCTTCATGTAATCCCAGACAGACTTGATGATGGGGAGATCAGATCTCTGTGTGGAGCATACCAGCTGTTATCATACTCTTTGTGCATACAACAATCTCACTGCATTACTACAATTAATGGCAAAAGGAATGTTTGGCAATGTAAACTGATATTTCGGTAAGACTTTACAATAAGGTTCATTAGTTAACAATAGTTAATGTATTAACTAACATGAACTAAAAATGAGCAATACATTTGTTGCAGTATTTATTAATCTTTGTTAATGTTAGTTAATAAAAATACAACTGTTCATTGTTAGTTCATATTAGTTAGGGCTGCAACTAACGATTATTTTCATAATCGATTAATCGGACGATTATTTTTTCGATTAATCGGATAAAATTTCAATTTGATTTTTTGTTTATTACAACTAAATACAACATTGTTTTAACATAATTTTTGTTAAAAACTAATTTACACAGACATGTTCAGATGTGAAGATAGAAACCAAAAACATGTAAAGTACATAATTCATTTAATTTTTATTTAAGATTCAATTAATTATAAGGATAAATTGCTAAAATAAATATAGAAAGACTGAAAAAAAGTGTGTGAACGTAGTAGAGCCGCAGTAGATCGCGTTTGTAAAACAATTAAAACTTAATAGAAGACAAATGCTATAAAAAGAGAACGGAATGGAGACGCAGCAAACAGGCTTGAAAAATGATGCATTAGTGCACAAGCATTCGCTGAAAACCACTGACTACAGTGACTAAAAAACAATCTTTTACTGCTGCTGTTAATAACTGCCTTTATATTTAGTGCTTCACTTTCTAAACACCGTTTTAATTTAGCCTATTTCTGCGTAGCGCTATTTTAATCCATCACTTATGTTGCGAGCGAAATGATTGCACAACCTGATGCCCGAGACAAAATACAGACATCCCAAGTCTCCCGGAAGTTCCGGGAGTCTCCCGCATATTGATAGCGGCTCCCTGATGCCCGCAAATTAGTTCAAACTCCTGGAATCTAGAGCGTGCAAGCAAGAGAGCGCATGCGAGACAGAAGAGAGTGCTCCAAAGTCCAAACTGTGTAGCGCGCACACGACAGAGCGGCACAGGGAGAGAGACCTTGCGTGTGTGTGCGTGTGTGCCGCATCATGATAGGCCTGTTTCAACCAATCACCAGTAAATGCTCCCCGTGACGTAAGCAGAGCAACTAATCGATAATGACATTAGTTGACAACGATTTTCATAATCGATTATTATCGATTATATCGATTAGTTGTTGCAGCCCTAATATTAGTTCACAGCGCATTAACTAATGTTAACAAATACAACCATTGATTTTAATAACTTAGTAGTAAATGTCGAAATTAATATTAACTAAGGTTAATAAATGCTGAAGAATTATTGTTCATTCTTCGTTCATGTTAACTAAAGTAGTTAAGTAATGAACCTTATTGTAAATGTGTTACCGATATTTCTTAATGGCAGACTACAGCAAAATATATAAATAACTTTTATATCTTTTGTATAAGATAGAAATATATTCAGCATCATTGAAGGCGCTTTCCCTAAAGACAGTGCTTCTACTCGTGCTCATGTCAATGAAGCGAGTGGGTGACAGTTAATGAGTAGGAGTAGTGTAAACATATTGAAGACGTGCCTGCGCATGAATAGTGAGGATCTGGTAAGTGCAGTTATTCTTTGTCCATGTATATTTTCTTTGATATTTTCTCGTTTGAAACCATAACATGCAGTTGTATGCCGCTTTTAACAGTACGCCATGCACACAAGGGTTTAGAGTAAAACTGCATTGGTATTTTGTTTTATATTTAATTTATGTGGTAGTGTGTGTACATTGAGATTGAGAAGACATTTTTATGTGCCACATCATGTGTCATGTGACACCCGCTCCCTGAACAAAGTGCAATGAGCAATATTGCCAGCATCCAGACGACAGACTTTCAGGGTTACTGCGCTAGCCGAGTAGACGCCATTGAAAATAATGGAGATGCTGACAGAAGGCTTTTTAGTTGTTGTTTTTTTTTTTTTTTTTGGATCTCCTTGGGGCTATAATTCTTGTGCAATTTAAGATTTTACCGTTTATAAATTGTAAAAGTGTTATATAAGTTAAACATTAAAAGTCCAAGAAGACGGAAAGCAATAGAAATTACACAACATTTTGGAACTAAGCCAAGTTTAATTTTATTTCCTCCCAAAGATCTTTTGTCATATATCCTGCTCTGCATTTCGAGGGGGATGGGTAATAAGAGCAGGACAGAGCTCTTCTTAAAAACATGATCCAAGTAATTGTATGTTTGAACAGCATCTTAATGCATTTTTGAATAAACTAAATAAAAACAGTGGGCATCAGGCCACTGAACCATTGAACATATTTTTCAGAATTGAAAGTTACCTTGACTTGTTCATCTTTATTGCCGAGTGCTGCATCCTTCTCCCTGATCAACTCTTTTAGATGAGCCACAAGTTCTTGCATTTGCGTCAGCTGCTCAGCGATGTCAGAAAATCTTATATCGTCGTCCACCGACGGGGAGCCAAGAGCCTGAGACAAGCAAAGGATCTATTAATGACCATGAACATAGGCTACATGTAATGGATAATATACACTCAAAAGGTTATTATCATAAATCACCCAGGGTGATCAGGATCCCACCGTGGAAGGTGTGTGTTTGGGGTCTTGCGTTACCCTGAAGGGGTTTATTTGGCGATAATAACCGGATGACTAGATTATTACACGGCATCTCACCAAATAAATAAATACGTTGACATGACACATTTAGAATTATTTATGAATAAAAGATGCAGTTCACTCTTAGACATTTCCACATTAAACACTCCCAGGAAGAGGCATTAAATATACATCACAAAATATAATCAGCATTATGAGATATTTTAACAAAAGCATGTTTAATACTCACTCCATGAGCAGAGCCGGACTCATCTGCCGAAAACCACTTCAGCATTGTTTACACAACCTATGGCCTATGACAGGTTTTAAATAAATGAAAGCAAATTCTACACAAAACTCATTTGACTGTCATCCTACTGGAGCGTTCTTCAAATCCAGTCCTGGAGTTCCACTGCCCTGTATTAAAATAAAATAATGAAAATGTGTAAATATATATATTATATTAATGACATTTTTATATGCAAATAAATTAATTTATTAATCATGTTTATGAAGTTATTTAAAATAATTATTATAATCCCAGAGAGCATTATACAGGTGCATTATATATCTATGACATCTATGAAGCTTTTTCTGTTCAGTCAGGGGATGAACATCATAAATTAATATCTAAACAAACAATGCTAACCATCATCAACAACAATCACAACCTAGTAAAGCGATAGAAAAAAAGACAAGAAAAAATAACAACAACGTCAACGGAACAATTCGCACATCTTCAAACACCTAATGTTGGCAGAAATCTGATACTGAGCGCATACAATTTAAACCGTGACTTGCAGCAACTATGAATATTTAAAAATGAAATGAATGAAATGCCAGTTACACTCTCTTTACCTGCCTCCCAATAACATGGAATTATATCGCGTCACATTTCGAAACCAGTACATGACAATATGTTCACTCGTACATGTATTAAGATGCCAAATATATATACGTGTTGTGTTTAAAAGCGGCGATCCAGCAACTTCATTTTGTATAGGTTAATCAAGTCATCTGCTCTTGCTAATGCTCAAGTTGTTCTTCTTGTTGTTTAATGGCCGCTGCGCTCACTGCTTTGGAGCATTACTGCCGCCTACTGTACATTGTGCCTGGTCGCCAGAGTCGCTTCACTCAGTGACTGACTACTGATACCAGTCTTTGAATTAATTAAACTTCAGGAAATTAATTTAAAAACAAATGTTAATTAATTTAATTTAATTTAATAATCTAAATTAAACTAAACTGATTTAATCTAAAAGAAATAGCCTAAATTAAATTATGTGTAAAAACTTTCTTCAATTAAATTAAGGGTAATGTATTCATTTTATTGTTTGTGTTCTTTTGTGTACACATTTAGTGTGTGTATTTTATTGTGTGATGTAGTCAGTCGGATCAGGGCCGTATCCAGATCAGATGGAGGACCTGCGCCTCAGACACGACCACAACGCATCCCTGAAGTGTCAGCAAGGATTGTGTCAACTAGACTCTCCCCTGTGAAGGCCTCATCGACACGACAGCCATCGGCACTGATCCTCAACAACCCGTCTCCATACCAGTGTGATGACTCCGATCTTCAACCAGATGAAACTGGATTCGTTCGTTGGCCAGAGGAGAACTGGCCCCCCGACTGAGCCTGGTTTCTCTCTAGGTTTTTTTCTCCATTCTGTCACCTGATGGAGTTTTCGTTCCTTGCCACTGTCGCCTTTTTTGCCTTTTTTGCCTTTTTTGGCCTTTTTGCCTTTGGCTTTTGGCTTGCTTAGTTGGGGACATTAAATGTAATATTGCCTGCATTGACACCATTATATGAGAACTGAACTGAGGGACGATGACATCACGGTTTTCTCCAAAGGCTATATAAATTAACTAAATTAATAACTTTTTCCAACAAAAATGAGCTTACATCACTGAGCTTACTTAAGCTGGACTGTGGCGCTATTGTCTTCTGGAAACAAACTTTGTAGCATTATTTTTCAGTTATCTCTGTAAAGCTGCTTTGAAACAATCTGTATTGTAAAAAGCGCTATATAAATAAAGGTGACTTGACTTGACTATTCTGAAAACATGGTAGCCTACTGCTAATTTTTGAATACATCACATCACTTCAAAATAAGAAATATTACTAAGAGTTATACCTGTCACCTATACACTCAGCAGTTATGTGCTCTGTTTACAGATCCAGGGGTGCATGGTGAACTCAGGACAATGCAGAAAGGTGGTGGATATAGCATAGTCTTGGCACCTTTGGTCTTGTCAGTATACTGTCTTTGTTGCCCCTATTATGGTTTTTCGATTATTCACTTTCATGCAGTGTGTAATATAGCTGTTTGTGAATGTCAACGTTCTGCAAAGTTGTAAAGTCGAAAGTGCACGATAAATAAATTATTGTCTCACAATAGAAAAATCGACTCTGAACCGCCAAAACGAGCCCTACTGCTTTACGGTTCTACGTCACTGGAAGATACATTTTCATAATGCCCACTTATGTTGTACGTTGTCCGCCTGTGAACAACGTGACCAGTACTCAAACGTCATTTTACTGACGACGACTGCTTCTCAAATTCAAATTCGCAAAACGCTTGCACTTGAAATATGGGTCTGTACCCAGTTTATTTGGACCAGCTTGCTCCTCAGAATCACAACCTGTAAGTATGAATAATTATTGATGTAGGCCTATATACTTTCTACCAGGTGTTCAAAATATTTAGTTTTGTGTTTTATATTGTGTAAGTTTCTGGCTAACCGACGTTATTACTGTCTTACTGAAATACTTCTGCTATGCAGCTGTGCACTATTACCTAAAATTGTCTCTATTATGCAGATTGTCAGTCGTTCTTACTACTTTGAGTAAAGATAAAGCATGGAGCAAGATTTGTTTTACAAATGTTTATTACATCCGTCATTCATGTTAGTGCTGGGCGAACATATGCACCGTTATTGATACAGTTAATACAGTTCCAGCATGTGCACCGCAATAAATTAGAAATATGCACATCGGTTTGTTGATGGACATGCACTTGTTAATGCTGATGGTAAGGAATTACAGTTGCAACATCTTATAATGTACCTCAAACTGAGTAGTGTATTACTGAGATACGTTCTGCTCAAGTTGTCCTTGCGATGGAGGTTCGAGTTGAATAACTAGTTCGCGCTCAGATTGATATGGTAAAATGGTATACATGGACATGGTAAACCAGACATGGTTAAACGTCATTGTCACTGTCAATCACAACAGACTGGGCCATCTGGCCAATCAGAGCAGATCAGGCTCTGGGAAAGGAGGGATTTAGAGAGACTGATTCATCCGACAAGTCGTTTGAGAATCATTGAACAATGTGTATTATGAGAAAATGAAAGTATTTTTTGACTTTTGTCACAATGGGTTGCAAAAAAAATAAATAAATAAGAAGGTTGGAATTAAATGCAGCAGTACTTCTTTATTACAAAACTCAAAGGAACCAAAACACTCAGGAATATCACTCATGAAACCACAGGAACAGAACAACCAATAATACGTAGATGAGAACAAACCATGAATGAATCCAAACCAAGGCTATAAATACACAGGGAGGATTAATGCAATTCAGATCAGGTGTAATAAAATCAGTAAATAAGGCAACAAACACGGTAATCAGACAAGCGGGAAAAACTACAGTAGAATAAAGGAAACATGCAAAAAACCCACAGAAAACAGAACACAACCCTAACAACTTCTCTGTTAAGGATTAAGAGATTGTTATTAAAAATATCATGAATTTATACTCATTCTCATTCAAGGCGGGAATAAACAGTAGCTGCGTTTCCATTACCCTCCAAATTGTGCAAAGTGAAACTGCGAATTTAAAATACGCTCAATGGAAACACGTAAATTTCGCAAAAACTCCCATATATCACAAAAAAAAAGGATTTAAGCTCACATGAGGTGGTTTTTCAGGCAATTCGAAACAGGAATATTTCGCAAAACTGCAATGGAAACAGTTTTTTCGCATTTAGCCTACAGGTTTCCTGGCCTACGTAAAAGTCAATCATTATTTAACGATGGTGCGGTATGTTTGGACAGAAGACGAGACAGAGTTCTTTATTACAATCATAAAAGACAAAAGAATTATTGAAAAACTGGATTCTAAACACCAAAAAATTGCCACAATTTATCAAGACCTCGAAGAAGATAGGAGGGATAAACACCCAGAAACATCTCATACATGGCCACTCCCAAGTATAAGGGGCTTTCCTTGCCATTAGTGCTGGGATAAAACGCTTGGTTTTCTTCTATTAAAAATAATGGCAAGTGCAGTGTCACAATTATTTTCAGTCAGTGTTGTTATCATGGACTTTTAGTTTGTATTCTCTATAGTTTCTGTGTTTCTTTGATTTTCCTGCTTCTCTTTTGTTGTCATGGTTACTTGATATGATTAGTTCTCTTAGTTCAGCTGTCTGTCATTATTAACCCTCGTTGGTCTACATTTAAGTTGCTGTGTTCTCATTTGTCCAGTCACACTTACACTGAAGTGTTTGCTACCGCTCTTGTATTTTTGGACTTATGAATTTTTTTTATCAAAATTTGTGTTAAACTCATCATCATTGTAATCTTCTTTTGTCTGTGGAACACAGTGGAACAGAAGACCGGAACAAGAAATGGATAATGCAGCAAAATGTGATTGCCCAAAAGGGCATTGATTTTTAAAAAATTGTATACAGAACAATTCTGCCATCTTGCCGTCACCTTCCCCTACCATGATGACGACCCTCAAATCGTTGTTCTGGATCGGGGCCAACTACCTCACCCTGTACACTTCCCAGACACCAGAGAGCAGCTGCCCACCGCGATGAGTGAGCCAGAGCCCGAAGAGGAAGGGACAGTGCCGACCATCGTTCCGGAGCCGGAGCCCCAGAGTGAGTCTGACCAGGGATGTGAGCAAGCTTACCTATGTCACCTTCACCGCAAATCTCAGCCAGTCCTTCAGCCCCACCTCTGCTGGATGCCTGCAGCCCATCGTCTTCCCCGGGAACACCTTGCTGTGATGTGAAGCCTTAGGTCGTGCAACCACCAGCCTCGCCCGAGCGAAAGGATCCTGTGACTCCGTCTCTGGCCTCTGATCCCTTTGCTCCACCTTGGCCCATACACCTTTCGGCTTCGCCTTGGCTCCTCCCACCTTTGGCTCAATCAAAGACTCTCGACCCCTGGCTTCAGCGGGTTCCTCCTTCCCTCCGGCTCCGCCTCAGTCCTAAGGCTCTCTGGCTACACCTCAGACGCTCGTTGCCGCGACTCCGTCTTGGTCTCCAATGCCAGCGGTCTTGCTCAGTACCATCGACTCTTTGTCTGCTCCATGGGATCCATCTACTCCTTCTCCATTGGTCATTGCCCGGATGTCGTCGGCCACCGTAACATCATAGCTCCTCCCTCCTGTAACTCTGCTGTAGGCATCCATGCTGTGCTCTGGGTCTCGACCCCCAGGCAACTCCATTCAGCACCACCATCTACGCCTCCAGGGTCCCATCTGCCTGCTTTTACCATCCCTTTGCCGTCTCCTCTCACCGTCATTCACCTACCCTTCTCACCATCCCTTCGCCCTTCGGGTGGGGGGGGGGGGGGGTGACGTGTAATGTCACATTCATGTTTGTGTTGTTTTCATGGACCTTTAGCTTGTACTCTGTATAAATAACAATAAAGCAAGATGCCGCTTTGAAATATGTGAGATGTATGGTTTATTTAAACTGCAAAGGTAAAACATGAATTAGAATGATTTTGACAGATGTGAAAAGAGAGGATAATCTATATGTGTGTTAGGTGTTTTGACAGAAAACACTTCTGCATAGAACTCAATACTCAAATTGATGCTTCCTCCTTTCCCTGCTCATCTATCCTCCCGCCTGTGACATAGAAACTGATCGAATTCAGCCATCTTGAAGGACATCTCAATTATCTAATTGCACCGCGAGGAACGAGGAGTGAGTTATATTTTGGATGTCTTTCTTGTTGAGAAACCTGACCCACATATAAATTCTCCTCCTCCACATCTGTCACAATAATTTGAATTTATACTTTACCTTTGCAGTTTAAATAAACCATATATCACACACATTTATCAATAGGGCATCTTGCTTTATCTTTATTATTTATTAATTTCTTAAAAAAACTAACTTTAACAACATAAGGGCAAATCCTTTGAACGCAGCTGATAACGCTTTAAAGTGACGCTCGAGTGATCAAGAATATTCAAATATACAAATAAGCTTTCCTTCGACTCTTCCATCCTCATTTTCTTTCATTGCAGCCTTCCCTTGCATCCTACAGGGGGTGGAGCTGAGACACGAGGAAAGGAAGCGAGGAAAGGACACGAGGATGCACAATTAAGAAATGAGAAGCACCCATAGTCTCTTCTGGAAGCTTCCTCACTCCTCGTTCCTCGCCTCCTCATGGTGCAATTAGAGAATTGAGATGTCCATCAAGATCGTTTACTTTGATCAGTTTCTGGGTCACAGCCTGGAGGACGGAGAAACAAGGAAATGAGGAAGCATCAATTTGAGTATTGAGAAGTACCCTGTGTGTTCATTTTTAATGTTCATTGTCCTGTCCACCTGCTGTGCTCCAGTCCTGCCCTGTACTGTGCTCTTTTTGCTAGGGTTGTGCCTTTTTGCCACAAATAAAGAGGTTATTTGAAGTTTGCATTTGAGTCCTCACATTCCTCGTGTTGCATCTGACCCTGGGAATTAATGGGGCCATGGCAACCTATCTGGGCTACTTTATGGGAAGAGAAGGACTGTGTTTGTGTCTCCAGAGCATGTAGATGCATGTGGGGCAGTGTGATCTAATGCAGTGTTTCCCAACTCTGTTCCTAGAGGCACACCAACAGTACATATTTTTGTAATCTTGGTATACTTCTAGTAACAGAATTGGGAAAGACTGATCTAATGAACATGCTGTGTATGCAATAGAGAATATGGGTTCATAGATTTGATTAACATCCTGGCCAATGAAGCAAGGAAAGTGATACAAGCCTTGAAGAGCAGCAAAGCTCAAGGGCTGGATGCCAAACTGCTGATGCAAGGCAGCGATAGCGAGTGGCCATACTAATTAAACTATTCAATGAGCGCTGACAAGCTTAATGTGTCCCCAGGGACAGGAGAAAAGGTTTGATTGTTAAACTACCAAAGAGAGTGATAAACTGGCTGATTGCAAAAATTGGCGAGGCACCATGATGCTCTCAGTCTTAGACGGTCTGCAGCATCATTCAACTGCAACGTCTGCAAAGTGGACAAAGTGCTACAAGAAGTGTAAGTTGGGTTCCATATGGGACAATCTTGCAGTGACCAAATTTTTATTTGGTGCCACTGGTCATCATCTTTACAGACTTTTAGAAGGCCTTCAATAGTTTCCATAGGGACTCTCTCAGGGAAATCACGAGATCCTATGGAGACTCCCTGCAGAACATCAGTATCTTCCCGAACCTGTACCTCAATTCCAGCTGCTGCGTCAAGATAGAAAATGGGTTCATAGATTTTAACATCGTCACCAGTGTGCAGAAAGGCTGCGTCCTATCTCCATTTCTGTTCCTGCTAGCCATGGACATTGTCATGATGAGAATGTTGACATGCCCACGCATTGGTATCCTGTGGAAGAACAAATACCAGCTTACAGACCTTGAATTTGCAGATGACATTGCGTTACTGTTAGAAACCGATCCTGGTCTGCAACAAGTGACCACAAGCCTTGAACGAGAAGCTGCAACAAAATCCTGCAACAAGACAGAAAGCTGAAAGAAACGGTCACTGAATGCAGGACTGGATGGACATATCCTGCGCCTGTCCACTGGAGAGCATTTGTTGCCCAATGTGCACAACAGCACAAGAAGAACTAAACAAAATCCTTATTATTATAATTATTTAAAAGTGGACAAGGATTTGCAACATCAATAAGGAAAGAAATTTTGTATTTATTTGTTTTTTTTAATCTGCATGCATTTTATCTGTTTAGTTTACCTTTTCTTCTGCCCCCATCCTGATTATACCTCACCTCAGGCAAGCCTAATGGAAGTCTGCTCTTTGTTCTTGAGGCGAGCTATATGGTCTTCCAGATGATGTGGTTTTAGACATTTCTTGGAGGAATTCTGCCAGCAGATTGGGCCACCGCCAGTGTGTCGTTGAGGTTTCACAATCCAATAGCCAAGCAGAGCAGGCGAACCAGGATTTTGAGCAGATGCTTCAATGTCTGGCTTCCCTTAACCTCTCTACCTGGAGTCAGCAGCTGATGTAGGCTGAATGCTCTCACAACTCCTTGCGTGTGTCTTTGACTGGGCTTTTTCTGTTTATGTGTTGCCTTGGTTATCATCCCCCTCTTTTCTATTCACAGGGTTCTGAAGCTGAAAATTCAGATGGAAATTATGTCATCATTGTCTCAAGTTGTTCCAAACCTGTATGAATTTCTTTCTTCTGTTGAACACAAAAGAAGATATTTTGAAGAATGTCGGTAACCAACCCTTTGATTGGCCTCATTAACTTCCACAGTAATTTTTTTTTTCATACTATGGAAGTCAATGGGGCCTATCATCTCAACATTCAACATATGCTTTAACAGTATAAAAAAAGACAACATATACTGCGCATTTGTGGTCTGATCTCCCAATTTAATTTATGTTATATCTTATGGGGTTACATGAAGAAACAGAAAAAACTGATACAAACTACATCCAGAAAAACTGCGGCAACGTCTCCAAGACGCTTGAAGATACCTACCTGCAAATCTACTGTGAAAAGTTGTAGGTACTTGTGTAAAAATGCTGTAAAGTGAAGATGCTTTCAAAAATAATCTCATAAATAGATTTTATTTATCAATTAACTTAAACCTACTCTAAAACTCTGAGAATGTTTAACTAGCTTCATGCAACAGGCAACAAGATGTTGTCCTTTGTGGATATATCGTGTGCATTGTTTTCAGTTCTGTTTCTGCCTGCCCTTTTTCGCTGTGTTTTAATGTACTCTGTTTTTGCCTTTGCCTGGATTCACTTTTGTTATTTTGTTGATAAACTTCTAAAATTGCATTTGGATCCTATCTCCGTCTTTCTGAATCAGCCCATGTTACAACTGATCCTTGACTTTTCATGTTAATTTTACATCTGGCATTTAAAACAGTTTAAAGAACACAGTTATGTGCTGTAAGAAGACAAATCAAATGAGATCAGGTGAGGTTGATTACTTATTGATGATGATATCATTATAAAGTTTCCTGATTCACTGATCATACGTGTTTTGTGTAATTATACATCAACTCTGTGACTTTACGGTTTGTCAGAAGCTGGCCATACAAGACAGAAGACTCTGGTCATTACTTTCTCATCCATGCAGCTAACCGCCGCCAAGTGATGTTGGCAAAATGACATGACATGATTCTGTGACTTTACAGTGTAAGAACAGTTGTGTTGTGACAATGAGATATTCTTGTTGAGCACCCTTCTAAAAATCAAAAATAGGCCACGAAAGTGGACTTCAGCTTTGCACACAGGGACATCGTAAATCCTCAAAGCCATAAGCGCATATGAAGTGTGCCATTTGGAATTTGCCACACAAGCATCAACAATCAGCATACAGTATATCTCAACAATGGTGACAATCAGCAAACTATTCAGATTTAACAGATCATCTCTGAACATCACAAAACAAGCTATAAAGAGGTCACCTCAAAAACAACTGCAAAAATAAATGCACATAAAGAAAATAACAAGACAAATCAGCTGTATAATGATTTCATGTCGCAATGCATACTGGGAGCCATGGATGAGTTTTGTATTATGGTGACATGCAGTGCAACATGAAGCTTTTTGTTGATTTTCACAATTGTTGAGATCCATATGCTGATTGTTGATGTTTATGTGTGTCTAAATTATACAGTTGTTGAAACATTTGTGCAAAACGGTTTGTGAACAACATGTTTTTCAATTCCGTAAGAATATGGATGTCACAACACCGAATCTCATGCTGTAAGCTTTGTCGATTACTGTTATTAATAATGAGTAGGCTACTACATCATCCTTACAAGCAGAGACTGGATTCTGAATGAGAGCAGTGAATCCAGCAGCTATGTGATGGTTATGTCATCAACAATGGGTCTTTTCCCACAGACTTTGATAACACATTTCAACTGTTGTAAAAAAAACTTTAATGTACATTTTAACACTATTTAACACGATTTTGTTTCATAAATGCTAACATTTTATAACCAGAGCTTGACCAAAACAATTTTTTAAATGTTTTACATCTGACTAGCATGACTGCACAAGAAGTGATTGTAAAACCTGTGGCCAAATCGTGTTTATATTTAAATATAGTGCTTTACTCAGGTTTCTGTGATGTTTAGGGGTTAGGCTAGAGAAGAATAGAGAATTAATAGAGAATTAATGAGAATTCACATGATATAAAAAAACTATAGAAGTCAATGTCATCACTATTAAAAAAATGTCCCCATTAATAGCTAGTTAAACCTGTTGAACACCAACTAGTGTGCCAGACTTCACTAGTTAAAAAAAGACTTGGGTCTATTAATGGGGCAAATCATATAGTGTTTTGCACACTTTCGAGTTAGGCGAAAATATGAATCTAATATAAAAACAACGGAAGTCTATGAGATGTCGTAACTATAGTGTGTGTGTGCGTGTGTGTGTGTGTGTGTGTGTGTGTGTGTGTGTGTGTGTGAGACACTGAGAGAGTGAGAGAGATGGCGCTGTGTTCAGTTCAGTCGTCTCACAGCCACAGTGTGAGGAAACTTCGGCAGGCAACTTGAATAATACTTTCTACTCTCTAACAGCACACGGATTACGCCGC
Source organism: Gila orcuttii (assembly GCA_026230005.1). Taxonomy (NCBI): domain Eukaryota; kingdom Metazoa; phylum Chordata; class Actinopteri; order Cypriniformes; family Leuciscidae; genus Gila; species Gila orcuttii. The sequence goes on along the minus strand of JAPDVR010000005.1, from coordinate 39,447,621 downwards.
CTCATAAGGATGTGACTCCAGGTGACGGTCCAAATGTGCGTTTCTGGATTGTTACGCTGACACACAAATCAGAAATCGGCGGAGCGAGTGAGTTTGCGGAGTGAACGAGTCCCCCCCTCCCCCTCGGGATCAATGGCGCTACATATGTGAGAAAACGCACAAAAAATGCGACTGGCTTTGAAATCACGCTGCTTGTGATTCTGAAGTACTTTTGCGCATGAAACTATGAACGATCCGGAGCTCACGCCGACCTCCAAGGCGCTACAGCGAATGGCTTCGTCTTTGCACGGGGAGGAGAGCGCTCTGTCCGGCAGCGTGTGCATCCCCGAGCGCAACGGGATTTTCTTCATCCATTGCTTCATCTGTGGGAGCGAAGTGACCCCGGGAAAAGAGCTGAGCTTACAGGTAAAATACCAACGAGAAAAGGATAGCGCGTTTTTCCCTTTCCTGCAAGGCCAGGACCCGGCTCCAGGCGCGCCGGAGATCGGTCCGGATGGGGACGCTCTGGTGTGCGCCGTGTGCCACTGCTTCCTGCGCGAACAGTGGAACTCATTCGAGCGCAACAGGACGCCCATAGAAAAGCGCATGTACTGGCTCAAGAGACCATACCAGTGCGATTTACGGAACATTTCCTACGATCTTGAGCGGAGAATGAGCGTTAGTAATTATGACGCCAATGAGTCGGACATGTCCTCCTTCTCTGATAATGACTTGTCCGAGCAGGACTTGGACCTGTCAGCGTGCATGAATAGCAGTAATGCCACAGGTTTCCGTGCGTCTAATAAAGCCTCAAGAGAAGGCGGTAGAAAGAGCGCAATGAGTGTTAAAAGCAGTCCTGAGTCAGCACGATATCCGACCAGAGTTTACACAGCTCAGGACGTACCCAAATCAGATCGGCGTGTAACTAAAATAATCAATCACATATCGCACTCATCTGTGTCAATGGCTGTCCAGCAGTATGACAGTCAGTCTGTGCGCACACCCCTGCAGGATAACGGCATCATTACGTGTAATAAGCAGTGGATACATGCGTCCACCGGTGATTTGGACGTGACTGACAGCTGCGAGATTAACATCACCAGTGAGGATGAGAGAGACTTTGATGTAGAGCACAGTCAAGCTGCTAAATGTCACTCCAGTCTTTCTGTTGACGAATGCGTCTGTTACATTTGTGGAATCAAGATTTCAGCAGGGGGCCGCTTCAGAGTGTTTGTGCAGAAGCAGGAGAGAGCGTCCAGCGAACCATTCTTTCCTTTTCTGTGGCTCCACACCCCTCCACCTGGTGCTGTGCCACTCAGCCTGGGTGGATATACTCTGGTTTGTACCACTTGCCACTCTTCCCTGATGCAACAGTGGCGAGGGTTCGAGCTAGCAGATGTGCCTGTTCTCCAGCGACTCTATGTAGTGCCCCTCAACGCTGGTGCTGCAACCCCTCTTTCTCCACCTGCCATGAATGAATGTGTGGATGGATTACCAAAAATCCACCCACTTCCCGCCATCTCACATAATCACCGGGAGGCCTGCTACCTATGTGGGAAGGACTGCGGTCGAGAAGTCAGGACGGCATTTACCCATGCTGGTGCAAGTAAATCCAGTGCAATGTATTTCCCATTCATAAACCAGCTACAATGCCCTCCAAATGCTCAGAGTGTGCGTAATGGACAGGTACACAGCTGTGTTGCATGTCACAGCATCTTGGAGGGGGTCTGGGCAGAGTACTGTCTCTGTCTAAGTGAGGAGCTCATTACTTCCGTCCGCATGTTCCGTGAGAGATACCACCTGGCCATGGGAAGGGGAGGAGTCTTGGTATCCCCCCCCAGAGGACCTCTGTCGACCCTTTCTCAGACTGTCATAACAACCACAAGCCACACCTCCATCTGTTACTTGTGTGGAGAGGAGCTCTCTGGAGGAACAGAGTATCAGCTTCATGTTAACCCTCCTGGGCGTTGTGGAGAGCGAGAACCCTTTTTTCCTTTTCTAACTATCCACCCTCCCGCTCCCCGTGCCCGCCCTGCTGATGCCACGGGCCTTGTTTCTGCCTGTGCACTGTGCTACCATGACCTTCTGGGCCAGTGGACCCAACATGAGAGTCGGGGCTCCGGATCAGGCCCGTCCAGCAGCCCCTGGGCACGCCAGTATAACTGCAACACATTCATCTGCTTCTTCTGTAGGAAAGAGAAGAAGAGACATATTGGACTGAAAGCGGTGAGCGTTGACCGCTTGCCTGTGTTCCTCTATGCTCCAAGGCTCAGCCAGACCCTGGTAATTGACAATGGCAAGCAGTTAACAATTGGCTCCTGTGTGGATTGTAAGTCCATGGTTCTGGCTGGACAGAACATGAAGCCGGTCGGTGGAATTGCTCAACACAAGGTAAGGCTGTTGTGGACCAGATTGCTTTCCATCATAATCTTTAGACTCTTTCATAGTCCAATTGGTTACAAACAGTTTTACATGTTTAAAAAAAATCATTAGAACCTCAGATGACTTTGTTTTTCTAGCAACCGCTAGATGGTCTTTCAGAGTCTTCTGGGGCTTCAGTTAGCACAGTTTATTAGGCAGCTTGGCTGGAGCTGTTTCTGGGCCAGCATGCAAAAGTTCATCTGATGCACTGATGAGTGAGTGAGCCAAGTGTTGAAACTAAAGTTTTATGGCAGACTGCTGTTCTTTCTAGTGAGTGGGGCGGCCACAGCAAGCAGGGGGTAGATAAAGTATGGAGCCTGCCGCATTAAAGAAATAAACATTTTGCAGACAGTCTAGTAGTTGTAAGCTCTGTTTAAAAACATTCTTCACAGAGGCCAACTCAAGCTTTTGTTGGTCTCCAGGTATGAGTATGTATTTATTGTATGTAAGTGTTTTTCAGAGAGACAGAACAGACTCTTTTGAGGATGTTACAAACAAAACCACCTATAATGAGACATGTTATATGTGACAATTTTGTGAGAGGGTTTTTAAGCTGTGATTCATGATTCATATATTGTCTATAGATCTTAATATCAAGGCAGATGTTTGTTTTAAGCTTTGAACAAAAATGTGTCTCTTCTTATTATTGTTTATTGATTTATTTGATTGATTGAGTGTGTGTGTGTGTGTGTGTGTGTGTGTGTGTGTGTGTGTGTGTGTGTGTGTGTGTGTGAACCTACCTGTATTTATGACTTTCTTTACTGCAGGACTAGCATATGAGAGATTTTACAAATGGTGGCACCAGCACTTTATTTGCTAGCACCAGTGGGATAGGGGGACCAATAATAATGGACACAAAGTAAAGTCAGCAATAACATTAGATATTTTGTCTCACTGAAATGCACATTTGGAACACTGATTTTAATTCTACTTAGGGTTTGCTCTTCTTCCACAGTCCATACTTTTAAAAGGTTAGACCATGGTAACTACAGTAAAAAAATGCATGGCTCCTCACAGCCATGGTCATGGTAATTATAGAAATTATGGCTATAACTAAAAAACTCTATATATTATATTTGTTATGAAAAATTAATAATATGAAAATAAATAAACAGCCATAGTTTAATAATAAAAATTGAATTGTATTCCTTTACTTCCCTTATATATTCAATACAACAAATATGACACTATTAATAGCAGTAATATTCAAAATAATTATACCACATTTCTGCCAAAATGTCATGGGTAATACAGTTCACTATAGTTAAATTCATGGTAAATGTTGGCAAGGATCATGATTTGTGGATTGAAAAGTCTTGTAACTTGTACATGACTCATTGATTTCACCTATTTTCTTTGTCAGTGCGTTTTAGAAGGTTGAGTCTGTTTCATCTGGTTTTAAGTTAGTTTAAACGGCTGAGCTGGTAAATAGTCTGTTTTTGAGCGTTTGGTTTAACTTAATGTTTCTCAATACTTCAGAAATGGCACATAGCCTAATCATACAGAGTTGACCAACTTTGTAAAGGTACCAGAGTTACTGCTAACAAATTTTAGGCACAAAAAAGGTTAAAGGAACACGCCGACTTTTTGGGACTTTAGCTTACTCACCGTATCCCTCAGAGTTAGATAAGTCCATACATACCCTTTTCATCTCCGTGCGTGCTGTAACTGTTTGACGCACCCACCGCTAGCCTAGCTTAGCACAAAGACTGGATGTAAATGGCTACAGCTAGCATACTAATCCCAATAAGTGACAAAATAACACAAACATTTTCCTATTTACATGTTTTGATTTGTATAGTCACAGAGTGTACAAATCACAAGGTCATATGAGACACAGCCATATTTTAACCGTATAAATACTGGGAACTATATTCTCAGAAGGCGAAGCACTGCTACTTGGGCGGAGTGATTACCGCAGCACCTGAGACGCACCGTTGTTTCTTCTTGTTTACCTCTAGCTCCGCTCATTTGTTACTGGGGCGATAGAGCGCGTTCGTGACAACACAATACTAACATTACAGGGGATACATGGAGCCCGGGAACAACTGCAATAGTAGTAGTGACCACCCTATTCATATAATAGTGTCACTAACGTTACATTAGATCTAGCTAATGGCACTGTTACAGTAGGCTAGTCATCTAAAAACATAACGGAACACTTACCGCAGCCGCAGGCGATCCACTTCGTCCTGTCTGTGCTATCGATGGGATGGCCGTATCCTTTATCACACGTTTCATGGTCCGTGTGGCAAATTCCATTTTTTCAAAATAGTCGTCCTCAGTGAAATGTACTGAGTAAACACGATGGTCCTTGATGATCTCTTCAGGTGTGTTTGGATCGATATCCAAAGCAAGTAGCCATTGATTCATCAGGTCAGCGTTTTGGTTGGAATTCTATGAAACATCATGGTATTACCTGGTCTCTCCTGTTTATTGTCGCAGCTCTTTACAATACAGCTAACACCTATAATTGTAAACTATGCTTTTACTATCTAGTAATTTGATCATCTAGTAATCTGCTCCTCACCATGGTGCGTCTCAGGTGCTGCGGTTATCACTCCGCCTAAGTAGCAGTGCTTCGCCTTCTGAGAATATAGTTCCCAATATTTATACGGTTAAAAGATGGCTGTGTCTCATATGACCTTGTGATTTGTACACTCTGTGACCATACAAATCACAACATGTAAATAGGAAAATGTTTGCGTTATTTTGTCACTTATTGGGATTAGTATGCTTGCTGTAACCATTTACATCCAGCCTTTGTGCTAAGCTAGGCTAGCGGTGGGTGCATCAAATAGAGTTACAGCACGCACAGAGATGACAAAGGTATGTCTGGACTTATCTAACTCTGGGGGATACGGTGAATAAGCTAAAGTCCCAAAAAGTCGGCGTGTTCCTTTAAATGGAACATCTAGTCACATTCTAGAGGCCTGCTAGGCTGCTACTTTGAAAGATTAACATGTTTGCTTTAGTTTACCCTGCTCCTGGTTCCTGTAGCACTTCCCATGATATCATCTGGTGTTTCCTGATATAGGGAAAGCTGAGCTGCGTTCCAAACCGCATACTTCCCTACTATTTAGTATGGGAAAAAGAGTAGGCGAGCAAAAAAGTATGTATGAATCCAAAAGAGTAGGCGAGAATTACCTGGGTGACGTACTAATTATCGCGAGATTCGGACTTAAGTGCGTTCGAATATGCCTACTTTCCTACTATATAGTAGGCGAAAACAGTACGTGAAAGAAGCAGTACGTTCGAAACATCAGTATACATAAAAGAGTAGGCGAGAAGTTCCCGGATGGCTTACTGCTTCCGGCCCGATTTTTGAGTGCTGTCCGATGCGTACTCTTCTATCCCAGGAGGCCACGCGAGAGGATACGTCATTATCAAACATCACGGAGATCAGCGACGCCGGGGGTTTTCAAATGTGAGTAAACACGGTTCCTTATGTGTTAAACTACTATAGAGTAAACGTTTTAACTGTTGAAGGTGTAAAGTAGTTAGACAGTAGTATGGTTGTGATTTTGCTGTAAAAACATGTTTTGTATAGCTAAGTTAGCTAACAGGGGAGCTCTAAGCACACGTAACGTCTCTAAAGTGGATTTACATAACCATAATATACATCTTAAACACGCTTATTTAAAATGTCTATTTACATCTGAAAGGAAAATATTGTAAGTACTGACATATTGCAGATGAGCACATCACAACATGAAAAAGACATCTGAGTGATGTATGTGTGGCATTATTAGGATAACATTAATTCACTGTTGTCAACACTGTTGACATTAGACAAATGTGCTGTAAATAAGGTAAATAAACAAATCTATAAAGTAACTAAACATGTTTTTATCCAGACTGGTGTGAGCACTGAGGATGAGGAGCCCAGAGCTGAATCCTGGAAACGCGTGCCATGGATGAGACGCTCCATCACTCCACCGGCCCTTATTGCCTCAGATTGTGAAGCGCAGCGCAGCAACAAGCTCCGGCACGAAGGCACGGTCACCTCTGGTGAATTCATCAGAATAAAGCTGCAGAATGGGAACCGCTGTGTTGAGATGGCAGTAGGATGTGGGCTTCAGCGCCTGTAAATACATGCTTGTAGTTTGAATAAAGATTTGTTTCATGTGCATGCATTTGTTTATTGTGTGATGGTTACTTTTATTTGTTCTTTTACTCATTTATTCATGTTTCTTATTGTTGTCAGAATATAAAATATTATTATTTAATGTATGCATTAATTCATTGCTTGACTGACAATTGAGATGTTCACGTGTATTCATGCATAACTCATATGACAAAACAAATTACATTTTGCTTGTTTTATTAAATTATATCATTTTTAGTATATATAAAAAAGTAATATAATTAAGTATTGGTCAGCATTTAATATTATTTGTTTAAGTTTTGGGGTGGGCTAACAATGCAATTCATTCTGAGGTAATATTAATTTTTAAGGAGCGATACTTACATTTTTCGAGTATAAAGTCAACAGTTTTCTCCAAAGGAGAGATCTTCGTGCAGCGGCCCGTCTCCTTGTGCAGACATTACAAACGCAGAGGAAAACTGTTCTAGGTTGTGCTGTCGAGTTACTGATGTTATGAAGTGTTAGTGCACCTGTCGCTCATATCATTTAAACTTATAAACTTATTACATAAAGATCATGGAAAGATAGGCCTACTAGTTGCATCTAACAATGAACAATCATAATGAGAAAACATAAAGATCATTGGTTTGTGTAGGCTACATCATAATATGATATTTATACACAGGAAAAAATAACAATAACAAGGCTAAATATCTTTAAATAGTTCTTCATAATACATTAAAAAATAGTCTTGTTGTTATAAGTCTGAGGGATGAAACGAGAGGTAAATTCATCAAGAAAAGAGGAAAACTTAAAGTAGAAACTTTTTGGGTATAAAATAAAGAAATTAACAACATATTCAAGAGATGACGATTTTGGGGTTTCTTAAAAAAAATCGTTATAAGGAACTGTGGGTCACATTAGTAGGGTTTAAAATATAACAACTTAAATCAACCCTAAATGTATTCACAAAATAAATTGGCAGCTGTTTCTTCAACAATACCACAAAATGAGCAAGTTTCATCAATATAAAGATATTTACAGATAGATGTATTAAACGTGTCGTTCATCTTTTAAGTTGTTGCGCTTGTGATAACGCGTTGTAGGTCACATGATAACGTCAACATGGCGGATGATGTCCGGATCGCATTCATACTCAACGAGATTTGGCTATAAAGTACCTACTCTTTTAGAGCTCGTTAAGTAAGTACTCATTGAAATTAAGTACCTACTCATTGAGTATGCAGTTTGGAACGCAGCCTTGTTCTCTGGAAGTTGAATGAAGGGGCTAGACATGGATAGCAAATAGCTTTGTATGTGGAAGTCATATGAGGTAAAGTGTGTTCAACATAATGCAAGAATAATGCAAAGCACAAGTTATTGTTTGTTACTTGAAAGAGATACTCTGTGGAGGATTATACATAAAAAGAGGAACTAAGTGTTAAAGGGATAGTTCACCCATAAATGAAAATTCTGTCAGTAATTACCCTCGTGTTGTTCCAACCCCATAAGACCTTCGTTCATCTTCGGAACACGAATTAAGATATTTTTTTATTAAATCTGAGAGCTGGATCACTCCTCCATAGGCTTCTTAAGGGATTGAAACTTGCCAGCCCCGAAAAGTTATTAAAGACATCGTTAAAATAGTCCAAGTGACTACAGTGGCTCAATCTTAAGTTTATCAAGCGACGAGAATATTTTTTGTGTGCAAAAACAAAAATAACGACTTTATTTCAACTATTAATTTCCTTCTCTGTGGGCCTCTAGTCAGTTAATGTAGTGCTACGTCACACGTAGGCTCAATATTGGCCGACGCTGGTCATGTGGGTGATGCGTGTGACGTACAACAACAGAAGCTTACGCTCTTATACTAGTGAACTGACTCGAGGCCCACAGAGAAGGAAATTAATAGTTGAAATAAAGTCGTTATTTTTGTTTTTGTTTGTTTGATAAACTTAAGATTGAGCCACTGTAGTCACTTGGACTATTTTAACGATGTCTTTAATAACTTTTCGGGGAACAAGTGTCAATCCCTTAAGAAGCCTATGGAGGAGTGATCCAGCTCTCAGATTTAATCAAAAATATCTTAATTTGTGTTCCGAAGATGAACGAAGGTCTTACGGACTTGGAACAACATGAGGGTGAGTAGATACTGACAGAATTTTCATTTTTGGGTGAACTATCCCTTTAAACTTATTGTATAAGTTTGTATTAAGCATGATAAAACTAAACCACGAATCAAACCACAGGTTAAAGGAACAAGGAAATGTCTATTAAGAGAAATCTGTGTTGGTTTTTGAATTCTCTTTTGTTCAAAGCTCCAGTCCGTAACTTTTTTGGGTTAAAAATGATCCAAAATACATTTTTGAGCAAGTACATAACCAGCCAGTGTTCAAAACTATCTGCTTGCCTTAGCTTGATTCAAAACGGTAAGCTTGTAATAATGTTTTTAATTCCAGTGGTACTGGTGGATTTCTGTGGGAAATTCGAGCATGTATTTGCGTCATTACGTCACATCTGTATACATAAAGAAGGTGTCTCGGCTAGTAGGCTATATTGTGTGTGAGGATGTTGGAAGTGGAGATTTATAGCCTTTTCTCACAGCACTTGATATAATTAAATTTATTAATTTGATGGCGGATCTAGAAAGGTTCAAACGACAATCACCAGATTCACCCGTTATAAAATGCAAAAGACTTTGGACTTTAGAGTGGCTACAGAAAAAAAGAGAATGGAACCGGACCCATGCGAAAACAAGGATAATTTTGGAAGGGCATTAAATGTAGTCACGAAATACTGATGTTGTTAACATTAACAATTTGAGAACAAAGTATAATTTGCACGGTTTGACGTGATATGATAAGCAATCATTAGATTTAATCAGCGTGATTTACTGCAATGCTTTTTTTCCCTTAGTTGCTCAGAACAAAAATGGATGTTACTTACTTATTCAGATGACATTTTCCAGTGAAAATTCGTATCTTGGTCATACTTCCAAAAAGTAGAATCTGTGATTCTGAATGCCAGTATCCACACCGGCGCGGTGACTGACAGGCGCACATTCTCTTCAAAACATTGGATTCATCCGCGCTGTGCCGTGCCGAGGCACAACCCACGTAAAGTTGATAATTCCGCGAATAACTGCAATTGCAGATTTCGAACAGAGATGACGACAAAGGGGAAAAACTATGGACTGCAGCTTTAATTTATTGATTTTTGGTGTACCCATGGAGAATGCACACACAATACATGCACTTCTGTAGATAAGTGCCAAAACGGGACTTTCTGAATAAATGCAGATGAAAATCAACTGTAGCAGGAACACATATCAACTTACAAGTTAATTAACTTACACATCCTTACAATTTGAACACATTTTTGAAAAAAAAAATTCCAAAAACATAAAAATGTCCAGTTTCCCAAATGTTAATAGAACGTAATTTAAAGCTTAGTATGATGTTGCTGAAATGTTCATTAAAATCCTCTTTAAAAAAAGTTACTAATTAATCCCATGGAGGACATTGTAGGAACTTGATACACAGCAAAATCCTCAGTGTTAAATGAACACTTCTGGACCCCTGCTGTTAACAAGCAGAATCACTTAGGAACAACAAGAACAGAAAAAAGTAAACTGCAAATAAAAGAACATTCTAAAACAAAAGAGCATTACCACATTGACTTACTACAAACCAGTTTGCCTTTGTTTCTTTCATATGTTTGCAAAAGTTCTTATTGAGAATTAACAGAGGTGTTTGCTAGGTAAGTTTGATGATTTATTGAAAATAACTTTCATTTGAGGTCAACATTATGGGGATTGGTCCTTGACTTTTGTTAATTTAAGTCTCTTTCAGCAATTGCCAGAGTGTTTCAGAGAAAGTTTGTGTATTGCTAAAGAAAGAGATTGATGAAGGTTAAGATGTTTGCTTTTATGGCAGTAAAATGATTATGATAAATTGGATCCCTGTAACACTGTGAAAAGTTGAAGAGCTTTCAAAACTGCTACCACATCTTTTGTGTAAAAATTGAGACACAGTTAAGACATCAACACTCATTATACAAACCTCAACAATGGTGACAATAGAAGTAAAAAGTAGACACAAAATAAAAGCAGAAAATTGTAAGACAATTTAGCTGCATAATTTATTAATGCAGCAATGCATGCTTTTAGTCATGACGAGTTTTGGACTATGCTAACACCCAGCATGCATTGCAGTGTGAAACATGCCACCATTGTTGAGTTTCATTTTTCTGATCGTTACGCCATAGCAAAAGTCCTTTTAGGCAAGTCATGCCACTCGGCCGCCATCTTGGCAACGCCTCCGGGCAGCTATTTCGGACTAACAAGACCAGTCTCCTATCTAAATGAATGGGCAGAGAGTCAGAACTGCACTTTCACTGGTCACCGGGACATAAAAACTGCATGTATAGAAACAGCAGTAAAATATGATAAAAATCGCTGAAAAAGTTTGATGACTTTGCCCCAAAATAAGGTTTAAAACGCCTTTTTCCCCACAGGTTATACTTTTACTATGCATGCGCAAGGGTTCTCACCCTCTCTGACATGCGCGTGCTACACGGCTTGAAGCACAGTATGTGCGCGCTCTTGCTCGCTCGCTCTAGATTCCGGGAGATTTGAACTAATTTGCGGGCATCAGGGAGCCGCTATCAATATGCGGTAGACACTTGGGATGTCTGATTGTGTTGTGGCTTGATTTCGTTGTGTTGTGAACTTATGTTTGCTTTTTAAATTTCGTTGTGTTGTGCACTACTGAGCCACCGTACAGGCCTGTAGTTGGCGATGTCACTTTGTAAAGATAAACTATGTGCCTATAGACTAAACACGTAATACACATGCGCATGAAATCAACGTTTTCACAAATTCACATTTTTGTAGAATTTTTACACAGAGACAATAACAGTATAATTTTTCAAAAACTTGGACTTTGAAATCTGTTTTCAAAAGTTTGCGTTTTCAGGCCCCCAAAACAATGTTGTTGTGTAAATAAACGGCCAAAACGCATAAAAGTTTTTCCGTTTTTAGTTGAAAACTGTGTTGTGTAAACAGCCCCTTAATGAATTAATGACAACTTCAAATGATTAAGGTTAATGATCAAACAACCAATTAGTAATATTTAAAAAACTTTAGATGAACGTCCAACTAAAAAAATAATTCCAGATAAAAAGGTTTATAATGTATAAATGTATGTACATTTTTGTACATGTATGTACAAAATTTTAAGCTAACCTTTTGAGAACATTATTAAAGACCAGATAACTTTGTACAAACATTCTATTAAAAATACTGGAAGAATGTTTGTTTATAACCTTGACAGAACCTTGCCAGAATGTTAAGCCCTATTCGCACGGGATAAGTATTACCTGGTGACCTCTAGTCATTTGTAATAATTGCGGAGTTTGTCTGAGATCTTAATCCCGCGCGAATCGGCCATGTCTGTAATTTGTAAAGTTAAAATACCCCTGCAAATTACCTACTATATTTCGCCGAACACCGAGGTCCAGTGATAATATTAGTCCAGTGCGAATCGGCATCTCTGTGATTTGGCCGGATCGTATATAATTTTTTCATGGTTTTTGTTTCATGTGCGCCTTTTTATCCATCTTTCGCGAAGAATGGAGGCTGTGTTGGAGTGTTTTGATAGTATTTTGGGTGCTGGGTCATATCGCTATACACAACTACACAATTTGCATAAAGTGAAAGCTGAAAATCATCAGAAGAGCAAAAACAAAAAGAATGATTAGATGGAGATGAATGACATGTATAGCAGCATACGGTAAGGAACTTTATTCTGATTATGTCATAATATATCATACAGCTAGACCTATAACGAAAAGACATTTCCAAGCAATAGCCTATTGACGTCATAGTAAATTTGAGTAAAATCACATGCTTCGGTTATCCCGTGCGAATGCGCCACATGAAATTCAGAGGTGGGGGGGTAATTTCTAAATCACACGAGGTCCCCAGATATTACTAATCCCTATGCGAATAGGGCTTTAGTCAAAGTTCTGAGAACGTTCCCTGTTAGTTGGGGTGAGGTCAACTCAGCTCAAAAAGAATGATTCATTAATGAATCGGGCAACTACTCTTATTCTAAAAAAAAAAATTAAACAACACGAAAATGAGACCACATGAAGCACAACATGATTTATGAAATACTGTGAAAGAAAATGTTTAAACATCAAAGTAAATTTTACTGTGTTTTGTACCAGGGTTACATGAGGCACATCTTCAATACTCAATACAATCAATAGGAACTTTTGTTCACAAATGAAATTTGTGCATCACACCACTACAATGTTCTCCATGGGATTAATTAGTAACGTTTTTTTGAAGAGGATTTTACTGTGTAGAATGTTGAGATTTTCTTTCAACTTAATTTCTAAGTAACATTTCAGGACATCATACTAACCATTAGATTCTATTTAACATCTATTTAGGGATAATATTTCAGAGGGAGACAGCATCTCTTTTGCCTTTCATGAGCTTGTTGAGTTCTAGTAGTTCTAATCGCATCTTTAATCTGGATTGAGTCAAGAAATACTTTGGAAAAGTGATGTGAGGATGCAACACCTTCAATGCTCTTGGCTCATTACTCTGTCTATGTGAAAAGTCTACCTGTCATGCTTGCAGCAGGATCACAAAGCAGCATAAATGGGCAAACTGACGAGTTAGTGTAACATCTATTTTCAATCCTGGTCCTGGGGACCATCACTCTGCACATTTTGTATGTTTCTCTTAACTGACACACTAGGTGCTTCTCAAACGGAAGGCTGCATCCTAGTGAGGCTGTGTTTCTTAGTCCAGTCCTTCAGCCCAGCTTGTAATCTAGAGTCTTTCTCAGCATTAAACACTAGAATGAGATACTCTTGAAAGTGAGCATGGCTATGTCACACATGTTCCCGCCCCATTGTCACGGCATGAAAATATATATATTCATGATGATTCTTTTAGCTGATTGAAGGACGCAAAACGAAAGCTGCCTTCCAAGGACCCTTCAAATTGAGACGGGGATTGATGACGTGGTAGCTGAGACATGATTCCTTACTAGGACGCAGCCTTCTGTTTTAGAAGCAGAAGCACCCACTTAGTTTAGTTCATGGAGCTCTCACCTAATGAGCTGAAGATCTGAATAAGGTGTGTTAAATAAGGGAAACAAAATATGCACAGCGGTGGGTCTCCAGGACCAGGACTGGAAATCACTGGGATAGTGTTTGAAGTCTTTTTTTACTTTCACTTTGTCCTGACGCAATCCAACACATCTGTGGTTATACTTGTGTATACTTGGCTGTAGTAGATGAAATGTTCAGACAAAGGGAAGGAAGAGGACAGGGTCGGCTTCAGATGACGGTGGGTGTTTTATTTAACTCAAAATATTCAAACAGAAACAAAAGATGTGCACCACGGGCTGGACAAAACAGACGCTACTCAAAGTCACTCGCTCTCAGCGTTCTCACTCTCTCCCGTCACAGTCCAGTACACCCACGCGTCTTTGCCGGTCTCTCTCCTCATTCTCTTGTCCTCGTGGCTTTTATCCGTCTCCCCACGCCAATTACTGAAACAAGACACAGGTGTTTGTCATTCACACTTAACCCACTCACGCCGCACCTGTCTCCTGATCCTCTCTCCCGTCACAGACTTCGCTGAACCACGCCCCCCTTGCCACATACCCCCACCGCCCGACTCAGGCCGTGGAGCCGTCCGGCCTGCAGCCTCCCTCCTCCCCCCCCCCCTCCTGGAGAGGAAGTCAGCCACAGCCATCTGTGCACCCGGCCTGTGGACCACCTGGAACTTAAAAGGTTGTAAGGCTAGATACCTACGGGTGATCCGCGCGTTGGTATCCTTCATGCGGTGGAGCCATTGGAGGGGTGCGTGGTCCGAACAGAGGGTGAATTCCCGTCCCAGGAGATAATATCGGAGGGTGAGGACGGCCCACCTGATGGCCAAACATTCCTTCTCAATGGTGCTGTACTTAGTCTCTCTCTTTGAGAGCTTGCGACTAATGTACAGCACCGGCCGTTCCTCTCCCTCCATCTCCTGGGACAGGACTGCTCCCAGCCCCCTGTCCGACGCGTTGGTCTGTAACAAAAAGGGGAGAGACAAATCAGGAGCCTGTAGTAGCGGCCCCCCACATAGAGCAGCCTTTACCTGGGTGAAAGCCTGCTGGCACTGCTCCGTCCACTGAACCGGATCTGGTGACTCCTTTTTAGTGAGATCAGTCAGCGGGCTGGCAAGGTCCGAATAATTAGGCACAAACCTTCTATAGTATCCCGCCAGCCCCAGGAACTGTCTCACCTCCTTTTTGGTCTTGGGTCTCGGGCATGTTGCAACAGCTGCTGTCTTATCAATTTGGGGACGCACTTGCCCGTGGCCCAAGTGGAATCCCAGATACCTGACCTCTACCCGCCCAACCACACACTTCTTTGGGTTAGCCGTTAGCGCAGCCAGTCTCAGCGCTCTCAGAACCGCGCGCACATGCTCCATATGGCGCTGCCAGTCATTACTGTAAATGATGATATCATCCAGATAGGCAGCGGCATATGCAGCATGTGGCCGGAGTATCCGGTCCATGAGACGCTGGAAGGTGGCTGGAGCCCCGAACAACCCAAACGGAAGTGTAACGAATTGGTGTAATCCGAACGGCGTCATAAAGGCTGTTTTTTCTTTAGATATAGGCGATAAGGGGATCTGCCAATATCCTTTAGTTAAATCCAGCGTTGAATAAAAACGAGCAGTGCCGAGCCGATCAAGCAGTTCGTCAATCCGGGGCATTGGATAAGCATCGAATTTCGATACGGCATTAACCCTGCGGTAATCCACGCAAAACCGAACTGAGCCGTCCGTTTTAGGTACTAAAACTATCGGGCTCGCCCAATTACTGTGGGATTCTTCTATTACCCCCATCTCGAGCATCGCCTCTAATTCAGACTGAACCACCTTTTTCTTGTGTTCAGGTAATCGATATGCGCACCACCGGCTGCGCACCACCACGCCCGGCTCGGTCTCAATATGGTGCTGAATGAGGTTGGTTCGACCGGGTAGGAACGAGAACACGTCAGTAAATTCTGCTTGCAACCTGGCAACGTCAGTAAGCTGGGACGGCGAAAGATGATCTCCGCCTGGAGCCAGTGCGAGAGATGGAGATTTGATATTTGCTTCTGGTCCGAGATCCTCTTCCGCCCCAATCACCGTCGCCAGCATTCCTGACTCCGCCTCGCTCCATTTTTTTAGGAGGTTGAGGTGGTAAATTTGACGTGCCCCGTTCCTATCCGTTCGAAGAACCTCATAATTGAGATCCCCGACTCGCTGAGTGACCTCAAAGGGTCCTTGCCACTTCGCGAGTAATTTGGAACTCGACGTGGGAAGCAATAGAAGGACTTTATCTCCCGGTGAAAATTCTCTTAGTTTCGTTCCCCTATTGTACAACTGGGTCTGTTTGTCCTGAGCCTGTAACAAATTCTCCATTGAGAGCCGCCCCAAAGTGTGGAGTTTTGTTCTCAGGTCCAGGACATACTGAATTTCATTTCGACTCTCCGAGGGTCCCTCCTCCCAAGTCTCCTTCAGCAAGTCTAGCACTTTAAGGGCTGACGACCATAAAGGAGCTCGAAGGGGGAAAACCCCGTGGAGGCTTGTGGGACCTCGCGCACAGCGAACAATAGGGGTTCTAACCATTTATCCCAATTTTTGGCGTCTTCATGAACAAATTTACGGATCATTGTCTTTAATGTGCGATTAAATCGTTCCACCAAGCCATCCGTTTGTGGGTGAAAGACGCTGGTGCGAATCGATTTAATGCCCAATAACTCGTAAAGTTCGCGTAACGTACGTGACATAAACGCCGTGCCCTGATCAGTGAGGATCTCTTTCGGAATACCCACTCGGGAGATTAGACGAAACAGGGCATCCGCTACACTTTTCGCGGAGATGTTGCGGAGTGCCACTGCCTCAGGATATCGCGTTGCATAGTCCACTATGACTAATGCAAAGCGATGTCCCCGTGCTGACCGTTCTAATGGCCCGATGAGGTCCATCGCAATTCGTTGGAAGGGGACCTCGATCAACGGAAGGGGGCGCAATGGCGCTTTTGGGGCGGGCGGCGGATTTACCAGCTGACATTCACGACAAGCCGCGCACCACCTACGCACGTTCTCGTGAATGCCCGGCCAAAAGAATCGGGCCATGAGACGGTTAAGTGTTGTTATTTGCCCTAAGTGTCCAGCCATGGGATTTGAATAAGCCGCCTGGAAAAGCATTTCCCGACTGCTCTTTGGTACCAACAACTGGGTTGTAGTTTCTTTTGTTTAAGTGTCTTGTATCACTCTATACAACCGGTCTTTCAGAATTGCAAAATACGGATAAGTGAGTGGTCGAGCAGGCTGGAGAGGCTGACCGTTGATGGTACGGACCTGTTCAAAAGCATGTTTTAACGACTCATCCTGAGACTGCTCCAGGGGAAAATCATCACGCTCTGGGAGAATCTGTCTCCCAATTACGCTCAGATCCCCTGGATCCAGTCCCGGAGGTCTCAGTTCAGCCTCTCCCAACCGCACGACCGCTCCCCTCTCCTGCTTCCTTTTTCCACAAGAGACATCCGCACACAACAACCCCAATAATTCCGTAAAAGCCGGCCAATTAGTTCCCAAAATCAGTGGATGCCTGAGGTGCGGGTTAACTGCCACCTCCACACTATGGTTTTACCCCCTAAATTTGATCAGAGCAGACATGAGCGGATACTTCACCACATCCCCGTGCACACACCTTACCCGACCCATGCGGCTCATATCCAATGCCTCAGGTTGAATCAGGCTTTGGTGGATCGAGGTTTGGTTACATCCTGAATCCACCAGAGCCTGATAGGTACCCCCCTTTATACTCACAGGTATTTGGTACCAGCCAGCCTGATCGTGGGCAGCCTGCGGGGCATCCGGGACCCGGATCATTGTCCCCACTTCCATCACCGGACACCTGTCTATGAAATGGTCCGGGTCCCCGCAACGCCAGCAGGCCGGCCCAGGTCTCCCCACCGCTCTAGTGGCAGGAAGTGGGGTAAGTGACTGGCGTGGGGAGAGGGGAGGAAAGGAAACCGGGTCCGCCCCAGCGGTAGTGAACCCCGAGCCCCTGGGCTGGGGTTTCAGGCCTCCTGCCGGATCCAGCGAAGTCCCCCCCCCGTCCCCGGCGAGGGCCACGGAACGGTCCGGGAGGACGGGACCTGGGAAGGGGAACAGGTCGAGGAGAAGCGGTAGAAGAGGGGGAAGGAGAAAAAAAAGAAGAGGAGAGAGAGACACTTGGAAGGCTTTCGCCGACCCTGGAGCACGCCACCAGCTGGTCCTCCACCAACTGAATGGCCAAGTCCAGAGACGCCGGTCGGTGGCACTGGACCCACTCCGCGGTCTTCCGCGGCAAACGGCTGATGAATTGCTCCAGCACCACATGGTCGATTATCTCCCGGACGTCGCTTCCCTCAGCCAACAGCCACTTGCGGCAGGAGTCCCGGAGCTGTTGAGCCAACACGAAGGGCCGGCCGCTCTCGCCCAGATCCAGGGAACGGAACCGCTGGCGATGTTGCTCTGGGCTCCGGCCGACCCGCTGTAAGATGGCTCTTTTCAGGTCGTCGAAAACCAGGAGATTCTGGACGGGTAGCTGTTGGGCCACCGCTTGCGCCTCTCCGGTCAGCAAAGGGATGAGGCGCACCGGCCATTGCTCTCTTGGCCACCCACCTGCCTCCGCTGATCTCTCGAAGAGGTCCAGGAATGCCTCAGGGTCGTCCTGCGAACCCATTTTATTCAGGGGCAGGTGGGGGCGCTCGACCGGCGGCGGCGTTGAACCCGGCCGAACCTCCCAGTCCATCCAGCTCCGGAACCTCTCGCGATCCTCTTGTTGGCCTTGGATGAGGAACTGGAACCGCCCTTCCAGATCGGTCCTCATTTCCAACAGGGCCCGATGTTGGTCTTGGTGGAGGACCGCGAGGGAAGCAACCACGTCCGCAAGTGGCGATGGTGGCGGTGACTGCATGCTGGCGGCGGCTTCCGTCTTCCTTCCCGGGTTTCGGCACCAGTGTAGTAGATGAAATGTTCAGACAAAGGGAAGGAAGAGGACAGGGTCGTCTTCAGATGACGGTGGGTGTTTTATTTAACTCAAAATATTCAAACAGAAACAAAAGATGCGCACCACGCGCTGGACAAAACAGACGCTACTCAAAGTCACTCGCTCTCAGCGTTCTCACTCTCTCCCGTCACAGTCCAGTACACCCACGCGTCTTTGCCGGTCTCTCTCCTCATTCTCTTGTCCTCGTGGCTTTTATCCATCTCCCCACAACAATTACTGAAACAAGACACAGGTGTTTGTCATTCACACTTAACCCACTCACGCCGCACCTGTCTCCCGATCCTCTCTCCCGTCAGACTTCGCTGAACCACGCCCCCCTTGCCACATAGACATACTCTGTAATTGCACTATTTTACAAAATGACAGACGCAATGTTAAGGGAATGTTAAGGAAACATTCGTTAAGATGTTAAGGGAAGAAGGAGGCGGGAACCGGCGAACATTTAACACTTTAATAAATAAACAAATACAAAAACAAAAGTATAAGCCAGCATCCCCTCACAGACGACTGCTGGCCACACAAAACAGAAACAAAACACAACATAAAATCAGGCCTGTTCCTCTCTCGATCTCCACTGTCTTCGCTCCTCCTTTTATGCTTCCGCTCCTCCGTGAGAGATACGAGACCAGTGCGTCGCGCAGGTGGTGCTCATCAGTAATCACACCACCGGCCTCGTGCCGCTCTCTCACGGCCCTCGGCCTCGTCCTGCTCGCCACAATCAGCTAAGGGTGCATTTACACGACAACAAAATGCTTAAAACTGAGAAGTTTTCCTTTGTTTTCCACGTACAGACGACACCATTGTCAAAATGATCCCCATTCACATGGATCCACGAAAACGACTAAAAACCCTGTGTTCTGTTGCCAGGCCATTAGATGGTGATGAAACACTATAGACTGAACGCGTAATATGCATATGCATGACATCATCGTCTTCAGAGATTCGCGTTTCTTTTTATTTTTTACAAGGAGACCGTTTTCAAAAACTTGCACTTTGAAACCCGTTTTCAAAAGTGTACGTTTACAGGCACCCAAAACGCTGTTGTCGTGTAAACGAACGACCAAAACGCATAAAAATTTTTAAGTTTTTAGTTGAAAACAGTGTCTTATAAACAGCCCCTAAATCTGCAAGAAACAGCAGCAAAAAAAAAAAAAAACCTTTATATTTACCTTGCAGGTATAATGATAATAATTAATGTTTACAATAGTTCATGTTCACAACAAGGTGTAAACACTGTGCTTTAAGTGCATGTAAACTGGTCAGTAATTGTAAACTTGTCGCCTCACTTTAGATATTTGACAAAGTTTACAATGGTGTGTTAAATTGTGTTGGTTTGACTCATCATACTCTTCGTAAATGGAATGGCCTTCACTGACAGTAAATAGGCTATATGTGGGTCATTAATTAATTAATTAAATGGACTTAGCAACTTTGGCCAATGGCATTGTTTTAACATTTATTTGTTTTGTAAGTTGTTTGTTTTAATGTACAATATGTTGTGTTTTTGATCGTGCACTTGCGCGTGCCGAGGATTGAAGCGCCTTTCAGACAGGATGCGGAATGCGCTGTAGCGAATTAGCTCTATGAAATATTAATAACCAATCATAACTAGTTATAATTGATTATGAATATTTGTGTCAGTTAATCGGGTTAACTTGATGTAGCTCTATTAACATTACAACCAATTACTCAGTTCATTCTGTGAACCCTCAATATTGGTTATTAATTAATTAATAGAAATGTACATTTCCGGGGCATGGGAAATGTTTATCTTACTAAGTACTACTAAGAGCAAGTAGTCAAGATCGATATAATAATTGACTTCCAGATATGAGCTTGAGACACAGACAACTTAACGTGTGATATGAACAAGACTTTATTAAACATTTAAACTACTCTAACATACACATACATACATGCATACAGTTTACCAAGGGAAAGAGAGCTGAAGAAGAATACAGGAAAGCAAGAAGTTATAGCATTGTTTGAAATTCAGCAGATCAACAGCCTTGAGCAAACCATCAGTTTAGTTCTAACATGTCCTTTAAGAGGTGTAAGGATACTTAGTGTATCAAATAATGAGACTAAGTTTGATACTTGCATGTCTCGCCCATTTGAATTAAACTGTCCTGATGCAATTTGTTGAGGCTCCAGTTGGTCTTTGCTGATGTTGTTTTGATGAGAGAGAACCGGTTGGAGTCAGAGGATCTTTGGTGAATGGAAAGACAAGGCCGCAGCCTGGCACAAGCTTGGGGGTCCTTAGAAAACTTCTAATTTAGTATCATCTTCACATCAGGACTTCTCAGGAAGGACCAAGAGAAAGTCAACGGGGGCTCAGAGAGCCAAGAGCGTAATGTAATGTAATGTAAATTAACAAATGGGGAACGAAGATTGGAATTTATAGAGACCAAATATGGTTCACATATTTGTATGCAAAGTCTAAAACATTAACCCATTAGAGTTTACAAGAAAACAAAGGCCAAAACAACATCCGAAGGAAAATCATGAGATGTGAAAATTAGATACATGTTTATACATTTCTCAAGTGGTTATATATATATATATTAGGGCTGTCAGTTAAACGCGTTATTATCGGCGTTAACGCAAAACCATTTTAACGCGATTAATTTTTTTATCGCGAGATTAACGGTCTTTTTGGCCTAGCAAACTTTGTAGTTTTTTTTCACATGCTTTTGCAACAGGACGCGGCATGGGCGGCGCTGCGCTATGAAACCCATTCATTTCAAGGGCTTGCGCCGTGCGAGGACGTTTTGTTGCTTCGTCGACCAAAGCGCAAGTGGATCTAGCTAGACCGGAAACGAAACAACAGGCACGCGCACACACTTGTTTGGGCTTGCGAGCCGGCCAAATAGGTTAACGTTACGTTTCGAGTGGATGACGAGAGCGAGACGCCGAAATGGATGCCAATAAGATTTTTAATGGAAAGTTTACTTTTAAAAAGTTGCCAAATGGTTCCATTGACTAGACCAGGTGTGCCCAACCCTGCTCCTGGCGATCGACTGTCCTGCACAGTTTATCTCTAACCCTGATCAAACACACCTGCCTTTAATTTTCAAGTAATCCTGAAGACCTTAATTGGTTGTTAAGACCTTAATTGAAGACCTTTCAGGTGTGTTTGATTAGGGTTGGAGATGAACTGTGCAGGACAGTCGATCGCCAGGAGCAGGGTTGGGCACACCTGGACTAGACCAAAGTGATCTGTGTGTTTTGCCGTTATGAACTGAGCTATCATCATCGCAGCACGTCCAGTCTGAAATACCACTTGATGATGGCCAAGCACACACACACAGCTGATGCGAATTCTCCGCCCCCTCGTCAATATCAGTACCTCGTCAGTATTTCTTTCACCCTTTTATTGATGGACAGTGTTACATTGTGTTACAAAGAAATTATCAGATAGGCCCGCCCTCACGTGATACTGATTGGTTGATTGATAAGCTTAAATCTGATTGGCTAAAGAGTACGACTGCTCATTGTTACGAGTACGACTGCTCTGTTTTACGAGTAAGCGCTGCCAGGAAAGTCTCAAAAATACACACACACACACATCCAAGGCGATTCGTACGTGAATGACAATTTGCACATTCAAATTCAAGGACATTCTCGTACATTTTAAACATTCAAAGGTTTTTGTGCACAGTTGGATATCTACGAATTGTGTTTTGCATTTGTGAAATGTTTTTATGAATATGTTATTTTATTTTGCGCATGTGAATTGCTTTTTGTGAATATATTTTTTTTTCACGCACGTGAATTTTTTTTGTGTGTACGTGAATTAGGTTTCAGGCATGTGAAATTGTCTACGCACATGTGAATCATGTTTCTTGCGTGAATTATAATTGAGACTATTCTGCTTCCGTAGTTTTGAGCCTGGATTTGAATGTGGCTACTGTTGGAACACATCTGATCTCTTCTGGAAGCTGGTTCCATCTACAGCTGGCATAAAAGCCTTGCTTTGAGTAAACTCTTGGAATTTCTCACTGACTTGATCCTAATGATCTGAGTGATACTCATTGAGCATATCTGCAATGTACTAAGGTCCATGGCCATTGACTGATTTATAAACAAGTTATAGTACTTTAAAGTCAATTTTAAATGTAACTGGAAGCCAGTGTTAAGAACTGGTCTAATATGTTCATATTTTCTGATTCTGCTCAGAATCCTGGCAGCAGCTTGGTGTGATTGGTATGAGTATGATATTGGTATTGGTATGAGCTGCAGCTGTCTTATGTTTTTTAGGGAAGGCCAGTGAGCAGTTCATTACAATAGTCCACCCTGCTGGTGATGAAAGCATGAACATGTTTCTCTAACTCTTGACTGGAAACAAAGCATCTAATTCTTGCAATATTTTTTAGATAATATTATACTGATAAGCTATTGCTTTGACTTGACAACTGAAAATAAGGCCTTCCTGGCTTGATTTTTTTGTTTTTTTGACCCCTAGAGTCAAGGCATGTATTCACCGTGAGAATTTCATCTTTTTTTCCAAATGTAATGACTTCTGTTTTGTCCTTGTTTAACTAAAAAAAGTTTTGGCACACCCAACTGTTAATTTCATCAATGCATTGGCTCAGGGAATCAATGGGGAGATCAGAGGAGGCGCGCCTTCCGCTGTAATTTCACCTACGGGTGTCTCTGTTGGACATTTACCTTTTAATGTCACATTTTTTAATATTTGCGTTGTTTTAATTTTTTGTAATATCGATTATTTTCTCATCCAGTTTTTTTGAAGAGACACTGCCTCTCTTAACTCCTTGGTGGAAACGCCCCTGACACTGACATATATAGTACATACTGTAGGAAACTCAGAAGCGAAGACCAGGAGACTTGGTTGTATCTTCAGCAGGATTCTTTATTGAGAACACGAGCTGTTGGTAGCTGCAGTCATTAAGTCTAACTAAGGCAGTATACATTGTAGTTTATATAGATTTTAGTGGGCAGTGCTTAGATATGGAGACAAAGCACCTGCATGGACTGGTTTTGTATTCATTTGTATTCATGCATGGACTTCATTCTTCCATATGTCTGTTGATCGTATAGTGGTTTTAAGTCTAACTCTTATCAAAGAAAGCTTCTGGTGATCATATAGTTTTCACGTATAACCTTATTAGATTAAACATTGTGATCGTGTAGTCTTTTCCCTTAACCTAGTCTTAATTGAGTTGACACCTATGGACTAGTAAGGTGGGGATAAACTACTGAGAGGGGGAAACCTATGAGGAAGTCTTCACCACAGAGTTGGTCCCCGAGGCCTATTGCACTTCGGTTCTTCCCTGGGCTCCTCACTGGTCAGTGTGTCCTATTCTGTCTCTGTAGGTGATTTGCAAACTTTACTGTGCAACATCTCCATCTTCCAATGAAAAAATCATTCATAGCAGACATCATAACCCATAGAGGAAGGATAAGTGAATGGCCTGTGCTGTAGCATAACATTTAAGGCTGTGAGTGTACTTACCCAGTGTCCCCCGAAGGAAGGCTAAGACAGTCACTTTCCTTTTGTTCTGTTAAAAAAAATAAGTCTTTCATCTTCGTTGTAAGTTACTGGGGAAATTAAGCACTCATAGCCCAAATGGTTGTCACCTCAACAAGCTTCCCCACGAGTTTAATGACGAGGGGAGGGGCTGCTTCAGAGTAGCAAGCAGACTGAGTCGAATCTGAGTAACATTGTTAACTTCTCTAAAGTTCTTTTTTCCCCCTACACTCTTTTCTCTTTCCATGCTTAACACAGTAATAATAACAACTAAGTTTTCTCTTGCCTTGGCATCAGAGTCTCTTTCCCAAGTAGCTAACCTGTCCAAGTTGTTTTACAGGGTTCTATTGCACCATGTGAAGTCAAAGAAAGGCAATGCCTTTCAATATTCTGACAAAAGACCATCAAACCATATGCGAACTAGTGGACCATTATCATCTAGCAACTTATCTGGAGTGTCAGCTATCCCATGTATGCTGCAGCTGACTGACAAAATCTTTCAGTGTACTCACTCAGTTTCATCCTTCTTCTGTACACAACTAGTGATCTTGACCAGTCCATGTTTGGTCCAATAATGTTCTTTAACACTCTCAGAACTCCCTTCCTCAATTAATCTTTTCTGGTATGTTGGAAATCAGAATTTTTTACAGCACTTTCAAATTCATTGAATTCTGACTCAGTCAAGATCTGTGATATTAGCTGGGTGACTTCAGCTAGAGACATATCATAGAGCAGCATCTTTCTGGACAATTCTCTCCTAAACTCAGAAAAATGTATATGCACTGATGGCAAACTCTCAGCGAGTCTTTCTATGGCTTCAGGACTTAAAGTTGTATTGACTGCTTGTAACTGCAGTATGTGGGTTGCAGATGGAACTGTATCCACCCCTTTTCCCCTACTCTGAGCCTTTTGTCTTTTGCCACACACTTCAACTGCATTTACATATTTTTTCATCAATCCAGCATTGGCATTGTCCTCTATTCTATAGAAAGACTGTAAGTCAGGATAAGTTTCATCTGACTGTTGGTCTTCGGAGTCACATTTGGTTGAGGCCTTCTTATGGCCCACCTTTTTCATGAGACAGGACACTTGAGTGAGCAATTGTTTGTTCTGTTCTTTTAACTTAGCAATACACAGAGTTTGTTTTTGTACAGTGGATAAGCTAAATTATCTGTGGCAGCAGCTAATGCCTTTAGGTTTTTCTTCCTGATACATGAACCCAACACCTTCTTGCATTCTTCAATAGACCATACTTTTTCTGGGTGAATACCACATTTCTTTGTCAAGTCCAATCTGACTGACTCAGTCATTATGGAGTCCATGTGCTCTCCTAACAATGACTTGAACTCACTGTCTGTCTATAAAGGGGTAGCTGGTCCACCTTTCTCAGTTGTTGGAACCAGCCTAGCATTCCTTCTAACCATTTTGTTATGTTTTCCTGACACGGTACTTTCCTGACAAAATAGAGGATAAACCAATAACTTCTCTGACAAAGCAAAGGATAGCTAGTTATAAATACTCATCATAATGTATTCAACCTTCCCTGGCAAGCAGAGGAGAACCAATTTGCTAACACACTTTTAACAGTTGTTAAACGTTCCTGATTAAACAGAGGATAAATCTTCTTCTCAAGCAAAGTAGAGGATAAACTACTGTTAACACATTGTAACTGTTGTTAAACTTCCCTGGTTGAACAGAGGATTAATCTTCTATGACTACACAGAGGATAAATCACCTTCCCTGGTAAAGCAGAGGATTTATATTCTCTAACCTTACAGAGGATAAACCTTCTCTAGCAACATAGAGGATAACTAGTCTGTTAACTAAACCCTGCAGCTGTTTGTTAACACTTCTCTGGAGGCGCAGAGGATAACCACATGTATTGGTCTGTAGCGGTTCTTTAGATAGAGTGAAACTCACCAAATCGTGGTTGAGATGTAAAAATTCAGTCTGGAGCGATGTCAGGTGAGAAGCTCTATCCGGGCCACGGCACCAAAACTGTAGGAAACTCAGAAGAGAAGACCAGGAGACTTGGTTGTATCTTCAGCAGGATTCTTTATTGAGAACACGAGCTGTCGGTAGCTGCCGTCATCAAGTCTAACTAAGGCAGTGTACGTTGTAGTTTATATAGATTTTAGTGGCCAATGCTTAAATATGGAGACAAAGCACCTAGGTGACGACCTTAAACCAA
Source organism: Gila orcuttii (assembly GCA_026230005.1). Classification (NCBI taxonomy): domain Eukaryota; kingdom Metazoa; phylum Chordata; class Actinopteri; order Cypriniformes; family Leuciscidae; genus Gila; species Gila orcuttii. Next base: position 39,421,328 of record JAPDVR010000005.1, on the reverse strand, counting down.
AGCACCTAGGTGACGACCTTAAACAAAGCATGCAAATGAAGTATCCAGGTTTAGGCACCCGCCCTAGACTCTAGAGTGTTACCAATCCTAATCCAATCAGCATAACTATTCAATGACTGAGACAGGGGCTCCAAGAGCCATTAAAGGAACACGCCACCGTTTTTTGAAATAGGGGTTATTCACTGTCTTTTTGTCTCAGTGCATGCGTTGTCTTAGTCTAGCAGCGCCGACGCTAGCTTAGCTTAGCATAGCATAATGAATGGAATCCTTTGTTGGCGGATAGCATGTCGTGAGTAAAAGTGATCCAAAAAAAAAAACCTAATTACTTCTTGTGGCCTGCGTATTCACAACGAGTACAAATAGCAATGCAGATTAAGACTAGGCGATTTCCTAGGCAGATATTGACTTGGGACTATATGGGGGGGAAGCACAGGCAAAGCACTGCTACTTGAGCGCAGAGATATCACGCAAGTTAGGTACCTGTGACACAACTGCGGGCACGCTCATCTTGATCTGACACATTGAGCCTGGTTATCGATGGAAGTACCTTGTCCCACTCGCCACAGCACAGACACTCTATTTCAGTCGGCATAGGTTGGCATATTCCCCCACACTCACACCACCAGTTCGTGTTGGCTCTCATCCTCATGTCCTCAGGCTGTTAAGCGATCGCAACCTCCTCCCTGTCGTTCTATTTCCAAAGCACGCAGCTCCACTTCTGAAAACTCTGGTTTGTAGAGGTATGGTTCTGGATCTTGACTGTCTGAGAAGTCACCCTTTTCGTCTCTCACAAAATCCACCATGTTCATCGCCATTCACTATGTCTACTGTAGGAAAAATAGCCAGCTAATATTCACGCCGGTATGTTGACGGAAGTTGGGGGATTTCAGGTGTTCCGTGATATCTGCGCCCAAGTAGCAGTGCTTCGCCTGTGCTTCCCCCTGTAGTGATCTTTTTCTTTGTAGAAAAGTTAGAAGCTCAGACCAGGAGACGGTGGAAGTTTTCCAAGCAGAAGTTCTTCATTGCTTGTCGGTAGCTGCAGTCATTCCAACATCGTCTAACTAAGGGAACTTTACATTGCAGCCAAGTCAATATCTGCCTAGGAAATCGCCTAGTCTTAATCTGCATTGCTATTTGTACACGTTATGAATACGCAGGCCACAAGAAGTAATTCGTTTTTTGTTTTTTTTTGGGATCACTTTTACTCACGACATGTTATCTGGCAACAAAGGATTCCATTCATTATGCTATGCTAAGCTAAGCTAGCGGCGACGCTGCCAGACTGAGACAAAAATGCGTTTGCCCACCTATCTAAATGTAGGGGAGACGGTGAATAACCCCTATTTCAAAAAACGGTGGCGTGTTCCTTTAAAGACAAGGGGTGAGATTCTCAGTAATCTGACTCATTTAACTTACAATAGAGAGAACAGGACTGGCAGGAATCTCTTGCTGGAAACTTTGCTTAGCAGCTGATATCATCATCATAACCTTTAAATGCTAAATTCAATGTACTCTTAGCTCTCTTACGAGAGTATCTCTCGTACTGCGTAATCGCTTACGCTAGGGGAAAAACTCTTTTCCGCGAGATATTGAAGCCAAAAATTATCCTTATTTTTTTATTAATGTAAAACGCTTTGCAGCAGCAAGCAAACATAGGCGAAACAGCTCGTGCGCCTATTGGTTGCTCTGCAGCAAATGCAGCAGCCTATCGAGAGAGACTCTGCGTGACGTAATGACCAATGGGGGCAATTCGCGCCCATATCGTCACGTCCCGCCAGAAGGGGGTGGTCTCGCCCTATAAATATGCTCGTTAGGCTGATACAAGCTGATTTTTACCTCTTCAGCGAAGCACACGCATCGCTGGATCCGGAGTGAGAAGCCGCGCCGTCGAAGCAAGCTTTTCAGCGGGACGAGCTCTGGAGTCGCTGGCCTCGCCGCCTTCAACTGCCGTACCTGCTGCGCTTTCCGGCGTTATATATCCTTTCAACACTCTGTGTATTTCTCTGTTGAGAAGTGTTTGTTCGCTTACTTGACGCGACTTACACTTCTCTCTCAAAAGAGCAGCGTCTTTTTAAAGATGCCTTCCTGTGGCTCGTGCCGCGCCCCGCTCAGCGATGGAGACCGACACGTCATCTGTCTTTCCTGCCTGGGTGAGGATCACGCGGCTATCGTGCTCGCTGACGGCGGATGCCCTCATTGCGAGCTTTTGTCCATGGTGACTCTGAGGACGCGCCTGGCATCATTCTCCGAGCCTTCACCGCAGCCCGCCGTGGTGCTGCGCCGCAAGAAGCGCCGCGCCCAGCGCGCTCCCGAGCTTTCTCCAGCCCGCCAAAGCTCGCCGGTTCGCCCGCCAGCTTCGCCGGCTTCGCTCGAGTCGCTCACTGACGGACAACGGCTGCCGCCTGCCGCCGCGTCCATCCACGAGCTTGACGAACCCTCCGAGGCGTGTTCTCTTCTGGCGTCAGATAGTGAGGATTGGGCGAGCTCTGTGGATCTCCCCTCCGCTAGCGTTTCCCGCCAGACCACTGGTAAGAGAGCCGGCATTGAGACTGAGCTGATGCGTCTGCTCTCTCAGGCCGTTGAAAGCATCGGCCTCGATTGGGAGGCGTCCGCGCAGCCGCCGCGCAACAGAATGGACGGACGCTTTCTCGGAAATGACGAGGCTCCGACGAAATCGCGGCCCGCGCCCTTCCTCCCGGAACTTCACGAGGAAGTGACGAAATCGTGGAACGCCCCCTTCTCCGCCAGGCTGCGTACCTCTGCTTCTGCTGCCTTCTCCTCTGTGGATGGCGCGAAGGAAAGAGGATACCTTTCTGTTCCTCCTGTGGAACCAGCTGTAGCGTCTCATCTCTGCCCGCCCTCCGCTGGACGGCGCGCGCACACGACGCTTCCTTCTAAAGCCTGCCGAGTGACGTCATCCATGCACGGTCGCGCTCACACCGCCGCCGGGCAAGCAGTTTCAGCGCTGCACACTATGGCTATCCTGCAGATTTTCCAGGCCGACCTTCTCCTTAAACTGGACGAGGAAGGACCCGGAGCGATCTGCGTGGCGGACCTGAGAAGCGCTACAGACCTCGCTCTTCGCGCTACTAAAGCCGCTGCACAGGCCATAGGACGAAACATGGCCTCTCTCACCGTGGCTGAGAGACACTTATGGTTGACGCTGTCCGAGATGACGGAAGCCGAGCGCTCTGTGTTCCTCGACGCGCCTATTTCCCAAGCGGGCCTTTTCGGATCTGCCGTCACAGACTTCGCGGACAGATTCATGGAGGTACAAAAAACTTTGCAGGCCATGAAGCACTTCCTTCCGAAGCGCTCGAGCTCCGCTGCAGGTCGCTCTAAACCGCCGCCTGCTCGCAGCTCTCAGCCGCAGCCTGCACCGCCCGCCGCCGCCGCTTCACAGCGCCGCCACGCCCGAGACCAAAGACCGCGCTCTCGCTCTGCTGGACGCCGCCCCCCTCAGCGCGGGCCCCGGCCGAGGATTGAGATCAAGCCCGAGGCCTCAAAATCTTCCTAGCCATTCTAGGAAAACGACGGTGTTCAAATCCCGCTGCGGCCGGATTTTCACTGAAACTTCTCGCTCGGTCAGTTCCAAACATCGCGACTGTCCCAGTGTATTTCGCAGAGAGTCAGCCGGTGTCACAGCCCGTTTGCCTGCGCACAAAAGCCGTTCTTACGGCTACCCAGATAAATCCAATAAAGAGTTTATTTTCTGGTGTTCCGGCCACGGCCGAAGGTGTTATGAGTGTTGTAAGAATGCCCACCCAGTGCCCATTCCCACACACAAACACAGCCCGCCACGGTGCAGGGCTAGCACAAATAAAATCGACTCCGGTCGATTGTGCAAACAATGTAGTGCAAGCGCCCATGTCACCATGCCCGCTCACACTACATGCTGCGTGTCCCATGGTTTCTGTAAAAACGAAACCAACACACATTCAGTCGGCCATGAACGACAGTGTTTTCAGTGTATTAAATGTGCCCGCAGCCCCGCGCCCACATTTTCTCACAGACACGCCGATTCCCACGGGATCTTCCCCGCTCGCTTTTTATGCACAATCTGCCATAAAGAAGCTGAGCGCGGCCAGGTCGCCCGCTGTGATCAGCGCGCCCCCCGCCTCGAACGCTGTAAACACGGTGTTGTGTTCCCAGTATGCACGGGCTCTCGAGCTGCCGTTTTGTCGCGGCCAGAGCCCGGATTTCATTCTGCCTCTAGCTATTCACGCAGATGCGTGGTCAAAGCTTCCCGGGGTATCAGAATGGGTGCTGAACACTATAAAGAGAGGCTACTCGCTACAATTCGCGCGACGCCCGCGCCGTTATACGGCGCGCGTCGAAACTACGGTGAAAAACGAAGTATCTCATCTACTTCGTGCCGAAATAGCGAAACTACTGAGCAAAGGGGCTATAGAACCTTTATCTCAGGCTCAGAGCGAAGGGGGCCTATACAGCAGATATTTTCTGGTACCGAAAAAGGATGGGGGTCTCAGACCCATAGATCTGCGACAGCTGAACAGAGTGCTTGTGAAACGCCAGTTCAGAATGCTTACGACCAGGAAAATCCTCGCGCAGGTGCACTACGGGGACTGGTTTGTGTCGATAGATCTGAAAGACGCCTATTTCCAAATACAAATAGCGTCCCATCACAGGCGATTCTTGAGATTTGCCTTCGAGGGCCAGGCATATCAATACACAGTCCTGCCGTTCGGCCTGTCCCTAGCACCTCGTACATTTACGAAGTGCATGGACGTGGCGCTCGCACCCCTGAGACTTCAGGGCATGCGAGTCCTGAACTACTTGGACGATTGGCTGATTCTAGCTCGATCGCGATCGGAGCTCATAGAACACAGGGCCACATTACTCGAGGACCTCGAGAAGCTGGGCCTCACAGTCAATTAGGCGAAGAGCTCACTGTCTCCCAGTCAGAAAATTTCCTTTCTGGGAACCGTGTTGGACTCGCTGTCCATGACAGCATGCCTGTCACCAGAGCGCGTACTAAATATTCAGCGCGGCGTGAAATCCTTCCGCCACGGCGCGATAGTCCCGCTCAAAAGGTTTCAGAAAATGCTGGGGCTGATGGCCTCAGCAGCCTCTGTACTCCAGTTGGGCCTGCTCTGCATGCGCCCACTGCAGATGTGGCTGAAAGCGCGGGTTCCACCCAGGGCATGGACAGCGGGTCTGTTTCGCCTCAGGGTCGACCTTCAGTGTGTGTCAGCTCTGGAACCTTGGAGAAAAACCGACTGGTATCAGTCAGGTGTGAGCCTGGGGACCGCTTCGAGTGTAAAGGTGGTGTCTACGGACGCCTCCACCTCGGGGTGGGGAGCGCTGCTCGAGGGCAGACCGCTAGCTGGCCTGTGGTCAGAACGGGAAAAGCTCCTTCACATAAACTGCTTGGAGATGATAGCAGTCGACAAAGCGCTACGGCGTTTTTGTCCCCAGATAACAGGCCACCACGTCTTGGTCCGGTCGGACAACATGTCGGTGGTGGCATACATAAATCGCCAGGGTGGCGTCAGGTCACGAAACCTTTACAGGTTGACGGAACGCCTCCTGGTTTGGGCTCAGCACAACCTGCTCTCACTGAGAGCAGCGCACGTGCCTGGTCACCTGAATGTGGGACCAGACAGACTGTCCAGGAACAATGTTCCAGCAGGGGAATGGTCGCTGCACCCGCAGACGGTCCAGCTGCTGTGGAAAACGTTCGGCAGAGCTCAGGTGGACCTATTCGCGTCCCACGAAAACGCTCATTGCCCGGAGTTTTTCTCGAAAAGCAAGGATGCGCTGGCTCATGTTTGGCCCCGCTGCCCCCTATATGCTTTTCCTCCTGTCTCGCTCCTGCCTCAGGTGTTGGAACGAATCAGGGAGAACGGATGCCCAGTGCTGCTTGTAGCCCCGCTCTGGACGAACCAGACGTGGTTCCCTGCCTTGATGCAGCTGGCCAGCACTGCCCCATGGCCTGTACCATTGAGGAGAGACCTCCTCTCTCAGGCGGAGGGCTCGATTTGGCACCCTCGCCCGGAGTTATGGTCCCTGCACGCATGGGCCATCAACGGGTACCCGCTAGCCTCCCAGAGGGAGTGTTAAACACGATCGCGCAGGCTAGAGCTCCATCTACCAGGCGGCTCTACTCCTCGAAATGGTCTGTTTTCTCTGCATGGTGTCAGGCCCAGAGCCTTTCACCTGTGGAGTGCGGAGTTTCGGAAGTGCTTTCCTTCCTTCAAGAGCTACTGGATAAGGGCAGGACCCCATCCACGCTCAAAGTATATGTGGCGGCCATAGCAACGTTTGCAAAACCGGTGTCTGGCCAGTCACTGGGGAAAAACGACTTAGTCGTGCGTTTCCTTAGGGGAGCTCGGAGGCTGAACCCCCCAAGGCCCCCTTCAGTCCCGACGTGGGACCTTTCCACGGTCCTGGAGGCCATGAAAGGCGCCCCGTTCGAGCCAATCCAGCTGGTGGACATGAAACACCTGTCGTTCAAGACAGTGTTTCTCATGACTCTCGCTTCAGTGAAGCGCATAGGGGACTTACAGGCGCTTTCAGTGAGCGCTTCGTGTATGGAGTTTGGGCCTAATGACTCGAAGGTCATCCTCAAACCAAAGCACGGGTATGTCCCGAAATCCCTCAATACGCCGTTCAGGGCCCAGGTAATTTCCCTGTCTGCCCTTCCGGTTCTCAGTGAGGAGGAGGATGCAAGTCTCCTTTGCCCCGTCAGGGCATTAAGAGCTTATGTGTCACGCTCGTCTGTTTTCAGACAGACGGAGCAGCTTTTTGTTTTGTTCGGCGGGCGTTCCAAGGGACTCGCCGCCTCAAAACAGAGCCTATCCAGATGGATAGTGGATGCCATTGCGCTCGCTTACTCTGCGAAGGGCTTACAGTGCCCCTTGGGTGTCAGGGCGCACTCCACGAGAGGCGTGGCCTCTTCGTGGGCATGGTCTAGCGGGGTTTCCCTGCAAGATATCTGTACGGCCGCGGGCTGGGCCTCACCGTCTACATTTATAAAATACTATAACCTGGAGGTACCCGCCTTACAAGCTAAGCTTTTGGCGGTCTAAATTCAGTGTTATCTGCCCCGCTGTGCGGCCCAGATGCTGAGTTTACTGCAGCCCCATGAGTATTGACTCACGTATGGCCACCCAGATCAGGCTGAATGCTCTCACCCTGGCTGCGCGTTTGATTGTCATATAATAGCCCCGCTCGGTGCTTTTTTATAGGGAATGACGCTTCCAGCCTCTCTTCCTCTACTCTATGTGAGTTTATGGTGATTATGCACTACATGAGCCCTGGGCTTCGGCCCCTGGGACTTTGGTGTTGGATCCCTGTACGCACGGCGTGTTGCATTGTGTTCCCCTAGCGTAAGCTATTACGCAGTACGAGAGATACTCTCGTAAGAGAACGTACTCGGTTACTAACGTAACCTCGGTTCTCTCTAGAGAGGGAACGAGTACTGCATATCTTGCCGTGCGTGGAATACGCTCTGGTTCGCTTCAGCGATAAAAACCAGCTTGTATCAGCCTAACGAGCATATTTATAGGGCGAGACCACGCCCCTTCTGGCGGGACGTGACGATATGGGCGCGAATTGCCCCCATTGGTCATTACGTCACGCAGAGTCTCTCTCGATAGGCTGCTGCATTTGCTGCAGAGCAACCAATAGGCGCGCGAGCTGTTTCGCCTATGTTTGCTTGCTGCTGCAAAGCGTTTTACATTAATAAAAAATTAAGGATAATTTTTGGCTTCAATATCTCGCGGAAAAGAGTTTTTCCCCTAGCGTAAGCTATTACGCAGTACGAGAGATACTCTCGTAAGAGAACCGAGGTTACGTCAGTAACCGAGTACGTTTTTCATGTTATGCTATGTAAGCACATAAGATCAGCAGATCTTAAACAGATTCTTAAATTTGTAATCCCACAATACTCTCGTTGTTTCTGCAAAACGGGTTGACCATACTGTTCTCTGCTCTTCAACCTAATCCTTTGCACACCTGTCATCTGTTTTTTTTTTTGTGTTTTTTTTTTCCGGTCTAAAGCTATGGCACCAACAATCTTCTCCTCTGACTACACTTTTATCATAAATGCTCATGCAGTTGTCACCAGCTCACCTGGCAGTACAGTCGTTTCGACTACCAACTTCTTTGATGCGATTATCAGATAAACTGATTCATAATGTACAGTATGCAATGACTCACAACCTTCCGATGAGTGTCCAAACTAATGTGTGGCTAAAACGTAGAGAAAATTTTGCATTTTCAAATTTTATCAATGAGCACAAAGCTCTGCTGGATTAAAGTTGCATCTCTTTGTTGACACCTATTGTCATTGTTTTATGTTTAAGCTGGGTGTTTGCTGTGTTTGTTATCACTGGTGGAAAGCAATGCTGTAATATTCTCGTGCACAGTTCAATTTAGATGAATAGGACCCAGAAAACCCTCACATTCACTTGGCAATGATTTGACCATCAGGGGCGATTCCAGGATTTTATAAATGGGGGGCACAGGGGGGACCAAGAACCAGTCAGGGGGGGCCCATGGGAAATCAGCTAGAAAATTCAACTAGAAATAAATACTTGTTTAGAAAATTTTAAGCACAATTTAAAAAATATTTGCAATGCCAAGTGCCCTAATATAGATGGTATTAAATGTGGCACTGAACAAGAGCCTGAAAATCATTTTGTATTTTACATGGATTGGACCACACAGTTTTGTTCTTCATTTAACATGCTTTATTCTCAACACAAACATTGAAAAATGTGTGTGTGTGTGTGTGTGTGTGTGTGGGCGAACGTTCTCTGCATGAAATCTGTCTCTGGCATGGTTTCTTCTTAAAGAAACCTTGGATGTCCTGTTGCTGTGTAAAAATAAACAAAAAACCATTAAGTACCTAAATTACACAGAGTTGCATGTAGCTATGGTGTTAGTTAACGTTCTCACATTTTAATGTTTACCACGGCACGATTTTTCTGGAAAAAGATTATTGTGCCTTTAGTCTTTAAAACAACAGATAAATTAATATTTATCTACTTTATATTTATGTGGTCGTGTGCGCTGCCGTGGAATAACACTGACAAGTCATCTCTATTCAGTCTGCCGAAGTTACGTTAACTAATATAACGTTACTGGCTTGATCAGTCACACATGAAAGTAATCAGACTAACATACGGTGCGATATTTCAAAATATATACTGTAATTGAGTGTGTATATACCATAAACCAGGGGTGTCCAAACTCGGTCCTGGAGGGCCACTGTCCTCCAGAGTTTAGTTCCAACTTGCCTCAACACACCTGCTTGTAAGTTTTTAGCATGCCTAATGACCTTCAACAGCTAATCAAGACCTTGATTAGCTGTTTCAGGTGTGTTTAATTGGGGTTGGAGCTAAACTCTGCAGGACAGTGGCCCTCCAGGACCGAGTTTGGACACCCCTGCCATAAACTGTGACGTTTCGAGGTGTCTCTCTCTCCTACTGTTTGAAAAACGCGGACCTGTGATTCCGCTTTGCGAATCGCAAATCAAGCAGTGATTGACAGCACTCTGATCCAATGGCGTTAGGTACTGTCAGGTTGACAGTAAATCTAGCCCAATGATGTTGGGGGGCACCAGGGGGGGGGGCAATAATATTCCAGGGGGGGGGGCCAGTGCCACCCCGTGCCCCCCTTCTAGACACGCCCCTGTTGACCATCTGTTAATTTATACATTTACCAGCAGAATTCCTGGCTGGAAGTGGCAGATGAAGGATAAACTTCAATATGGCGTTTACTTGATCACTTGAATGAAACCGCAAGAGGTAGCAATTTGAGGTAGAGAGTATTGTTGCATTTAAAATCGAACTATAAAGAGTGTAGCTTCAGGTCCGTAGAGCCAAAAAAAATTTTTTGTCTATCCCAAAAATTGCTGTCACGGAATAAAGATCCAGGATGTGGCATGTTTTACTTTTGCATAGTGAAAAGGTGCAAGTGGGTGATCCCTAGGAACTCTTGCCTTGATCTGCTTACAGGGGATTTATGTATGTCAGTTTGTGCAGCCGCAGCAGTATGTTTTACATGCTGTGTATGTTTTTACATTTACAGGCCTTTAGTGTATTGCTGTTTGTTGATTGCTCCATGGCATAATTCCTCCAATGTTTTTATGTTTTTTCCAATGTATTTCCTCTTTTGTGTAGTCACTAGTCAGTACAGTATTTAGATGGCAAAGGTCACCACACCTATAGTCAGAAGGCGGCCTTGTAAGAAAAAAAAAACTGATGGAGAACCTGTGGTCATCTGAGCTGTGAGAGATTTTTGAGTTGTGGTAGTATGGTAGTGATTATGGTTGAGCAGGTGTTGGAGTGCTGGATATAATGTGAACATCTGTGTGTATGAGAGGGAGAGAGCGCACATGTGAAAGTGTACAAGGGAGAGAACCATTTCAAAGATAGCAGCTTTTATACAGTGTCCCAAGCCAAAATTATGAGCTAGACAGAGATAGATTCAATGTACTTCCTTTAACGTAGATTTTATAGAGCATCTTTTAATAATTGCACATCAAACACTCTCATTGGATTTCACATCATATACTATTATATCCTGCTGTCCCACTGCACCGTTGGCACTAGTTGTACCTGGTTGTACCTGGTAGGCATATTCTGCCTAATGTAGGCACATCACATCTCTTTTCTCTCCTAATCCATGCTCACATACATTCCGGTGCACACAACAAAAATTATGTCATCGCGGTGTGGCCGTGCACGAGACCCCATTGCGGTGTAATGGTGTGCACAGCATTTTTTTGTAACTTTGCGCACGGCTCCACTTTCGAAGAAGGCTGAACAGGTACGTCTGTACCGGCATCTTACCAGCACCCAGTTTGCGCTTGTTAATTGCTTACATTTACAAAACTAGCCAACAATAGAAGAAATAAGCCTTGCTTAATCAACGAGCAACGCGTCACCTGGGTAGCACTGAAGCTGATATTTCACTTTATAGAGATCAACGGCATTGAGTCAATGCATTGAACAGCGCTAATCCCAGTCATGGTAAATCACCTTATATTTTGAAAGAATATAATGACAACGCCTACATCTTCTGACAACTGATGGCAAACAGTTTTTTTGTTGTTGTTTTTTTTACAAAAATTTGACTTGACTTGAAGGACAGATGCAGGTAATCGCACACGCTCAGTTTCCCTGTAGCTTTCTGCCCTATATGTATGTGTGTGTGTGTGGAGGAGACACCAAGAGCAGATGACAGAGGCAGCGAATCAGGTTCGTTGTATTAAAACTTTTAGTCATTGTTCCTCCACGTGATATTTCTTTAGAACATGACAGGTGACTGTGGTGCTTAAGTTTGACGTCATCACGTGTTTACATAAATTGGGATTGGTTTGTGAGATCGGCCAAATATAGTGACAACCAATCGAGTCATAGAATGTGATCTGCGGCCGATCATTCGGAGCATCCCTAGTGAAGTTTAATAAAATCAAACATCGTGCGACAAGCGAGCACATCAAGTATAAATGCCTTGTCCGTTTGGGGAGAAGCCCGCGCAGTGAACGGAGGCTTGCTGTGCGGAGCCAGGCTAAAGTATAAACAAGGCTCATGACAGCGTCCATGCTGTGAACGGAATGTGCTGCTCCTCTCAGCCTCTCAGCCACTACTGAACAGAGTAGACGCAGAGAGAGGTGTGACTGCTGCAGGAAAGCAAGTCCTTGTGCTCACAGGACAGAACTAGCGACATTTGGAAAGTAACTAAGGTTTGTCCAAAAAGTCGCTAGATTTGTCACTAGGCGCTTTTTAAAAAATAACTTTTAAAAAATAACTTTGCCGTGAGTATATCAGGGCCTTTAAAGGGCCAACAAGTTGAAAAGTTAGGTTAAGTGCAAATTAGTTGGCCTTTATACAATATAGATTCTTGACCACAGACAAGGGAAAACTACTACTTGTTTTATAATTGGCCAATCGGGCATGCTATTTGGCCGATGTTGATAATCTCAAAATGGCCCAATATTGGCTAATATTTTCTGTTATATATGACTTGTCTTTACCAGCAAGTGTACAGAATTGTTGCTTTATCTCCTCTTGTATTGTCCAGAATTAAATGCCTTAAGGACAACCCTCTACAAAGCGAGTAAATCACTTATATATGCAACAGAATTTTCATGCTAGGTGACTAAATAATGTCTATCATTAGCCATTGGCTAATAAATTGTTAGATTTCCCGTGCCAGTGTTTGAGTTAGAGGCTAAGATTAGCACAGATATATTTTCACTCTCCTTTACTTGTCTTTAACACATTGTATACTGTAAACTGTAGTGTGAAGGTGCCCAATTTGCCGTCGCTTTGCTGAGAGCGTGTTTCTCTCACACGCAAAGAGAGAGAGACGTTAAGAGAGTCTTACATACCACGTAGAATTGATGCGCTACATGTAAATTATATTTTTTGTTGTATTTTCCTGTCAAAAAGTTCATTTGGAATTGTTTTTCCTTTCAGAACAAGCAGAAGCCACTGTCGGTTTCTTCAGTAATAGGCGGAACTAATGCACAAGTGCTCGCCTATTACTGTCCCTGTTTTCATTTCAGCAAATTGTTTTGAGCGAATGTGATTAATATTCATTAACTCAGCACCTCATCAGACCTTAGTGTGTTTTATATTGTTATTAGTAGTAGAATTAGTAATAGTATTATCATCTTGTCAGTATTATTATTAGTTTTAAAATGACAAATATATATCCATACATGGCTACCACATTTTAGTTCTAATTACTTAAGTTCTATTCTATCATAACAAATGCTTGATTGACTGATGTTAAAAGAGTAGTTGTTTTATTTTCAGATCATATAACTTATGAATGTATCTTAAAGGGGTCATGAACTGCATTGTCTTATTGTTTTATAATGTTTCCTGGGGTGCACTTATAATGTTTGTATGATTTTTACATCAAAAATGGTCATAATTTATGACCTCTGATTTGAACTCTGTTTTAAAGCGCGTCTGCTGTGAGACTTCAGTGTAAACGCCCACTGCTGTGATTGGCTAACATCTTTGCATATGAAATAAGTATTACATGTGGAACTCTCTCGGAAACTTTTTGAAATTTGAACTATTACAGCTCTCAAGATTAACTAATTGTGAAAAGTGTTGATTATAGGATTATATTTAGATCTATAGCATTATATTTAGATCATGGCATGAAAGGTTGCAGTGATGAGCATTGTTGCCGATCACAGACATGTCTGTTGAGTGCATGAATGCAGTGATCTCGCCATTGCAACTCGATTTCGGCACTCTGTAACAAATGCTTCCATCATAACTAACAGTGCAAACCATGGTGCAAACAGGATGTAAATAAGAGATTAGTTGATTATAATGGGAGTTTTAGTGAGAGTCCTGAACTCAGTCACTGATAAACTTTGTTCAACGCGGTTTAATTGACAGCTCCAGCGATTATAAAGGAGCATTCTTTGATCGATTTCTATATATAATATAATCACAGTTTAAATAAAAGATTATTTTCATCCTACTAAGAGAAACAATGTGAAGGTGACCTTTTAGTCACTGGTTTACTGACACATAGACAAAGAACATCTGGCCGTAGCTACAAGAATCATTACAAATCAGAAATCACTGGTCACAGATCAGGCATTAGAATTAACACGGTTACTTACATGCTGTGGCAATACTGTCCAGTACGTATAATAAAAGTCTGTTTGCAAAGCCTGCGTCAAAATTGCAACTGATTTACCAAAGAATCCACAGTGAAATGTATCGAACAAAGAAATAATGCTCAACTTAGACATTCACATTGTTAAAAAATAAATAACCATATTCCTAGCATTAGGATCCTTTGTAAGGCAATGTTATTTTTAGTCCAGTAATTCTGTATCGTTCTTCTCTCCTCATCATCTCACTAACATGCCAGTGGGCGGGGCCAACGCTGCAATGATGGAGCTGTTGATATTCTTCTGCAGAAGGGGTCTTTCACCTAGATAGGCACATTCCACAACGAGTCATTCTCTGGGCTTGGTTTCAATAAAAGCTGTTTTTGGACTAACAAGGAAGTTTTAAGTTCTGAAACTTACAGGATATTCGGTAACACTTTATTTTAAGGTGCTTGTAATAAGCAGTAATTAACAGTTAATAAGACACTTATAAGACCTTATAAGATGCATATAAGATGCATATAAGCATTAACTACTTCATATAAGGGTTAATTAAAGGTCCAGGCCCTGAAGAGATCAGGGAAACTACTCCCTCTTGGGAAGGTCAATTTTTAAGTGACTGGAAGTTTGTGTTACCATTTATGTTTGTTTGGCTGTTCTAAAAGTGCAATGTATTGATACTTGAGAAATGTATTATTTAATTTAATTTATTTATTATCATTAGTTAATGCTTATATGCATCTTATATGCATCTTATAAGGTCTTATAAGTGTCTTATTAACTGTTAATTACTGCTTATTACAAGCACCTTAAAATAAAGTGTTACCGGATATTCTTATATAGGGATGCTCCGATATTGCCAGATTTTGGGCGATACCGATATGTTGGCCGATAAATCTAAATTCAAATTTTGATATACTTTGAGAGCCTGATTTTAAAAACAAAAGGCTTACCATTAAAAGCTATGTCACAAACACTTAAAGATAAATAAAAATATACAATACAGTAGCCTAGTTTGAACCAGTGTAAGATTCCTTAACTTTTAAAAGAAAAATTACACTCATATGGCCAACTTTCTTTATAATAAAACAAATGGTAACACTTTACAATAAGGTTTCCTTTTGCTAGCATTAGTTAACATGAACCAACAATGAATGAACAATACTTCTACAGGATTTATTAATTTAGTTAATCTCAACATTTTCTAAGACATTAAGATCCAAAGTTGTATCTGGTAACATTAGTTAATGCACTGTGAACTAAGATGAACACAAATATTTTATTGACTAACATTAACAAAGGTTATTGCTCTCTGTTAGTTCATGTTAGTTATGGATTAACAATGAGACCTTATTGTAAAGTGTTACCAAAAAAATCTATTGCCTAACGAAAAAAAAGAATGCAAACAATTCATTGAACAACATTACTTAACCTACATATAAAGATGTATAAAGGTGTTCCATTTATAAATAAAATGAAAAAGCCTCCGCATGGACAATAAGGACATTATTTTAATCAAACCATATGTTGATGAAAATAATACGAGAACAATACAAGTGCTAGTTATTAATAATAATGCATCGTTTTTGTAAAAAAAATGTTTTAAACATTTTTAATATTACAGTAATAGTAAACATCTTTAATTTTACTGTTTTAAATAACTTCATTGCTATTTGAGCTGCAGGCGCTGAAGCTGAGGAAAATAAACACCCGTAAACTGAAATGTGCTTTGCTAGAACCAAAAGCATATAAGATCAATCAGATATTTATACAAAATAAACATAATATTACAACTTGTATTTGCACAAAATCACGCACAGATGAACTTGAACTAAGTTATGAATATGACAACCCCAATCATATTAATGTTTTGCATTGCTGTTTGAGCGTGCGCTGGAGCTAAATTTGATCACCGGTACAATCACTGCGGGTTATTTACCTCAACGAAACGCATCCTATGTGAGATCAGATATTTATAGTACATAAACTTAATATTACAACTTATATCTGCACAAAATGATGCAAATGTACAAGTGAACTTGAACTAAGTGACTTGCTAATCAGAATGTGTAGGCCTAAGTCCTGATGTAGAAGCGCTCTTCCCACAACAATGCGCTAAAACACAACTAAACCCAAAGAATTTACAACGTTTTATTACAATAGTGTTCTCATTATAATGTTATGTATACGACAGTCACGGAAGTTATTAATGTTGTGCATTTCTGTTTGAGCCGTGTGCGCTAATGCTAAAAGATGATTACCGGTACAATGAAGCACGTTACTGCATCGTTCATTAACGCAACCAAACGGATCCTATTGAGAGTGAGGAGTTGTCGTCGTGGTACAGAGCCCCTCCCCTCTCCGCCATGTTGGCAGGATCCCGGCGGCAAAATGATTGTTTACGTGTATTGTTAACTCGGTAGTGGAGGAGGTTCTCGCAATTCCGCACTGTTTTACCATGCCTGGAAGTCACTGCTGCGTTAAAAACTGCTTCAGTACCTCACACGATACATATGGAAAACATAGGAACAATGGAATACAGTTTTTTAGGTTACCGAAATGGACACAGCATCAGGGAGAGCAAGTCTCTGACCTGACGAGGAGACGCCGGATTGCTTGGTTCGCGGATGCCTTTGATAAGATTGTCACTGTTTGCTGTGCTTTAACGAACATGTGCAAAAGTGTTGTTTGAGTGCCTTGTTCATTACTTTTTTATTTCTTTGAAATAAATGCTTGAAACAACTTGATATGGCTTAACAATATTTATTGAGAACTGAATATATATATATATATATATATATATATTTTTTTTTTTTTTTTTTTTTTTTGGACAACATAAGTTTCATGGACAACATAATTAATAATAATAAAATAATAATACTGTTATTAGTGCAAAAGAACAAATATCTTGATGCTGCTTCTCCAAATACCACTGTTTTGCGCTTGGTGTGAGCTTGTTCCTATAAGGTCCCTTTTCTTTCGCCTTATCTTTTTGCATTGCTTTACTTTCTTCCTTTTCTTTCTCGTATTCGTAGATCCGTCTCTATTTCCCGCCAAAATAATAAATGTTCGAAAATAATAAATGCGCGAAAATTAAAGAGCTCTGGAATGTTTAGTCGCCTCTGTGAAGTTCTGAAGGCGTTGCCCCTGGAAACCGATAGCGTCTCCTACCATCATGGCCGACCGGCTCAGACCCCGCCCAAATCGGCACGTGACTCCTCACTCTCAATATGAAATTAATCAGATATATATGTACAAAATAAACATAATATTACAACTTACAATGGCACAAAAGGCTGCGAATGCACAAGCGAGCTTGACTGTGCTAGTCAACTCTGTGGACGCGCTCTTTCCGCAACAACGCACTGAAACACGGGCGCACAAAGAATTCACAACATTCTTTTACAGTCGTGTTCTCATTATAATTTTATGTAGCCTAAATGACAGATGGTGCTGCACATGTTGCACTGAACTGTATCTTCCTTTTCAAAGTGATTCCAATCATATCAAGAAATTCAAAATCATCATGGCAAACAGCACGCATCTGAAGTTGCTCAGCTGGAAATAATACATCAGGGTTCTCAAGTTTTATCAAAAGCTTGGAGTGAGATCACATGCGGTTAGGGGAGGAGCCCTAATGGAGCCCCGCCCCCACCCATCCCCGCCCCCCAATTTTACCAATTGTTCATAATTAACCAGCACAAATTGAAATTATAACAATTGGTAAATCTGATAAATGACAGAGCAATTCATCACATCAAATATACTCTTTAATGTTATATTTCAAAATTACAAATATACAAAAATTACAAAAATATAACAAATTGTAAATATGTTTTGACCGGATATAAAATATTACCCAGAGCACTCTGCTTTAATACATGTAGCCTTAATGTAACTAGAAAGACTATTAATACAGTATAATATATAATTTAAAATAAAATGAAGAAATACATCTTCATTCCCATACCCACTAACATTTCCCTTAGTTTCAGATAACGTAAGCTAGCCAAACTGAGCCAAAGCTTCTGGCCTGGTTGCAAAGTAGTTGTAGAGTTTTTGACTGCATCAATATTAATGTATACGATGGGCTATATATTAAATGTTCTAGCCTAAAAATGTTAGACGAGCTTTCTTCCAACTTACCTTCTCCATCACGACGTGTGTTCGCGCGATGTTGTTGGTTACCTAGTAGAGGTGTGAACCTACACTGGTCTCACGGTTCGGTTCGATTACGATTATCATGTCATCGATTCGGTTCAATTCGATATCGCGATGCATTGCGATGCACCGCATCCTCAATTTTCAATTTTACTTCAAAAGTGATGTGTGCGTGCGAGCGTGTGTGTTCGCCTGTTCGGGAAGTCGCAGTGACAAAAACAGAGACATTCCAGTTTAAGTTTCATGGGACTAAAGCCTGTTTATGCCATTAAGAAAATGAAATTCTGTCAAATCAATTTTGTTTTAAAGAAATGTTCATTTAAAAGCAGCGCTCATTCATCAGTGTATAATGTTACCCTGGAGACGCGCGCATCAACCGTTACCGAGTCCGCTGTTGAAGACGATCATCCATTTATAATCACGCGTAACAACACAATTGTAATTTGACCATCGGGTGCGGAAGGGTTGCCATCTGTCTCGGTTTGTCCCGATTTATCTTTTAATAACCTGTCCCGGGAAATGTATCCACTCTCCCGAAAGGCTACATGAATGTATGTTCAAACCGTGTAGCGCACGCACAGCAGAGAGGGAGAGAGCGAGACCTTGCGTGTGTGTGCCTCAAGAAGCGCATGTAACTTGCATGCGCATGTAATGTATGTATGTAAATGTATGTAAGAAAGAATGTTTAATTCGCACTCGCGTCTCGCCTCCCTCTGCCAGTAGGGACTTTAAGCAACAGCCTCTGGTGGAACGGCAACGGCAGCCGGAAGTAAACGTTTAACTGCCGTAGTTAAAGAACGCAAAAATCACTAAGCAACAGTGAAGAGTACGCCGTAGGGAATAATTTAATCATTTGACAAAATACAAATAAAGAAAGTGATTTTAAAAAGCAGGAGAGGGTTGCTTTGGGCATTTAATGATATACATAAACAATTACAATGCCACATACCATAAAACAACATTAACTTTCTTAATATTTCACGTAGTAGCGACAACGGCAAATCAGCTGTTCTCCCGTAGTAGACAGTTACAGTAGAACGTCGTGAAGTAGCAGTTAAAGTCGCGCATGCGCAATAGAACGCCAGAATGCCGTTGCCGTTCCACCAGAGGCTGTTGCTTAAAGTCCCTAGTGTATGCTACCTGCTACCGCGACAAAGCACATGCGCGATAAAGGGACATTCTAAAACGCTTAACGTGAAAAACGCTTAACGTGGCTTACTGCACTAAGACAGTGATATTAAAAGACCAAACTCAGTACACATCATATTAATAAACCATACTATGTATAAAAAAATAAGATGAGTCCAAAATATGAACGCAACGCGTTTAATTACACGTTAAGCATTTCTTCCCATAGAAAACATTTTTAAGAAAACGCTTAACGTGGCTTACTGTACTAAGACAGTGATATTGAAAGACCAAACTCAGTACACATCATATTAATAAACCATACTATGTATAAAAAAATAAGATGAGCCCAGAATATGAACGCAATGCGTAGCTTACTGTACTAAGACAGTGATATTGAAAGACCAAACTCAGTACACATCATATTAATAAACCATACTATGTATAAAAAAATAAGATGAGCCCAGAATATGAACGCAATGCGTAGTATGGTTTATTAATATGATGTGTACTGAGTTTGGTCTTTCAATATCACTGTCTTAGTACAGTAAGCCACGTTAAGCGTTTTCTTATAACGGTTTTCTATGGGAAGAAAATGCTTAACGTGTAATTAAACGCGTTGCGTTCATATTTTGGACTCATCTTATTTTTTTTTATACATAGTATGGTTTATTAATATGATGTGTACTGAGTTTGGTCTTTCAATATCACTGTCTTAGTACAGTAAGCCCAGTGGCGGCCTTATCGATTCGGGGGCCCGTTTCAATAACTAATATGGGGCCCTACTCATATAAAACATAAACATAATAGAGCAGAAAAAGCAAGGATTCCTGTTGGTTTGCATCAATGGTATATTATTTTATTACGTGCACTTTCAGCTTCAAGAACAGGCAGCTTAACATAGAAGTTATCCAACCTTATTTGATTAAAACTATATAAAATTATACAGCGTTTTACATTGGAATAAGCCTCGCCCTTTCACGGACAACTAATTTGATTAGCGCAGTATATTTTCAGCTGTCTGGGCTGACAGAAAATAAACAGCTCAAACATCCACTCAACTTCAATTATTAACAAAAGCAAAGAAGAAAACGTGTCTGGCTCAGACTGACACTGAACCGAACATAAATAACGTTACAATGATGGGCTCCGCGTACGTGGACAGCTGAGCTCACCGGGCGGCGGGCATAGATTTGACCTGAGCCCTTTTTAGAAATCCACCCTTCTGTGTTTGAGTGCTGAGAATGCCCTGATAAGATCATCTTTGTCCAGCGATTTCGTCATCTCGCCTGGACCAAAGAAAGAGGTCACTTTTGGTAGACTGAATAAAGCGTTTCTTTTGTTGTCCAATATCTTTTTCGTTTTTCAGCACCACTGGCATATGTAGGCTACGTTTCATTTTCCTCATAAAATTCTTTTCCTGCTCAAAATAACATTTTAACTTAACGGCAAAAAAGGCCAATTTATAAACAAATAAACTACCGGTATTATGCTTCAGATCACTTAAGCCGTTCTCGGGGGAGGTAAACGTCGCCATGGTAACCGCGAGTTTGACCAATCAGAGACCTCAGTGTTATGCTTAGGATTGTGGGTAGTATAGTATTTCCATAGACAGTAAAAGCGTATTTCTCCAGAAGATCGCAAATAAAACACGTTTTTCTTAAAACAATATTGATTTCATACTGACTTGTGGTTTTTATAGGAGCAGAAACTTTCGTTTCACAATCTCATAGCTTGTAGTCAGTCTACCTCGGATGGTTTAGACCAGGGGTGTCCAAACTCGGTCCTGGAGGGCCACTGTCCTGCAGAGTTTAGCTCCAACCCCAATTAAACACACCTGAAACAGCTAATCAAGGTCTTGATTAGCTGTTGAAGGTCATTAGGCATGCTAAAAACTTACAAGCAGGTGTGTTGAGGCAAGTTGGAACTAAACTCTGCAGGACAGTGGCCCTCCAGGACCGAGTTTGGACACCCCTGGTTTAGACATTATGGCTGAAAATCAATATCCTATGGAGAAAATGTATAGGATTTTTGCCGGTGTTTTGGGGGCCCCCTTGGAGGGCGTTCAATTGAAACGGGTGAAACATAGGTAAGGCCGCCTATGACTAAGCCACTTTAAGCGTTTTCTTATAACGGTTTTCTATGGGAAGAAATGCTTAATGTGTAATTAAACGCGTTGCGTTCATATTTTGGACTCATCTTATTTTTTTATACATAGTATGGTTTATTAATATGATGTGTACTGAGTTTGGTCTTTTAATATCACTGTCTTAGTACAGTAAGCCACGTTAAGCGTTTTTCACGTTAAGCGTTTTAGAATGTCCCGCGATAAATGACGTCAGAAAAGCGTCAGTACATTAACTGGTTATGGTCTATTACTGAACCGATACCGAATCGTCCTCGTCTGCATCGCGGTGCATCGTAGAAACGATTAATTTCGACACCCCTATTACCTAGTAACGGACGTACGGTGGCCGACAATGTTCCGTCAACTTCCGTGTGTTCGCGCATCTATGTTGCCTAGTAACGAACGCAATCTGGCCGAGATATGTGCTGGCGGCAGGAAACTTCACTTTGTGTGTCTGCGCCTCGTATACAACGTTATATATAAAGCTTGCAGCAGGGACGTGCACAGACATTTTGAGGGGCAGGGGCTCAAGTGAAAAAAAGGGCACTTCTCATAATTACATATTTTTTTTAAAAACTTTTTTTAAACAAAAAAGTATATATATTAACACAACTCTGACTTTTAAAAAAAAATATTAAAAAAGTTAATTAATTTTATCTTCCTCAAACTCAGACAATTGTTTCACGCATGACTGTATCATCATCATCATCAAATAAAACCTTCAAAATTCACAATTAGATGGAGTTTTAAACCTACTATCCTCCATCTGTTTGCATCTGTAGCAGGGGTGTCACTAGGATTTTTATTTTAGGGGGGCTAAGCCCCCAATGAGGGTATATATATATATATTTTTTTTTTAATAAAAAAAAGGTAACGCTAGTTTAGGATCTAATGCTCACTATTAACCAGTTTCATTACCATGCAAAGTCAGGGTTTTATAATCACTGTGGTCCAAAATGTGAAGCAGGGAAGGGGGTTCCTCGAGAAAATTTTGATTTCTCTGATCTACATATGTGCATTTTAAGATGTTTTGAAGGCCAAAAAAAATTGGATAACAGCTTTAAAACCATGTCAGTGGGCAGCTGATTATTTTTCTCTCATCATCATCATCACACTCTTTTTCTCTTTGTTTTTATCTTGCCCTGTCTCTTCCCCAGTCTAAAGCTGAGCTTTGACTGATATAGGCTTTTCATTTTTGTCTGTCATTGAAGAAAGTAAACATTATTGATCTTATGCCTAATACAGGGCCGTAGACAGGGCTTTATAATCAAAGAGGTCCTAAATTTGAGGTTGGTAGGGGGTTCAAATTTTTTTTTGTCTGATATGTGCATTTCAAGACGTTTGAAGACCCCAAAAAGGGATAAGAAATAGCTTTATTAAAACCATGTCAGTGGGCAGTAGATAATTTGTCAATACCTGCTCTCTTCTCATCTCCATCACGCTTTCTTTTTTTTTTTCTCAGTCTCTTCATCACTTTCTCTTCCCCTCCTAAAGCTGAGCTTTTTTAATTTACCAAAGGCTACAATTTGTATTATATTCTCAATATGTACACATTCATTATTAATCTTGTGCCTAACATGATGAAAACGGCTTTGTTAATGTGTCTTGTCCCCTCACAATGACAGTAAACTAATTATTACATTACATGAGTCACGTTACATAGGCCTATTTTCAGTTCAAAATAGCGAAATTAGACAACTATATTCGTTTGGCTAATTATTTTTAGTCATTCGTTTAACATTTACGACCTAAAAAAATGTCAAATATGAAATGTTAAGTTTAGCTACTTACTTATCTCGCACTTGACCGTACGCGTCGAGTTGCACTGTTAAAATTCGCGCTCAGCAGCGTCTGTGAACATAAAGCGCGCCTACTTTGATTTGATTGGTCATCTCAAATATTCTGACATTGACGAGCAGTGACAGACCAATGAGGCTCTCACACACACACACACACACACACCCTGTCCTCTGTTTCTGACGTGCTCGCTGTCGCTGCGGAATGAAGATGAAGAACGCGCTGAATCTGATAATAACAAGACTGAAGCGAAAACGAATTTGTGTGGCCTACATTAATCACAAATTTTTAGGGGGGCTAGGCAGAAGTTGGGCCTAGCGACGACCGACAGGAATATATATTATTTTTCAAAAATTAAAAAAAGCACCTCAGAAAAAAGGGCACTTTCTCTCCAGGAATAAAAAGGGCAGGTGCTCAAGCCCCTTTTGATGTCTATGTGTGCACGTGCCTGGCTTGCAGGACAACTTGGTTGGCATTGCCTTTTCTGCATGAGAAATACACGGTGTGGCGTGTGAACGTGTGAACTGGTTGAATTGCGTGTGTCTCACGGCCAATGCGTGAGACTTGAGAACCCTGAATACATTATCTGTTGGCTTTAATATATCGGCCTAATTTTCTTATTGGATCGATAACGATAACATTAAAAATGAGTATTTACTGGCCGATACAGATATAGATATATAAAAGTCTGTGCCATTTTATAAAGATCAACTGATTTTTGTAGGCCTATGTTACCAAGATGTGCGTAGTTGAAAGAGGGGGGTTTCTAAATCCTTGTTTATACTCGACGCGTCTGCACGAGCGCGAGTCTCCGCTGACTGCGCGCGCACCTCTCCAAGCGGACGAGGCGTTTATACTTGACGCGCTCGCCGTTGTGCTATTTTGTGAAACGACAGGGGGCGACTCGGAGTAATTCTCCTCTAAACCACCAGGAATCAGCAGTGAAGAAGTAGTTTGCCGTTTTTTCGTTTATTAGTAGTTTATTAATTTCTGATTCATATAAAAAGAGTAGCTAATAAATGCAGTAGGTTTATTGTACTGTCACTGCATGTAAACTAGTTAAACAAGCCTTATTGAAGAGTGTTTAAACCTTAATTTCATCAGCAGGGCTTACTTCTGCTATTGTAGGCTTATTTTGTAAATGTAAGCAGTTATTTTAGACAAGTGCAAACTGGGTGCTTAATGCAAATGTGTTCCTATTCACAAAATGAGAGGCTTTTATGGTCGCCCATCAATGCAAATGTCTCTATGTGTATAGATAGAAGGATCATACTGGTACAGACGTACCAGTTCGGGCAGATTCGGCTCGAAGTCGTTCATCTTCGGATGCGGCGCCGCGCGCGATGTTACAAAAAGTGCCGTGCACACCGCCAGGCGAAATGGGGTCTTGCGCACCCAACGCGCACGACCGCCCACACCGCAATGACGTCATTTTTTGCCGCGCGCACCTTCGCGCTCTTGCGGACGCGTCGAGTATAAACAAGGCTTTACTAGTGTGAAATTTTCTTTTTCACCAACACTTTTCTCTTTCCTCTGGGTCTGGGTCATGCCTGTGGGTCTGTGAGATGAGATAAAAAGCAGAATTGCTGTTTGACTCTGGGTATGTCTAAAATAGCGCTGGTGTAATGGGAGCTGTCTCAGGACCTGTTGCTGGAGTGACAAACTTTGCCTATGTTTAGATCTGAGCTCTTGGCTAATATTATCAGAAACACATCATACCAAGATAAGACACCATCACTGAGTCCTAGCAGAAATAGCTTTAGTCTCTTATGCAGCAGGGATAAGATTTCAATCTAAAAGACAACAAATCTGTCTTAAAGGGAAAGTTTTAATTTCTAAGTGGGATAAGTCTGGACACTACATTTTACTTGCCCTTGAAATTTTAAATTCAACCTATATTGTTATTAATATATACAGGTCCTTCTCAAAAAATTAGCATATTGTGATAAAGTTCATTATTTTCCATAATGTAATGATAAAAATTAAACTTTCATATATTTTAGATTCATTGCACACCAACTGAAATATTTCAGGTCTTTTATTGTTTTAATACTGATGATTTTGGCATACAGCTCATGAAAACCCAAAATTCCTATCTCAAAAATTTTGCATATTTCATCCGACCAATAAAAGAAGTGTTTTTAATACAAAAAAAGTCAACCTTCAAATAATTATGTTCAGTTATGCACTCAATACTTGGTCGGGAATCCTTTTGCAGAAATGACTGCTTCAATGCGGCGTGGCATGGAATCAGCCTGTGGCACTGCTGAGGTGTTATGGAGGCCCAGGATGCTTCGATAGCGGCCTTAAGCTCATCCAGAGTGTTGGGTCTTGCGTCTCTCAACTTTCTCTTCACAATATCCCACAGATTCTCTATGGGGTTCAGGTCAGGAGAGTTGGCAGGCCAATTGAGCACAGTAATACCATGGTCAGTAAACCATTTACCAGTGGTTTTGGCACTGTGAGCAGGTGCCAGGTCGTGCTGAAAATGAAATCTTCATCTCCATAAAGCTTTTCAGCAGATGGAAGCATGAAGTGCTCCAAATTCTCCTGATAGCTAGCTGCATTGACCCTGCCCTTGATAAAACACAGTGCACCAACACCAGCAGCTGACATGGCACCCCAGACCATCACTGACTGTGGGTACTTGACACTGGACTTCAGGCATTTTGGCATTTCATCCCCAGTCTTCCTCCAGACTCTGGCACCTTGATTTCCGAATGTCATGCAAAACTGAGCAACAGTCCAGTGCTGCTTCTCTGTAGCCCAGGTCAGGCGCTTCTGCCGCTGTTTCTGGTTCAAAAGTGGCTTGACCTGGGGAATGCGGCACCTGTAGCCAATTTCCTGCACACGCCTGTGCACGGTGGCTCTGGATGTTTCTACGCCAGACTCAGTCCACTGCTTCCGCAGGTCCCCCAAGGTCTGGAATCGGTCCTTCTCCACAATCTTCCTCAGGGTCCGGTCACTTCTTCTCGTTGGGCAGCGTTTTTTGCCACACTTTTTCCTTACCACAGACTTCCCACTGAGGTGCCTTGATACAGCACTCTGGGAACAGCCTATTTGTTCAGAAATTTCTTTCTGTCTTACCCTCTTGCTTGAGGGTGTCAATGATGGCCTTCTGGACTGCAGTCAGGTCGGCAGTCTTACCCATGATTGCGGTTTTGAGTAATGAAACAGGCTGGGAGTTTTTAAAAGCCTCAGGAA
Organism: Gila orcuttii; assembly: GCA_026230005.1. Taxonomy (NCBI): domain Eukaryota; kingdom Metazoa; phylum Chordata; class Actinopteri; order Cypriniformes; family Leuciscidae; genus Gila; species Gila orcuttii. Next base: position 39,395,286 of record JAPDVR010000005.1, on the reverse strand, counting down.
TCTTTTGCAGGTGTTTAGAATTAATTAGTTGATTCAGATTATTAGGTTAATAGCTTGTTTAGAGACCCTTTTCATGATATGCTAATTTTTTGAGACAGGAATTTGGGGTTTTCATGAGCTGTATGCCCAAATCATCAGTATTAAAACAATAAAAGACCTGAAATATTTCAGTTGGTGTGCAATGAATCTAAAATATATGAAAGTTTAATTTTTATCATTACATTATGGAAAATAATTAACTTTATCACAATATGCTAATTTTTTGAGAAGGACCTGTATGGTTTAAACTTACAAAGAGAAAATAATGCCTTTTTTGACAGATTAGGTGATCGAGTGACTCGTATGTTAGCCATATATCCTAACTCTTATCTGATCTTTGGAGGTGATTTCAATGTCGTCCTGGACAACAGGTTAGATAGATGGCCTCCTCAGGCTGGAAATCTAAGGCCTGATTATGTAATTACGTTTATGGAGAATTTTTCTTTGATTGATGCATGGAGAAAATCTCACCCAACACAACAATGCCTTACTTGGAGTAATAATTCTTTATCCAGTCTGTCCAGGATTGATTATTGGATTACATCTAAGGATTTAGTTAATATTGTTACTGATCTCCATTCTCGGATCACAAGGCCATCTCAATAAGTATACCCTTTAGTTCTTCTGTAAATTTAACACAAAAGCCTGGATATTGGAAATTAAATAATTCAATACTTCAACATAATGAAGTAATCTCTGGCATAGAAAAAAATATTTTGACTTAATGGAATAAAGCAAAAATTGAAGAAAAATATTGTAGCAATTGGGAACTTCTCAAATTCGAAGTAGGAATTTTTTTTTAGGAGGTACTGTAGCGAGTTTGCTAAAAAGAGGAAAGCTGAAAAGGATAACATTTTATTTAAAATTTCTACTTTAGTATCCAAAAGAGTAGAAGATTTATCAGAAGTAGATAAAGCAGAACTTACTGCACAGAAGCTTAAACTAGAGGAGATTTACAAACAAAAGGCTGAAGGAGCTTTTGTTGGGTCTCGAAGGATGTGGCTTGAAGAGGGCGAAAAGAGCTCTGCTTATTTTTTTAGACTTGAGAGGCAACAAGCTAAAAATAATCACACTGAAAAATTGAGGATCAAATATAATATTGTGGAGGACCCTAAAATTATTGCAAATTTTTGTTCTGAATTTTATAGTAATTTGTATGCTTCTAATTTTTGTCAACAATCTACTACTGAGTTTTTGGAGTCCTTACATAATATGAAGCAGATTAATAATGAATTATTCAATATATGTGAAGCCCCTCTTAGTTTACAAGAATTTACTGATGCAATTAACTCTTTGAAAAATAATAAGTCTCCGGGAACAGGGTTAAAACATTTTTAACAAACTTTTATCCCCTTTTTTGCTTGAAGTTTTTAAAGAGAGAAAGAGCCATGCTTCCTCCGACGTTGTGTCAAGGACTTATAACATTAATTTCAAAACCAAATAAAGATCCCTTTTTAATTGATAATTGGCGGCCAATTACATTGCTAAATAATGATTATAAAGTTATTGCTTTGGTTTTATCAAAAATATTCAAATGTGTTTTGAATAATTTAATTGATGAATGTCAATCTGGCTTTTTACAAAAAAGGCACATCTTTAATAATATACGTCTGGTTTTAGACATTCTAGATTATTCTGATTTTTTCTCTAATGATAATCTTATTCTCTTCTTAGACTATTATAAAGCCTTTGATTCCCTGGAACATTATTTTTTGTTACAGACTCTTCGCAAGGTGGGATTTGGTGACTTCTTTTGTAGATCTATTAAAATGTTCTATACTAATTGCAATAGCTCTATCAAACTCAGCAGTGGTACCTCTCCTAGATTTACGCTGAATCAGGCAGGGATGCCCAATCTCCCCATATCTGTTTCTGATAGCTACTGAACTTCTAAATTTGCATATCAGAGAAAGCCCTTTAAAAGGAATAACTGTTGATGGCACTGAAGTGGTAATAAGTCAGTTAGCTGATGACACCATTTTGTTTTTGAAGGATGCCTCTCAGGTTCCGGTAGCATTAGAGACTCTTGAGCCCTTTTCTAAAGCCTTAACATAAATAAATGTGAGTTAGCAGCAGCCTCCACCCAGGCCTCAGCATGGAGCCGGCCGCAGTAGAGACGCCCAGCCCGCTCCAGGCGCTGCCAAGCCAGATGGCAAGCGACAGCGAAAGCATTCCGGAGCGGGCCGCCCAGGGATGGGTGAGATGCTCTTGGAGTTGGCACGATCATTCCCTCCCCCCGGGTGAGGGCCGGGTGGAGTCTTTGTTTGTGTGTGTGTGTCTGTTCTGCCGCTGGCTCCCCAAAAAAGCAAAAAAAAAAAAAAACCTTAGCAAGCGGTACCCGCACTTCAAAGAGAGAGCAAATTCATCTGTTCCTGGGTCCCAAGAGGGCCAGTCTGGCGGGTGTGGCCCTGTATAGCCTTACACCCCTCAGCTCCCAGCTTGGTGCGTTCAAGGACCCGGTCATCCGCCTTCTCACGCACCCCCTGCCGCTAGTGGAGACAGGTAAGTGTTGCACAGCACACTAACATTACTCTCTCTACTTTGCTGCCCCACCTCAGGCTCGGCTATCCTGCTCAAGTCAGTGATCACCACATTAGGTGTTGAGCAGACGTGCTCCTGAAAATCCAGTGATATTCATCACACCTAGTGTTGAGCAGTGCTCCTGACTTGTGCGTGCTTATCTTATCCTGCTGGCGAAGGATTTGATATAGCCGCTCCTCCAGCCGGTACGAAGGCCAGTTGTAAACTCGTTCTTCGTGCTACTAGGTGGTGGGTCGTGACCATCTTGGCCCAAGATTGGTCTGCAGCTCCGACCTGAAAGACATGTGCTTCAGACCTCTACCTTCCGCACGGCAGGCCATCCTGTGTGTTTTGTGTGAGGGTTGAAGTATCAGTACAGAGTCCTTTCCTTCGAGTGCTCCAGAGCCCGTTGGGTCTTCAGGTCAACTGGGAGAGAGTAATCTCGCCCACGGGGTGAGTATCTCTTTTTCAGTTTTGGAGGTGGAACTCGGTCTAACACGTCTCTCCAATGAGAGTGTGTTCAGCTGGTGTTTGAAGTGAGAAAGGGTCCCACTGAAAGAACTTTCAGAGGCTCCTGGGGTATATGGTAGATGCAGCCATTGGCTTCCTCCATATATGACCGCTTCAGCGCTAGCTTCATGATCGAGTCCCAAGGTGACCGTGGCAGAGCAGCTCACCCTGTGTGACTGTAGTCATCCCGGTCTGTTGCCAAACCCTCTTCAACTGAGGGGCCATGTATAAAGGGCGTGTTTTAACGGGAGCTTGGGCGACCCTCGACTACACGGGCATATGTGCCTTGAGTTGTTGGACATTGCGACCGTTGCTTAAGCTTCCCTCGCATGTCACGACTCACCGGTCACCTCCTCCTTGGAGTGTGACCGAGTGTGGAGTCTGAAGCTTCTGAGGACGCTTTGTTCCACTATTTCCGCTCTACTCAGTCGTGCTGCCGACGAGCCTCACGACAGTTAGAGCCAGGGTGAGTGGAGACTCCATCCCCTGGGGTCCAGCTGGGTCATGACCACTCCGGAGCCGCCCAGTTGCCTCTCCGGTTTCGTCTCCTTGCCAGTGTTGTCTGAGCGGACTACCCTTGGACAGCCACTAGCTCTCAGCTGCCCCAGGGGCCCGCAGAAATGCGTTTCCCCAGTGAGCCTCCTAAAAGCGACTGCGACTCAGGGTCGTCTGGCGCCTGCTCAAGTCAGTGAATTCTTCACACGTCATGTTGAGCAGAAATGCTCCTGAAACTCAGTGAAGTTCATCGCACTCAGGTGTTGAGCAGAAATGCTCCTGAAGCTCAGTGAATCCTTTCACACTCAGTGTTGAGCAGAAATGCTCCTGTTGCTTAGTGAAGTTCTTCACACTCAAGTGTTGAGCAGAAATGCTCCTGTAGCTCAGTGAGTTTATCACACTCAGGTGTTGAGCAGAAATGCTCCTGAAGCTCAGTGAACTAATCACACTCAAGTGCTGAGCAGAAAATGCTCCTGAAGCTCAGTGATCTTCACATGTTGTGTTGAGCAGTGCTCCTGTCTTTTTGCGCCCGTCGCTAGCACCTACGGTGCCAAGTCAGGAGGGAGCAGGTCTTCATAGTTACCCCTTATTGTCCCAACTAGACCTGGTTCCCATCGACAGCCTTCCTGACTTCCCCTGAACACTTTTTCAGGGACGGGGCACGACGGCACCCGCGTTCTACCCCTGGAGATTCCGGGCGGTCTTATGTCTGAACGCGGAGATTCAGGTGGCTATCACAGGGACATGTGATAGTTACCATCACTTCTGCGAGCACCCCCTAGAAATGGGTAGCGTGCTTACGCCTTTAGAAGTGGAACCTAGTCATTGAGTGCGTCTTCTCTCCAGAGGAGATCCTGAAAGCTTTCGATCATTTCAGTGCTCTCTTTCCTGCAAGATGGGTTGGAGTAGGCTGTTTTCCTTCACCCTCAAAATGATGTTGCCTCTGTGTTTAAACGACGCTCATTGTGATGCAGAAGTATGGAGAAGCACATCCTGATCGTCGGGTTCCTGAGGACTTGCTCGCTTTCGGTCAACGTATTGTTCCTGGAGTTCGGGCCGGCTAACTCTCACAAGCTGAGACCCCGGCTCGGATTGTGCCCAAGGTTCCTACCTCTCCCGTAATAGGAGCAGGTGGTGAGCCTGCAAGCGCTGCCCCGGAGGAGGCAGATCCAGCCCTGGCTTTCTCTGTCCGTTCGCTTATAGCGGTTAGACGTGTACAGAACGCAAGCCATAGACATCAGACCAGCTCTAGAAATATCTGTTAGGAATTCAGCAGAGAGGGAAGGCTGTTTCCAAGCAAAGTTGGCCACTTAGTGCTTACTTTCATTTCGGTAAAAAATTCTGAGATGCAACATGTCCACTTAGGTGCTGAGCTCCTCTATGATGAGTGTAAAGTGCTCCGCCTTTGTTTGATATGCTTTGCTAAACAGATTCTAGAGTTGGGGGCTGGACGACACCTAGTTGAACCGCTGCTTCCCGTGGGCTCCCTTCTCATGAAGCCAGTTTCACCTTGAGCCCGGTTCAAGTGTCGGCTTGCTGCGCCATTCCCCTCCTATGGACTGGATACGTGCGCCTTTCTACTTCAGTTGAGTTCCCTTAAAGCTGAACCCTGTTGAGTTCACCCACACCCCTGCGACGCCGGACGTGTGGAACGTCTGGTGTTAGGCCTACCACTTCTAAGCAGTGTGGAACCTGTGTTAGGCTGGGTCCATATGTTGCGGTCCCTACGGCGACCCCATATGTGTATTCTTCCACGATACGGCTCCCTACGGCGAGCCCGTGTCTTCCCTCAGCAGAGTCTCTCTGCCGTCACTGTCCGGTGAGTCTCCCCCCGTCTTAGGCTGGAGCCACCCCAGTGACATTCCATATGTCATACTGCCCGGTCATCCGCCCAGTTCATATGTGTATTCTCCACATTACCTCCCTTCGGGTAGGATGTGGCTTCCGCAGCGTCCCTTCCTTCCAATGTACGGGAACGCTTTCCCAGTGGTCCTGTAGGAACAGCAGTGACTTCCCTGGCCTAAGCCCTGTCCTTCTCCGCCTTAAAAATTGCGGGGGCATGAGGAGGATTTTGTCTAGGCACTGGAAGGTGGCAGCTTTAGTGGCGTTTTCAAAGGTTATCCCCATTCAGTCGACGTCGACTACGTCCGACGTTATCGACTGAAAGGGAACGTCCTGGTTGCGTATGAAACCCACCGTTCCCTGAAGGAGGGAATGGAGGACGTAGTCCCCTTGCCACTACCGCTGGACCACCGCTGACTCCGGGTTACGCTCGTCTCCTCAGCGAAAAAGCAACTAGTGCGTGCATCCACTTCCGTATTTATACCCGCGCCGCAGGGGCGGAGTGTGTGATGCGAATCACGGACGCCAATTACATTGGCTCGTTCAATAGTACTCGAAGATGATAGGCTCCCTGGCGTGATCCCCATTCAGTCGACATCGACTACGTCCTCCGTTCCCTCCTTCAGGGAACGGTGGGTTGCATACGCAACCAGGACGATCAGTCTATGTGTGACAGTATTGCCTCTAACTATCCAAAAATATTTCTTTGATATAATCTGCTTGAATCTGCTTGAAGAAGAGAACTGGCCCCCCGACTGAGCCTGGTTTCCCCCAAGGTTTTCTTTCCCTCCATTGTCACCCAATGGAGTTTTGGTTCCTTGCCACTGCCTTTGGCTTTTGGCTTGCTTGGTTGGGGACATTTCATATTCAACAATATTATTGATCTGCCTGCATTGACACGATTGTATGAGAACTGAACTGAGCTGGACGATGACATCACTGTTTACTCCAGAGCGGCTATATAAATTAACTAAATTAATAACTTATTTACAATAAAAATGAACCATCACTGAACTTACTTAAACTGGACTGTGACACTATTTTCTTCCAGATCTGCTGTACAGCCGAAACAAACTTTGTTACATTATTTTCCTGTTACCACTGTAAATCTGCTTTGAAACAATCTGTATTCTAAAAAGTGCTATATAAATAAAGGTGACTTTACTTGAAGTTCAGCTAGCTCATGTTCACAGATGAGGTACTCCACATTCTCAAGCTTGGAAATGAAGGGCTCAAAAGTCCTTTGACAAGTATTCATTAACATCAGCAAACCAGAGCTTTAATTCCTCTCTAAGTTAATTCATGTAACAGGAAAACTATGCACAAATACACACACAGTGTTGCTAGTGTGTTTCAGTTGCAGTGGAAATTACTGTAACTGCCCTTGTGTCATTTTTCCAGGCCTGTACATTTGAAGGCAAGATCAGTGAGTGCGTCTTTGCACTGCATGTTGTTTGACTCTGTCCAGCTGCTTATTGAACTCATTATAAAGCTTGAATATGTCAGCTAGATATGCAGTTTTAATACAGAAAGCATCCCTGTGATAGTGCATGATTATAATGTTTCAGAAAAGTTTAAGAAAGTTCAAGAAACCCAAGAAAGTCTCTGATCAATAAACTACACATAAATGATGAGCACAGACCTCCCTGCCTCTGCGGTTATTTCTGTTACATAATGCAGACTCTGGATAGGATGATGGGTGATTAACAGGGTGTTTTATTGATAACAACAAAGGGAGAGGATGATGGTAGGATACGGTGTGGTGACGAGGCAGATTAACACTGGTGGGTTCGAGACGAGACCCTGGAGACAGGGAGATAATCCACAATGTGAAAACACTACAAGCTGTCTCAGTGATGAGGGTGATGATGAGGTGCAGGTGTGTGTGATCATGAATGATGTACAGGTGAGAGCTAAGGAGGGTGATGGGAAATGTAGTGCAGAGAAGGTGACAAGGCTGATCTGTGACAATTTCATACAGTGGAACTAGGGGTGGGGGGAAAAATCAGATCAGGTTTACTCGTGGGCCGATCTCAATCACTAAATACATTATGGATCATTACAAATACTTTGCTTAAAAGTACCAAGTAGTCACACAGTGGGAAACTAAAAATCTGTATAGAAAGAAAAGATGCATCGATAATCGTTTTATCATCGCATCGCAGCCCTCTGAATCGTAATCGAATCGAATCATGAGGTGCCTAGAGATTCCCACCCCTAAGTGGAACAGGTTTTGGCAATCTTTTGTCCTTTTATCAATCCTGTCTTTAAAAGATTTATTCCACAGCTAGTTTCCCTCTAGTGTCACGCGAACTGCCACAATGCGCACAGTCTGATACGGTCCAGAGACACGATAGCACAGAGCGGATCATATATGCGAGTCGGCGCAGACCAGATAACGTATCGGATCCATTTGAATTGTAGACAGAATGCTATATTTTAAAGCGATATGGAGGAGATTATGAGGAGAAATTGTGGCTTTACAGAGCTCAACGGCTCTGGCCTAGCTATGATATAAACGAAATGCTAATGGCTATTTTATATAAGGGGAGGAGCTGATCTATGTCCTATATCCTGTCTTCCTGTTTCAATGGAAATTGAATAATGGGGCACTTCATTGGGCCTTTAAAGGTTACGTCATGTGTCCCTTCATGTGCATTTACAACCTGTCCAGCCATTAATTGAACAGAGGGGAAAAAAATCCTCTTTCAGACCACAAAAAAGAGGGCCAAGTTTTTGACCAATTTAATGTAACTATAAAATTAATTATTAATATTATAATTTTATTGGGATGATTAGCACTGTAAGATAAACAATCTAAATAATTGTATTTTACTATAAAATTACAATAGTAATATTTATGTCTTAATTTCTTAATTTTCAAACAGTATGCTGGCAAATAAATAAATGCCCCATCCAGTTTCATAGGGCACTGCTTGATTCACAGTAAATGAATCAAGCCGTTCTGAGAATCTGAAACACTGTATCATGAACTACCTGTGTAAATGATGCGCTTGACTCTGAAACCAGTACAATTTACTTCAATTCCACCCTGCACGATTTAACAATTGCATTAAGCCATATCGTTGATGATACCACTTTTGTTTCAATATAACGTGGAGCCACTGTACAGTACACTCACTGTACAGCAGGGGTTTTCAACTCTGGCCCTCCAGATCCACTGTCCTGTCCAACTCAAATCAAACACACCTGAACAAGCTAATCAACATCTTCAGGATTACTAGAAAGCTACAGGCAGGTGAGTTCGATCAGGGTTGGAGCTAAACTCTGCAGGAAAGTGTATCTGAAGGGACAGAGTTGAGAACCCTTGCTACAGCATAGTTTTTTCCTACCATTAATGAGGGCAGCTCAAGTGTCTGAATACGGAATAGGTGTAGATTTGTAAAAGTGGTTGGTCATATGAACCATGAACATTTCTGAATGAGTTTTATTTTTTTGCAGTGTAGTTTTAATAATTTGTCTGGGTGTTTAAAATGAGATGTTCTGTATCATTCTGCCATTCTTTCCTGATCTAGGAGCTTGACTGGTTCCGCTTGGCCTCTAAACACAGAACCTGCCCTGCCTGACCAGGCAAAATTTTTTGTCCCAGCTCCAGTTTTAATTGTGTGAAACCCCCACTAAACATGCCAGTGGCAGAACGCCCGGAAAATCTCTGTATTCTGTCCCATTCTTGCTGAATGAAAGATGTGCCCTGTGAAAAATACAGTTTATTTCATTGCCCAGCAAGAGATAAATAAAAAAGGCAGTAAATTGTTGACATACTGTAAGAGTATAAAGCTGTAAAATATAGCATAGTTCGTGCAATTTGCTCAAATAATTTCTCTTCTGAAACTTTAAAGTAAACATGAGATTACTGGGGTCTTTTTAGAAACATCTTCAAAGCGGGAGATTTAAACTTAAGTCTTCATCTGCTCTCCATTTCGGTCTAGGAGAAACAATTAAGTTACAATGGATTTAAGTTACAAGGGGTTTTTCCATCTTTACTGCTCCTCTGGTTCTGTTTGTGTGATGGCTCATTCTAGTCTCTCTCCTTCACTGAATCAGTCACGCAGTTCAGTTCATTCAGCACACAGTGTAACAACTGGCTCAAAGTTTTGCCACTGTGTGCAGGACAATACAGCCTCCCTGATACAATTAAACTATCAATAAATAGAACAATTATCTGAAACGTTATAATTTCTGTTAAGAGCATATGATGTTGCATTTTTCAAAGCTAAAGATAATATCAGTAATTTTATTTCTGCCTTGATCCCTCAATAATATTTGTTTAACTAACTTTGCATTTGGGTCCTCAGTGTACCAAACTGGTATATAATGAAATAATGTTTTGTATTATTGTACTAAATATGTTACTGTCTTTTTAAGGCAACAAGTATTTTACGAAGTTGCAAGATTTTACAAAAAAGAGAGAATGAACCCGCTGATGATTTATGTTATCTCTTGGAATATTTCAAGTTAAGCCAGACTTTTTCTGATATCAGAGAACCAATTTATGTTGAAACACAACAAGTTTAAGAACAAATTTATGTACGTACATGTGTTGTGAATTAGAAAGCAATTTGAATTAATCAATTAGACAGATATCAATGAATGAGACCTATGTTTTGATATTAAATTGTGTTGAAGATAAGAATGATAAAATTTGTTTTATCTTCCTGGTCATTGTTTTTAGTACATTACACCACATTTGAATTGCATTTTAGATTGTTTTCTGAGCGTAAAACTAAGCACTGCAGTGATGCGCATTTATGCATCAATAATCATATGTACATGTAAAACATGTAAAAATACCATTAATAACTGAATCATGAATTTTTTTAGCATCTTCACGGTACACATACTGCTGCTTGTTGCAGTATCGCTTCAAGAGAGGTTTCACTGTACATGTCTGGGCAAAACTATCTACTGGTGTTATATATTCCTTTAAAGAAAGAAACATGACCACCATATAAAGTAACCTTTTGACCGTACTGATCATGCCTTTTGTGCTTCATAGAATGTCAAGTCAAGTCAAGTCACCTTCATTTATAAAACGCTTTTAACAATATAGATTGTTTCAAAGCAGCTTAACAGTGATAATAGGAAATTAAAGTAACAGAGATTGTTTTGGCTTTACAGCAGCTCTAGAATAAAGTTATTGTCTAGCTAAAGTTAGTTTTGATTGATTCACTTACGTTGCAAAGAACATTAGTAAATGTAGAAATGTAGCTTTGTAGAAATTAGTAAATGTGTGAACAAGTGACCAATTTTAGCTGCAGCTTCATACTGCACAGCTATTTATAATGTAGGGGGTGGGACGCTTTAGATTCTAGAGAGCATTTGATTGAACAGAAAATGTGATGAGTAGCTGAAGTCATACATTTTTTTTGAATGCTATATCTTCTAAAGGCAAATTTTGTCATTGTTTTGGAGCAGACTAGCTTATAGATAGCAGTAAGGCTAACATATTCATACTAAAAGCTAAAAAAACTTCACTTTAATAGTGAGAATTGGACCCTAAACTAAAGTGTTACCCCGATCTTTCTCTGATAGTGAAAATGATTGTTCCATTAATGCACTGAGAACATGTTCTTTCAACAACAAATGTGCTGAATCGGTCATATTGGTTGTCAGTTCACTTTTAATTCAAAGGATTTTGGCTGTACTGCTGTGATTTTAGTTTTAATGCATTTTCAGTTATGTAAATATATATAAAAATAAATATATTAAAAAACAGTTTTAAAAATATTAAAACCTAAAGGTTGTTCCTAAAATTGAATCTGTCATGCATTACAAGTAACACCCAGCTCAGAGATTACAGTGTATGTATGAGTGAATCGGTGTGCTATTAAGAGCTTTAGGGTGGTGAGGAGTCACGAATATGGGATCAAATAGTCTTAGGATATCTGGAATTCTTTCCAATTGATTGGATGGGATATTCACATTAGCCTATATCTGACTAAATGTCCTCTGAGTTGCTTGAGTTAAAAGCACACCAAGGTATTTCATTTCCATGAGCAAATAAATTCAACTAAACAGTGTTCCAGGACCTAACTGTTAACTAAAACACAAATACGTATTTCCTCACTTTTCTGACAAACCTACATATGCTTGCAGTTCATGAGGTAAGCAAGATTTTGCATGCAAATATTCTCTTTACTAGTCTCACTAACATAAAACAAAACATGCTTACATGTTTACATGCACCCAATTATGCTTAATAAGTTACAATACATGTGGTCATATAAAATCATAAATAGCTTCAACATAAACCGATTGACATTTTCGCCCCTTACCCTGATTTCACCCGGCATGTAAACACATTAACTTCCGTTGTGTGGACATAATTAAAGTGTGCATGTGTGATATGTGTCAGTAAAGCGTCCTTACTGCGGATTTAACTGCATACATACAGAGCGAGCGTTTTGCTGTAAGAGAGGAGGAAATATATAGCAAACTCAGACTTTCTTGACCCAAGAAATTATAAAAATGTATTCTCATCTTATGCAGCGAAGTATAGTACAGTCAGAATTCTGAATCTGTAACTGCTTACAGAATATACAAGTCTATATGTTTCCCGCTCTTCAGGTTTTAATTATTTATTTAACATCACAACCGACATAACAAATGGAATAATCTGAGTCAGATTCACAAATGTTTTGACGTCACTACCAGGAAATAATCTGATTTATTAATAATGTTTTGTAAACGTGGTTTACTTGGGTTGCCAAGTTAATGGATTGCATGTAAACCAGGACAACAGGTTATTTCAATAAGCTGATTTTTGCGAGTTATCAGTGCATAAAATGTGCATAAAAATGTGCTCAATGATTCTCTGTTCCTTAAAATGAATCCAAATGAGGGAAATATAAACATTGATTTCCGAGCTTGCAGTAATGAATAAGTAATAAAAAATCTCATTATAATCTTAATCTCATCACAACTGTTGACCTTCCATTATTGAATACCATCATACCTAATCAGACCCAGCATCACAATTCACATCTGCCCCAAAATAATATCCAGGATTAGAATTATTGTCTCGCAAATCCATAGCATGTTGAAATGAGTATCCCATAATGGTTTCCAGGATACTAAATACTAATATTTCCCACATTCCTTTGCATTGCTGTGCAGTATATTTTAAATTTTGTAAATATAAGTACTTCAATTTTTTCTTTAAATTAAATTAAAACAATTAATTTGCTAGCTTCAAAACATACAAGCAAATGTTAAATAATAAAGAAGAACAAAGAAACATATTACAAGCAATAAATAAAGAGTGCTTAAGTATCTGAATGTTTTCCAGTTAAGAGCAGTTACTTTTGTTTGATTATTACTGATGATGACTTTATCATATATAGCATGATATCCATTTTGACATATCAGATGTTTTGTCCTGTGTTTAATCCCCTAAAACATAACTGACTGTGTTTACATTCATTTTGTGTCAAAAAAGCATTTCAAGATGTAAGTGCATTTAACCACTTGGAGCAAGAATTATTAGTCAATAATAATAAGTGTGAGCAAATGAAAAAAACACAAAAACAATGCATGATACAAAATACTTTCAAGGAGTATCAAAACATTACATTCGAACACACACACACACTCTCTCTCTCTCTCTCTCTCTCTCTCTCTCTCTCTCTCTCTCTCTCTCTCTCTCTCTCTCTCTCTTCTCTCTGGGAGGGATTAGAGTGGCCACATGTTGGCCGGCGGAGGTTCGCTGTGGCTCCAGGCAGGCGCGCGGGCGCTGTTGCTCATGGTAACTCGATCGCTGGCGGCCGTGAAGCTGTTTGATTTATTCCCCAGCTTCAGCAGATGGCTGCAACAGAAGTTTGTTTAAGTTCACTTCATAGCCGGGCTGGCTGCCAGGACAGAGTCTCGCACACACAAGAAGAGGAAGAGGGGGCTGGAAGCTGAACACATGCCAGAAGAATGTTCAGTGACTCCGGGTGTCTAACCACACCACTTACCCCCTTCCAACCTCACACACACACACACACACACACACACACACACACACACACACACACACACACACACACACACACACGCACACACACGCACACACACACGCACACACACACACACACACACATACACACACACACACACTAAACCACACATTTCTCAGACCTTCACATTTTTCACAAATACTGCAACACGCGTATCCTCCTCAAACTGATACAGACCCACATTCCCACACATCTTCCATTGATTTCCTTTTCTTTTCTTTTTTTGCCTTATTCATCTCAGTCTTTTTCCACTTTGTCGCAAACACATTCACTGTGACACCCACACCTCATCTACTTTGATTAGGTTGTGAAGATGCTAAAGGTGTCTGCCCAAATGGGAAACTGCTGAATGGAACCATATGGTCGTTTCTTATTCTGCTGCTCATTTAAAGTCATTATACATAGAGAGAAATATCTTATTTACTCTGATCTCACAATGCATTTACTTATTTTACTGTTGAAATCAAAACTCTCATTTACTTTTTTGTTCTTCTTACATAACTTATCTGTAGAAAAAAATCTGTTAAAAATTACCCTGTAATCAAATTTGATAACAAAGGAAAGAGTTATGCTTCAAAGTTCTTAAAGTACAAGAACACAAGACAACAAGAAGCAAATCCTAATGGTTTAATAATTACATCTCACATCACACTCACAAATTTCCCAATAAATATTTTATTACACTCAGAAATACAACACATTACGGAAGTTGAATGGCATTTGTTTATAATTATACGGTTTCTTCTTTTTGCAGGGGAAACTTGCAGTGATTAACAGGTGAACTTGAGCTGAGTCTCTCACTGTTTGAAACATGTTTTATTGCATATATTCACACTAGTCCATATTCAGTTTAAGGAAATAAGTTTGGGTCTGATAATAGGAAACAGATTGTGGCAGAGGGTGATTGTGTGAAGAGAAGTGTGAATAATTTGAGCCAAAAGCATGACCAGATGCACTCAAGATCACAAACTACAGTATGTGTGCAGTTCATTATTTTCTGTGTCTGTCTGTGTCATGCTGACAGTGAATGATCTTCGTGAAGGCCTCAGAGGAAGATTTTGAACTTGGAACAGGATGATACAGGACTGTTAACTGAAACAATATTTTAGAAATATCGTCCTAACTATGCTTTTCATTTTCCATGAAGCAATATGACCAAAATCTTAGTCATTTTATTTCACGATAACAATATTTTTGTAAGGGAAATTCCTTCACCGCGACAGCCGTACTTGCCAAAACAGGCATTTTTTACATTTTTATGTTAATTTGACCGTTCAGTTAAAGGGAACTGTAAAAACTGCAAAACTACTATTCACCATTTGCAAAATAGGCTGCCTTTGTGGTAGAAAGGTGATTATTATATATATTTTTTTAAATCGGTGACTAAACAGAGAACATGTGCTATTGTCTTTCCCTTTGCCAGTTTGTTAGAAAAACACCCATGATGCACTTGCTATCCAAGTCTGAGATGGACACGTTCAGCACTGGTCATATGTCACAAGTGTTTTTAACTATATAATGTTTATTTTATCTTTCTGACATTTAACCCTTTCACGTGTAAGTTTAAAATATTCTAACTGACCCCAAAGTGAGTTTTTTCAAGGCGACCGCTATTTTAGAAAATTCCCCCTTAATGTTTCCATGGCGACGCGTCATATTTGTCATGTGACACACCGCAGCCACAATAACACTGTATGACAGATGTATCGCTTTTATTTAGGGGTCCACTTTATTTCGATTGTCCACTTTAGACATTCTACTAACTATAAGTAAATTTGCAACTACATGTCAACTAACTCTCATTAGAGTATTAGTAGACTGTAGTAGACTGTCAGTAGACTGTTAGGTTATGGTTAGGTGTTAGGGTTCGGGTTAGTAGAATTAGTTGACTTGTAGTTGCCAAGTTACTTATAGTTAGTAGAATGTCTAAAGTGGACTATCGAAATAAAGTGTTACCCTATTTGTTTTTTCCTTTTTTATTCAAAATATTCAAAAACTTTCTTACCATGTCATCAACTATCTGATATTCTGATTCTCAAATATGTGTAAGTGAGTGTGTTTGGTCGTTTAAAAACCTTTATAAATAATCTTGATCTTGATCTATAACGTGAGATGGGCGCCACCATGTTTCTTTGCGCTGCAGTTCAGAGAGTCATCAGTTTCTCCTGAAATACATCTAAGAAAGTGGTCGGTGAACTGTGAGAAGAATAGAGTAAACTTTATAGTTAACGTTACTTCCACTATGTTTGTCTGATATGAACAACACACGTCTGAAAATTATATTTGAATAGATTGTTATTGCTGCTTCCACAGACATCAGTGTGTATTTTACAAACTCCAAATGTATTGTTTTACTAGTGCTTATGAGTATTTAAATCTCTGAAACCTAAAATAAACATTATGTGGTTGAAAACACTGCATATTGTGATATATGACAAGTGCTGAGCGCATCTATCTAGACGTCACTGAACATTCTAAATCCCATATGTGGGACCGTACTCTCAGGGCCACAGAAATAAGAATCCCATATATGCGACCGTACCGCTCAAAAGGTTAAATACAGATAAGTACTAGCAAAAAACATTTAAAGTTTATAAATTATACACTGATGTCTATGGAAACGGCAATAATCCTTTCAAATATAAACACATTTTAGCCTGCTGTTAAAATGACTTTTACTGGTCGACCATTGTCAGTGCACAGTAGGTTTGCAGGACTTCAAAGAACAGCCTCTGATTCACAAAATGTGCTGTCAAACGCCGAGATAAGGTGCAGTTTATCTTGCAATGTTATTGCTTATATGCTTTATATTCATTTGATTCTATAACCTACAAAATACATGGAAGAATGAATCGATGCAGGACTTATAGGCCTAATATTCTTAAAGTCCCCCTGTAGTCAATAATTTTATCCCTTAAAACTAATCTTTGATCACATTAAACACAAACAGTAGGCTGAGAATGTTCCCAACACACTTTTTCAAGGTGTGCATCGCATGCTCGTACTAAACTCATCAAGAGTCAACGACGACGCGTGCGAGGGAGAGATGCGGCAGTGCAGATCACGCGTTTCTCTATGTTCAAGTAAATAAATGGGAGTCGGAACTTGCAGGAGATATTAACATTGTACGCAATACCTGCAACCTCGCACCAAATTTTAGGACCTGTAGATGTAGATATACAGATCATCTAGAAAGCAGAAATCCTACATTTAAAAATAAAATTACATGTTTCTTAAAATTAGAGGAATAATAAAATGCTGATATCTTGATTGATTTGATGGCTGAAGGCTGTCCTTCCAAAGCAGCCATGATTAACAGCAGCTGTTGCCATCTACTGCTGTGGTTAAAGTTTTCTATTCACAATTGGATTTGATGAGAGTCACAAGACCGATTACTCTCTCCCTAGCCAATCACGTTAATGCATAAAAATAAAATGAAACAAGCATGTAACTACCACAAATGGAGGGAAAATAGCAGAGTAAAAGTACAGTTAACTCACTTAAAATGTACTCAAGTAAAAGTACACAATTTTTAAACTACTTAACATTTCTGATAAAAACTTAATTACAGTACTCAATTACAATAACATAATTTGTTACTTCACACCCCTGGTCTGCTCCTATTGACTAGGCTTGATTAGAGACAAATACCAACTTGCTTGAGTAGGAAATACTTCTTTGCAAACTTTTAGTCACAATGGTGTTAACTTGTATCATTTCTGGGTGCAAGAATTCAAAAACTAAACATAAACGGGAGTGAGTTATTTTGGGTTTCCAGTAAAGGATCCAGAGTATTGTAGGCAGTGGCAAAAGCCTGCAAAAAAAAAAAAATACATTTGGAGAGAACACTGCTACAGAAAATCTGAAAAACCTCCACGTTTGTAGTTTCCATTTCAAACTGGATTACTATGAAGTGTTTTAGGCCAAACAGAGGGGAAAAATACTAAAAGAAAATGCAGTTCCGTCAGTTAATTAGGAAGAAAAGGAACAGGGAGCACCGTCTGCTCAACTCCCCAAGCAAAACGCCATCAGATGAGACGGTTATTACCATAGTATTTTTTACCATAATGCTGTTTAAAGAGTAGACAGAGTATAATAGAAAAAAAAGGATGTACCTAAAGCATGCGAGTAACAAATTGAGTTACTCAATTTTGAGTAAAATATAAATATTGCACTTTTAGTCACTCTTTTTATCAAAGCATGACCTGCAGTTTAGCAACTGTGTAGAGTGCATTTTGTGACAATCACATTAACTACAATACAAACCACTATGAACTGTATATAAAACATTCAACCAGTTGAAAATGTTGTACTGTTTTATTTTTATTTAAAATAAACTAGTATACTAGCCACCCTTAATCAGAAGTGATGTGTTTGTAGCTCTAGGGAAAGTACAAAGGGAAAGCAGTAGTCAGATTTATGAGTGTCTCAGATACCCCTTTTCCACCAAGGCAGAGCTGGTGCTGGTTCGGAGCCAGAGCCTAGTTTCAATTCGGTTCTTTGTTTTTCCACACGCAAAGCACCAGCTCCGAACCAGGAAAAGTGGTTCTTAAGTAGCACCAAATCATTGCTGGTCTAGAACAGAGCCAAGTAAGAACCGCTTGCGTCAGGGGCTGGGGGCGGGGTTACCGTGACCAACAAGACGAATAGAAACTTGTGACTGCCATTTTTAAATAGCAGCTAGTCGAGTTAATAGCAGCTTGATTATAATATCCGTCTATGTAAGTTACGGCGAGCTGCACAAACGCGTTGGATTCCGATGTATTTTTGCAAACCCATGAGCATCTATAGTAACGCAAACGTCCGTTATTGTTGATGGCTTGTTCGAGATGCATCGGAGCGGCGTGGACCGATCGGAGCTGCGGGAGTGTTTGGAGATCATACGACTCCTTGTGCTTTTGGATCGCTTTCGCAGTGCTTTGATGTCATACGGCGATCGATCTGCGAGAAGCCGATGCATCTCGAACAAGCCTGGCGTGTTTGTGTTTGGCGCTACCGCACTAGTGTTGCTGAGCAACATGAGACGTATACAGTGACGTAAGATATGGCTCTGTTGTGGCTCTCTAGCCGGTGGAAAGGCAAACCGGTTCTTAGTAAGCTTGTCAGTCGAACCAACTCCGAACCAGCTCTGGCTCTGGCTCTGAACCAGCACCCGGTTCTTGTTGGTGGAAAAGGGGTAAGAGAGAGCTAGGGGTTAGCAACGGGGGCACATAGACCAGTTTCCTCCCAGAGGAAATACCCCTCCCCTCAGACCAGAATTCAGACCAGAGTGAGGTTGTGTTTAAACTTCGATGGACAACTTTAGTGTTCTGAACATGGACAGGACCATTTCTAAATGGAGCCTTTTCCAAATCTGAGGTGTGAATGACAAGTGCAAAAATAGGGGAGTATCATTACACCCATAATGCATGGTCCAAACACCTTTTGTTAAGTAAAAAGCAGGGTTAGTGCTACAGGCAGTGGGGGATAGGAGTAGGGTGAATATTGCCCCCCTTAGATTTTCACTTTGTACTTTGTCTCAAATCCAGGTGGCAGTCCTGGCTCATTTGGTGATCCAGGGCCCCTTTCTCAGGGCCTGTTTACACCTGGTCACTTCATGCGCTTTTACTGATCTGATATACATCAGCATAAAAATACCCATAAACTCTGATGTCAATCATTAAATTTAAAAATTACCTTTAGATACAGCAGCATGTTCTTCATCTGTTGTATTAGAAGAAACACTTTAGTTTCACTATCTGTCCAGATTTACTTTTTTTTTACTTCTGAGTCACAGGTAACAGAGTAACTGTGTAATCTCCATCAAAACAAAAGTGCATCCTGACCTTGTACATGCACTGGTAATATTTTGGCTTTGTTCCCACAAGCATCAAACAGTAGTTTACTGATAATGTTGCAACAAGTCATCCTAGAAAACCGCCAGAATGGACAGTCTTTTTGCATTTACATTCATTTAAAGGAGACAGTATACATTCTCTGTCTATTATTGTTGTTCCTGGTTAAGAACAGTCTTGGTTGCTTTCTTCTCATTCATCTCTGGTATTTCCTCCACCTCCTGTGTTTCCCAGTGTCTCTGGGGCATCGTTATCAGACACAGGGTGTCGCTGGTGTGCATTTTTTTTCACAATGTTGTAGAGGTGGGCGATATATCGT
This sequence comes from Gila orcuttii, assembly GCA_026230005.1. Classification (NCBI taxonomy): domain Eukaryota; kingdom Metazoa; phylum Chordata; class Actinopteri; order Cypriniformes; family Leuciscidae; genus Gila; species Gila orcuttii. The sequence goes on along the minus strand of JAPDVR010000005.1, from coordinate 39,375,709 downwards.
TTAGACGATAATATCCAAATTGTTGTCTGGACGATATGCAAAATTGGGATATCGAATATTTCATAATTTGTACAATCCGACCCCCCAAACATGAAAAGAGCTGAAGGAAGTTAAAGAGAAAACAAATAACGCACACTATAACCTTCTAAACAATTATAGCCTATGTAGCGATTTTAATACTGTAGGGGTTTGTTTGACTGTATTTTATTTCATTTTTTGTACAAAATCACGATCGTTCCTCAATTGCACGAGAGTAAGCTGCTACTAATTTGCAATTTACAACTAACTGTTACGAAGTTCTTACCTGTGTGTTATGACGTTTCTTAGCTTGAAGCGACAATCCAAAATTGTAAAGAGTAAAGCCGATGTACGATTAATAAAATAGCTGCTAGAAAAGGCAATATATGCGTTGTTTGCGGAAAAATGAAGTCTGAAGTTAAAACGGTTTTCTTAAATGTCTGTGGCGTCCTCAAGTGGCGAGCTTTGTGATTGCATCATTAGAAAATTGCGTTGTATAATGAGTCCAAAAGATGGAATACATTTTCCCAAGAGATCGGTTCGGTACTCATTACAAACCGAACCATTCCGATGGTTGGACCATTTTTCCTGCCAACCAAAATCCGCGCTGGAGCGAACACCACAACGTTGCGCAACATCAAATGGCAAATGTAATGAAAGCGGAACGAAACTCATTATTTTGTGCTTCACGGACCGTTTATCAGTTCGGACCGGTTCGGACGAATGAGTGCAGCGAGAGCCGATCTTGATTAAGCGACACCGTTACTACATAAGAGATCCAGTAAACAAAGCATTTGAATTCGCCACAGAAGTAATAACATCGCTGCGAGATCTAGTGAGAAGCGTTACAATTTCTCCATTATTAACTGATCAAACAGCACTGACAAGGAAAACAGGAGAAACATTGTTCCATGAATGAACTAGTTATAGGTTTTAAGTCCACAGATCATTCACCATGGATTTAATGTAGTAACACTAACTTGTAACCATGGAAGTTTGGCAGAAATATTAAAATGCTTTCAAGTACCAGGGTGGCCGCGGGTCCTTAAAAAGTCTTAAAATGTCTTAAATAAAGTTTTCCTAATAAAAGACCTTAAAAAGTATTAAAATGTCTTAAATTCAGACTCGATGGGTCTTAAAAATTTATGGTCACATTACCGCTAAAATTTCTCCAGTCAAATAACCAGTGAAGCATCGAATCGCGAGAATGATTCTGATTTTATTACATAAACAGCGATTGATAATGATAATGACTTCTGGTAGCGCTGTTGAGACTCGCGCTGCCTGTCTCTGTGAGAGATTTTATAGTAAGAAATCAAAACAAATGAGCATAACAGCCAGGGCTCCAGACTCCAGAAATTTTGCGACCATTTTTCCTGCCGGTGCGACCAAATATTTATTTAGGTCGCACTGGCGCGCCTACAACGTTGCCGAGCAGCGAATGCAAACAAAATGAAAGCGGAACGAAAATGCGCTACTTATTTATGCTTCACGGACCAATAATAGAGAGCGCAGCGCCCCGAACTTGCACTTGCCAGTTGCGGGCCGATCTCGATCACGGGACACTGTTACTAGGAGATCCAGTGAAGAAATCCATTGACTTCGCCTCAGAATTAATAACATCATCGCTGCGAGATCCAGTGAGAAACACTCCGATTCGGAGTGATTCAGTTCCCTTTCGAGAGGTCTCTCCTATTGCGTAAGTAGCTTACGCTATGGGAAAACTCCTTTTCTCGAGAATATTGAAGTCTTTATGTAAAACGCATTGCAGCTGCACAGCTGACAGCAATGAACGAAGGAGTTCGGTCATTGGCTGTGCTGCGGCAACTTGCTCGAACCAATGACGGGGCGACTCTGAATGCGCGACCAATGAGCGCGCTTCGCACCCGCGCGCGTCAGAGCCCGCCAAGATGGGCGTGGCCAAGCTATATATTGGGCGCCCCGTCATGAGAGTTCTTTAGATTTAATCTCCTTCAGCGAACACCTTCTTCGCTGGATCCTCCGGATTATTGAAAGCCTTCGCCGCCGTGGAAAAGCATACCAGCGGGATTGCTACGAGGACGTCGGCACCTTCAGCCGCCTTCGAACACCATCCTACTGAGCCATCCGGCGCGCCACACACGCAAGCATTTTACATCTGTTCGCCCCGCGACATTTGTAAAAGAGCAATTTTTCTGAGGCGTTGTTTCAAATGCCTTCCTGCGCGTCGTGCAGAGACCTTCTCCCGGACGGGGATCGTCACATCATCTGTGCTCGCTGCCTGGGCCGGAACCACGCAGAAGCTGCTATGACCAAGGGCGGATGCCCGGAATGTGACGACCTGGGTCTCTCCACACTGCGGACTCGCTTCGCTGCTTTTGCCGCGAGCGAGCCCATCGCCGCCACCCCTCTGTTTGAGCCGCGTAAAAAAAAAAAAAAACGCCGCTCACAGAGGCTTCCTGAACCTGAGCTCAGTGACGTCACGCCGAGCCAGTCTCCGCGTGCTTCACCGCCGCTCTTGCCTTCCCCACCGCTGGTTCAGTTCACTCAGCCGGACCCACACCCCTCTAGCAGAGCGGTGGGCCTTGTGACTTTCGGCGCGTCCGAGGACGACGGGGGAGTGGATGACAGCCTGTCCATCGACGCTGCATCTGACGACTGGCCGGGCTCCACTTTCGACCCCGCCCCGTCGACGCTAGCTAGCACGAGTGCGGGCTCCACCATGGATACGGAGATTATCCGCACCCTCTCGAAGGCCGTGGAGGACCTCGGGCTCGATTGGTGTTCTCCGTCACGTCATGGAAAGCCCCCCACTCTGCGCGCCTAAAGCCTTCTTTTTCTTCTTCGCTCTCCTCAGTGGACGGCGCGAAGGAAAGAGGCTACGAGGGAACGCCGCCCCTCGAGGAGGCCGTGGCCAATCATCTCTGCCCGCCCTCCACCACCGGATGGAAAGCCAAAGCTTCCCACCCCTCGAAGCCCTGCCGCACTACCTCTGCTCTCGCCGGCGGGCTGTTTGGACCGGCGGTTAAAGGTTTCGCCGAACGCTTCACTGAGGCCCAGAACGCTTCACAAGCTATGCGTCATTTCCTGCCAAAGCGCTCCAGCTCATCGCAGAGCAGACAGAGACCGCCACAGCCGCAGCGGGCTAGAACAGCTCCCACCGCCTCTCAGCCCACGCCTCAGGCTGACGCTCGACGCCGCTCGCGCTCTCAAAAGCCGTCCTAGCCACAGAAATGAGAAGAGAGAGTGCGTGTCTCGCAAAAGCCGGACCACTCTCTCTGCAAAAGCTCAAACATTACCCAGTCCCCTTACAGGCGGCTGGATATGTCCATACAGCAGTCAATGGGCCAGTCACAGAGCTCGCTCATCTGCAAACAAATGCCGTTTTTACGGCGACGCACAGAAAACACACACAAAAAAAAAGTCTTTTTCTGCCTGCGTCACTAAGGGTTAACATGTCCACAAAGTGTGCATTCCCAGATACTGTCAAAACAGTGCCAAATTCATTCCCAGCTCAGGCTGCGCTTCCCATGAATGTAGATCACGTGCCTACGGTCATGTACGCACCACTACACACAAGCACTGTTCACACAGTTATAAATTCATCCCCAGTAAAAGCGGGAAACATTATAAAAGTGACGCGTGTGCCTACCACTGTTTATGCACCCCCACTTATAAACACTGCCCTTACAGTGTCAAACACAACCTCAGCTCAGGCTGCGAGTTTTACAAATACAGCGCGTGCTGTTGTAATCACACACGCGCCCATTCACTCAGCTGCTCAGCGCGCGCCCGCGCCTCTGAGAGCTACAAGCTCAGGCGATTCGCTAGCCGGGTCCCTACGTCACAGCGGCCCGCCCCTAGCCTGTATTCAGCCCATATCTGTACACGCAGCGGCATGGGAAAACATTCCAGATATGCCGAAATGGGTATTGAATATAGTAAAGCACGGATACTCGCTCCAGTTCGCTCGCAGACCACCACGTTTTACGACTGTGGTCGAGACGAAAGTGAGAAAAGAGTGTTCACATGTTCTACGCACCGAGGTGCGCAAACTAATAGAAAAGGGCGCTGTGGAAACTGTTTCCCCCTCTCTGAGCGGGACAGGTTTTTACAGCCGCTATTTTCTCGTCCCGAAAAAGGATGGCGGTCTCCGCCCCATCCTAGATCTCAGACACCTGAACAAAGCACTAATGATTCGCTCGTTCAGAATGTTAACAACCAAGCATATCCTCGCGCAAGTGCGCCCAGGAGATTGGTTTCTCTCAGTGGATCTGAAAGATGCTTACTTTCACATTCCAATAGCGCCTCATCACAGGCCGTTTCTGAGATTCGCTTTCGAGGGACAGTCATACCAGTACACAGTACTCCCGTTCGGCCTGTCCCTGGCTCCCCGTACATTCACGAAATGTATGGATGCAGCACTTTCCCCCCTAAGACGAAGGGGAGTGCGAATACTGAATTATCTCGACGATTGGCTGGTTCTAGCACAATCAGAGAGTCAGCTAATAACACACAGATCTTGGATTATCAGCCATTTAGAATGCCTGGGTCTAAGAATCAATTTTGCAAAAAGCATACTATCTCCCAGCCAGAAGATTTCTTTCCTGGGAATAGTTCTAGACTCGATGCAAATGACAGCGCGTCTCTCATCGGAGCGCGCGCTCACCATCCGGCGCCTTGCAACATCATTGAGAGCGGGCGCGCACGCCCCCGTCAAACGGTTTCAGAGGATGCTCGGTCTCATGGCCTCAGCATCGGCCGTACTCCAGCTAGGATTGTTGCATTTGCGCCCTCTCCAACGCTGGCTCAAGAGCCGCGTCCCTACTCACGCGTGGCGTTCGGGCCACTTTTTAATCAGAGCGAACCACGGCTGTATAAAAGCCCTGACGCACTGGAAAGCCGCCGACTGGTACCAGTCAGGCGTGAGTCTGGGTGTGAACACAAGGAGAAAGATGATAACGACAGATGCCTCCAAAATAGGTTGGGGGGCCCTTTACGAGGGCAGGCCTGTCTCCGGCTTTTGGTCAAACCCGGAGAAGCGCCTACACATAAACTGTCTGGAAATGAAAGCGGTCGCTTTGGCTCTCAGAGCCCTGCTCCCACATCTAAAAAACGAACACGTCCTGGTCCGAACGGACAACATGACGGTAGTGTCGTACATAAATCGCCAGGGTGGACTCAGGTCGAGCTCCATGCATTCAATGGCCAGGAGACTCATTTTATGGTCCCAGCACAACTTGCACCAGCGCATGTGCCAGGCGCCCTGAACCAGGGGGCAGACATGCTATCCAGAGATAAGATTCTCCCAGGAGAATGGGCTCTCAACCCTCTGACGATTCAGTGGTTATGGAAAACCTTTGGCAAAGCGGAGATCGACCTCTTCGCCTCCAAGGAGAGCACTGCTCTCTTTTCTTCACGAAAAGCACGGACGCGCTCGCCCAGAGCTGGCCGAGCCGCCCCTTATATGCCTTTCCCCCGATCGTGATGCTGCCACAGGTCATCAGTCGGGTCAGAGAGGAGGAAAACGGAGTGCTGCTGATAGCCCCACTCTGGAAGAACCAAACATGGTTTCCAGATCTGATGCAAATGCAATCTGCACCACGACCGATTCCACTGAGGCCAGACCTCCTCAGTCAGGCCAGCGGGATGATATTTCATCCCCGCCCCGATCTGTGGGCCCTTCATGCATGGCCCCTCAACGGGTTCCCAGGAACCTCGTGAGCGGAGCACTAAAAACCATCGCTGAGGCGCGGGCGCCCTCCACGAGACGCTTATATGCCCAGAAATGGAAAGTGTTCAGTGACTGGTGTAATACCAAGGGCCTGAACCCTGTAACATGCGAGATTACGAGTGTACTCGTTTTCCTACAAGGGCTTCTGGAGGCGGGCCGCACCCCCTCCACGCTCAAAGTATATGTGGCTGCCATCACAGCGTCACACGACCTTGTAATGGAACGTCCATTGGGAAGAAACGACCTAATTATTCGTTTCCTAAGGGGCGCCTTAAACAGCTCTCGCTCAAGACGGCGCTCTTGCTGGCACTCGCCTCGGTCAAGAGAGTGGGCGACCTGCACACGCTTTCAACAAGCGCTGCCTGCCTAGAATTCGGACCTAACGACTGCAGGGTCGTCCTTAGACCGAAACATGGGTATATTCCTAAAGTGCTCACCACTCCCTTCAGAGCACAGGTTATCTCCCTAACTGCGCTTTCGTCTCCAGCAGACGAACACGACGCTAATCTACTCTGCCCCGTTAGGGCTCTCAGAGTGTATTTGGAGCGTTCTGCCCTATTCAGACAGACAGAACAACTGTTTGTATGCTTTGGCGGCCGTACGAAAGGTTCCGCCGTTTCAAAGCAGAGAATCTCTCACTGGATAGTCGAAGCTATAGCGCTGGCTTATGAAGCTAAGGGACTTCAATGCCCCTGGGGAGTCAAAGCACACTCCACCAGGAGTGTGGCTTCTTCCTGGGCATGGTCGAGTGGGATACCGATCGAGGATATTTGTGCGGCGGCAGGCTGGGCCTCACCGTCCACATTTATCAGATTCTACAACCTACAGGTCCCGACATTGCATTCCAATGTGCTATCAGCATAATGCTAGTTGAACTGCGAGTTCGTATCTAGATTATGTATGTGCTTGTGTCACACTGAGCGCCTTCTAGCCGCTCTGTATTTTTTCCCACATATAAAGCTCGCTTCTGCCGGCTAGTTGGATGATAACTTTGCTTTTCAGCTTAGGCACCTGCCTCTGGCTATTATAAGGCGAAGTTCAGCACGCACGGCGTTTTGCATGGTGTTCCCATAGCGTAAGCTACTTACGCAATAGGAGAGACCTCTCGAAAGGGAACGACTCGGTTACTAACGTAACCTCGGTTCCCTGAGAGGAGGGAACGAGTATTGCGTAAGCTGCCGTGCTTGTGCTTGGTTAGTTCGCTTCAGTCGTTTTAACCTAAAGAACTCTCATGACGGGGCGCCCAATATATAGCTCTTGGCCACGCCCATCTTGGCGGGCTCTGACGCGCGGGCGCGAAGCGCGCTCATTGGTCGCGCATTCAGAGTCGCCCCGTCATTGGTTCGAGCAAGTTGCCGCAGCACAGCCAATGACTGAGCTCCTTCGTTCATTGCTGTCAGCTGTGCAGCTGCAATGCGTTTTACATAAAGACAATATTCTCGAAAAAAGGAGTTTTCCCATAGCGTAAGCTACTTACGCAATACTCGTTCCCTCCTCTCAGGGAACCGTTTTCTGTTATAAACCATCGATATCAGATCAACACAGCGCTGACGTGGAAACCAGGAGAAACACTTATAGAAGGCTTTCAGTTCACAAATCAGCAACATTCACCATGGATTTATGCTAATGTAGTAACTCTACACATTACTATGGTATTGTGACAGAAATAGTGAAACGCTTACAAGTACTACTACTATCTTTTTTCAGCACTTCAAAACTATAATATATAACATAACTATAACATAAATGTTAATTTTAATGTGATGGCCAACACATTTTTGTTCATCCTTTAAAGATTGTCCTAAAAACTAAAAATGTTAAGATGTAGGAAAACTGTTATTTAAACACTTATTTAAAATTACAATAAATTGCCATTGTAAACAGTAGGATGCTTATTGGATATTTTCACTCCCTAATATAATTTTTTTTCTTGTTTTGCTTTTTAATTTATATTAAGACATTATGAATGATAATAATTAAAGTTTATTTCATCTACACCCTAAATTAAGCTCAGTGCTTTATTGTCCACCCCAGTGCTGCCAGATCTGTGTTGTAGAGCTCAGTGTCTCGGTGCTGCGGCCCTCAGATGTTAGTCTGGAGCCTGTGAACTTAAAATAAAACTGCACATTGTAATATCTGTACGTTAAGTCTATTATTAAAGAATTTGTCAGTATTACAGTTATTTTGGGGGAAATTTGAATAATTGCATTGCAAGCTGATTTAAGGTGTGCCCCTAAATATTCTGCTTGCGCTCCTAAAAAATTCAGTCAGGGGCTAAAGCGCTCCTAGTAAAAAAAGTTAGTCTGGAGCCCTGCACACATAAAAACATGTTTTTTATTTATAACATATGATATAGCCTAGTTAAGTAACATAACATGACGGGAGCTATTTTGCTGAATATTCTCACGATTGCAAATGTTACATTTGATTTTAGTTCAATAAACAAGTAGTTAATATTAAATTTACTTAGGTTAAACATTAAATATTACATATACGTTTGTAATATAATGTGTATTTCCATCACAGGTTTGGTCTTAAATTTCATTCAAAGTGGCATTAAAAAGGTCTTAAAAAGTCTTAAATTTAACTTGTTTATATCTGTAGAACCCTGAGTACGTCACACATCTTTTTCCAGCACTTCAAAACTCAAGTGTTATATGTTATTTAAATGTTATTTTTAATGTCATGACCAAAACATTATTTGTTCATCCTTCAAAGATTACCCCCATTTATACAACTAAAAGTTTCAAGATGTAGGAAAACTCACACTTATTTAAAAATAATTTTTCTTTTAAATAAATAGGAAATTTCTATGGCATTTCTTTATTTTTGCTGTATCGAAAATGTACCGAACCATGACACCACTGTATCGTATCAAACCGAACCGTGAATTTTGTGAACCGTTACACCCCTATTAAAAATATAAAAGAACAATAAAGACTTTATTGAATAATATTTTATTATTTTAAAAGTTTAGGAGTCTTTAAATCAATAATGTCTCATATCTTTATGTACTAGTAAATCTATACAATAATAGGTCAAATGCAGCAAAAGACCAACTGAACCTTCTTTGCCAGTTTGCACACATTTCTTTGAAGGATTGCAAAAATATCGTCTGAATATTGATAAAATATCGAGATATTCGTTTTTGTCAATATCTCCCACCCCTACAATATTGTTGATTGTGCCACTGTAAAGTGGTAAAGTTGTCTCTCTCTCGAGTCTCAACACCTAATGTAAATATATGTGTAAATATGTCCTTTTTAATGATAAAAGACACTTTTGTTAACAAACCTTCCTGTGGAAACTACCCAACTTTGTGTCCAGAAGCCTGTGAGACTCACCACACTTTTAGATGTCCAACAACCAACAATTAGATGTCGGTATCCTAAAATCGCCAAAACAACACATTACAGTTATGTAAAAACTGGCCATGCACTTTTAACTGTAATGTGTTGTTATGGATAACGTATCTCATAACTGAAATGTGTTGTTCCTTCAAATAAAAATACAATTTGATTAAACATTGGCAGGTCAGAATTCAGCTTGTTGTGATTTAATGTCATTATTATGATTTTTTTTTTTTTTGCTTGCTTACTGTGCCCTATGCAGTTTACTGGAGGATTCTCCATATTTGTGCTTTTTTTTGTATTGATGTTGCGCCACTAGTGGCACAAAATGGAACAGCAAAAATGATGACTCTTTCCATTCAGGCTTCCTAAACAGTCTTACCACTCTTTCCGCCCTGCTGCATGTCTGTCATTTATCAATATAGTCTAGTCCCGATCTCAACTGGTTGAGCTCATTCCACTCATTCCACAAACAAAGCAATGTTTTGAAAGTGCCACAAATCCAGAGAGAGAAAGAGAGAGAGTGAGGAAATTAATTGTCTTTTATTATGAAAGGGCCAGCTGTCAGGACAGGATGTGTTAGGGTGTCTGCTGTGAATGACAGAAATGCATTTATGCTTTTTAGTACATCTACACTGTGATGGACCTCATAAAAAAGCTTATAATGCCAAACACCTTTAATTTGGTAACATTTCGTATTGTCCAGGACTAATTATTGCATGATAAAAGATAACTTAATGGAGCATAATCTATAAAACAGTTGAATAACACTCCAGTGGTTCTTCTGTTTGTGTTGTTCTCTCTAACCATGATTGGTCCATTGTCTCCCAAGGGCTTAAAAAAAACAAAAAAACATTTACAGAATCAACACTGAGGTCCATGTACAGACATTTGAGCACAATGATCCAGTGAATGGACAGGAATAATGAGGGTTGAGAATAATTGAGAAAAATAACTACATTATTATTCCCCCAATTTATGATCATTCTCTATGTTTTTCTTCTTTTTCTGTCCCCCTTCTTCCTTACGATTTTTTTCTTCTGTGCGTAAAAAGGAAGTATCTAATAAAAAGCTGCTCGTGTAAAGAGATGACTGAAGCTCTCTCTGCCTCATTCAGAGTGCAGGAAGCCGAGCCGGAGACTGTGCCAAGCCCGAGCTGAATTCCTGCCAAGAATCGACTTGTTTGCTCGTCTCGCTGGAGCCAGAGGCTGACCTTATTAGCTGGGAGGGCAGCCGTCTTATTAAAACACATCTGGCGCAGAGGGAGCCTAAATAGTCCTCATATTGTCTTCCTGCGGCTCCTGACCTTGCGTTACCTAGCAGGAATGCTGACGAGGGCTTCACGCATCTGTTGAGAGTTTTTTGCCCCCTCACTCGCTCTGTCTTTCCTCTCTTCTCCTCTCTCTTTGCTGGCTGTCTTAACTGGCGCCTGTACGGTAGCTCTGTGGGACCTGTTTTTCTTCCTCTCCACCAACCCCCCCGTCCTACCACTCCCCCACCTCCCTCTTTTCCAGTTTGCTGTGTTGATACAATTATCCTTGTGTAGATGCTTTATTAGTGCCAGTTGCCTGGTACAGCTTTGCTTGTTATTTTTAGCTGTGAATGCTGGCACTGCCTGTCCATGTTTTTTGGACATGATACCATATTTTTACCATGTTTTTGGCTGTGATACTTGGATGATACCATATTGTTTTGGGCCTGGTACTATGGGAATGCTATGTTTTTTGGACATGTGGTAAAGTTTTTGGCCATTTTAACATGTGTACATTGTCACAGTAGTTTTCTTAGGGTTGGACTGTTTAAATGAATGACAGTCTCATGTGTGATCTCGCTTCAATTATTGCCGGGCCCCTTCTTCTGCGATCCAGATAAGATCCTTGTTACAGTGACTCACTTTAAAACGTCGTGCAGTATTCAATAAAGTAAAGTTCAAGGAAAGTAAAGGATAGTAAAACATGAAATTAGCACTGTGGGGACATAACTAAAACTAAACTAAAAACGAATTAATAATCAACAAAAAATTATGTATCAATAAAAATGTTAATATTCAGAAAGCTTTGTGTATGGGTTAGATTTAGGAGTAGAGGACAGAAAAACGCATTTGTGTGTATTACTGTTGTTGAATAGATCTGTCTGAGTGAGTGTACTCCCTGAAGATTCCTCACATTCCTTCACTTCCAGTGTGTCACTAGTTCACTGCTGAAACGCCACAATTAAATAATGTGTGTGTGTGTGTCTTGTGTATGTAGTCTCTTTCTCTCTTTCTCTGTATGTGTGAGTATATATATATATATATATATATATATATATATATATATATATATACTCACACATACACTGAACAAAATTATAAACGCAACACTTTTGTTTTTACCCCCATTTTTCATGAGCTGAACTCAAAGTTCGTAGACCTTTTCTATGTACAAAAAAGGCCTATTTCTCTCAAATATTGTTCACAAATCTGTCTAAATCTGTTAGTGAGCACTCCTTTGCCGAGATAATCCATCCACCTCACAGGTGTGGCATATCAAGAAGCTGATTAGACAGCATGATTATTGCACAGGTGTGCCTTAGGCTGGCCACAATAAAAGGCCACTCTAAAATGTGCAGTTTTATCACACAGCACAATGCCACAGATGTCGCAAGTTTTGAGGGAGCGTGCAATTGGCATGATGACTGCAGGAATGTACACCAGAGCTGTGAATTGAATTGAATGCCCGTGAATTGAATGTTAATTTCTCTACCATAAGCCGTCTTCAAAAGCGTTTCAGAGAATTTGGCAGTACATCCAACCGGCCTCACAACCACAGATCACGTGTAACCACACCAGCCCAAGACCTCCACATCCAGCATCTTCACCTCCAAGATCGTCTGAGACCAGCCACCCGGACAGCTTCTGCAACAATTGGTTTGCATAACCAAAGAATTTCTGCACAAACTGTCAGAAACTGTCTCAGGGAAGCTCATCTGCATGCTCGTGGTCCTCATCGGGGTCTCAACCTGACTGCAGTTCATCGTCGTAACCGATTGAGTGGGCAAATGCTCACATTCGATGGCATCTGGCACTTGGCATCTGGAGAGGTGTTCTCTTCACGGATGAATCCCGGTTTTCACTGTACAAGGCAGATGGCAGACAGCGTGTATGGCGTTGTGTGGGTGAGTGGTTTGCTGATGTCAGCGTTGTGGATCGAGTGGCCCAAGGTGGCGGTGGGGTTATTGACAACGAACACAGGTGCATTTTGTTGATGGCATTTTGAATGCACAAAGATACCGTGACGAGATCCTGAGGCCCATTGTTGTGCCATTCATCCACGACCATCACCTTATGTTGCAGCATGATAATGCACAGCCCCATGTTGCAAAGATCTGTACACAATTCCTGGAAGCTGAAAACATCCCAGTTCTTGCATGGCCAGCACACTCACCAGACATGTCACCCATTGAGCACGTTTGTGATGCTCTGGATCGGCATATACGACAGCGTGTTCCAGGTCCTGCCAATATCCAGCAACGTCGCACAGCCATTGAAGAGGAGTGGACCAACATTCCACAGGCCACAATCAACAACCTGATCAACTCTATGCGAAGGAGATGTGTTGCACTGCGTGAGGCAAATGGTGATCATACCAGATACTGACTGGTTTTCGGACCCCGAAAACCAGTCATTTTTGTGTACATAGAAAAAGTCTTAGATCTTTGAGTTCAGCTCATGAAAAATGGGGGCAAAAACAAAAGTTTTATAATTTTGTTCAGTGTATATATATATATGCATTACACAAATACACAATCATATTTAAGGTTTTCATTTCTGCTCATGTGAAGCTGTCTGTGTGTGTGGCAGCTGTTCTGAGAGAAGCCCCTCAGGCAGGCGGCCACACATGGCTCTGGTTAACATGCTGTGACTCAAGCTCTCCTCACCACACACGCTCTCACTACCCACAGCCCCCTGCCCTCCAGTTGAGCAGCGTCACTGTGGCGGCAACAGAGATTTTAAGACCTTGTCAGGATTTCAGCCACTCTACACTCACATTTCCATATCCTCTACGGTCCTGCAACTTTTTTTAAAAAGTGAAACCGGTATTATGTTTGCAGTAGATGGCTGAGTGTTTGTGTATCTCTCTTATATAGTATGTATCTTACAGTATATCAGTAATGTTTTGGAGTGCATCTGTTATGATCAGGCACACTGGCCACAACATAAAGTGACCGCTAAGTCAGCTGTACTCGTTTGTCTAGGGGATTTATTAAACAATTGAGTAAATTACAAACAAAGCTGAAATTGGGAAATGACTACAGAGCAAAACATCGCAGGAAGATCAACAATAGGCGTGGTGGTCGGTACACAAGTCTCTCCCTCCTCTCCTTCCTCTCTGTAGAAGTCCCTCAGCTTTTAAAGGGTGTCTCTCCGCCCACTCGTTACCTGATCACACCTGCACACAATAACAAATGAAAAACATACTGCCAAGCATTAGTAAAAAAAAAACAGGGGAACGTAACACACCCCCACACCAAAATGGTGACTCCAGTCTCCATAATCATAATATAAGTAACAAGACATAACATATAATGCCATACACAAACCAACAATTTGAGTTATGACAGTACAGTTATCAGTAACTAAACATAGCAATACTAGACTAAGGTACTCTAGATAAGGCGTCTGCTAAGACGTCTGACACTGGTCAGACCACTGATATACCACTTTTGGACTGAGTAAATTAGTCAGTGGAACTACTACAGATGAAAAATTTCTGCAAAACCCACGGTAGTAGCCCACCATACCAAGGAATCTGCGTAATTCACGACGATCAGTAGGGGGAGGAAAACCACAGATGGCAGACACTTTGGCATCCAAAGGACGCACCTGGCCACCTCCTACCACTCTACCCAAGTAAGTGACTGTTGCTTTGCCAATCTCACATTTAGCCAAATTGATGGTCAAATTGGCTGCAGACAGTCGACAAAATAGATCTCGGATCTGCTGAATATGTTCTGGCCATGACGCACTATAAAGGACCACATCGTCCAAATAGGCCTCACAGCCAGACATGCCAGACAACACTGTATTTATCAATCGCTGGAACGTTGCGGGAGCATTACGCATTCCAAAAGCCATAACGTGGTAATTCAGGAAGTCATCTGGGGTAACGAATGCAGATATTTCTCTTGCACGACTTGTGAGGGGAATCTGCCAATAGCCTTTCAGCAAGTCAAACTTACTAACAAAAACTGCAGAGCCCACCTGATCAATACAATCATCCAACCTGGGCAACGGGTAACAGTCAGGTCTAGTAACTGCGTTAACACGCCGGTAATCAGTACAAAACCGAAATGTACCATCAGGTTTTGCCACCAAGAGACACGGAGAACTCCATGGCCTCATACTAGGTTCCGCAATGTTATTTACAAGCATGTACTGTACTTCCTTCTTTAACACAGCACGTTTCAAAGGATTTACCCTGTATGGATGTTGTTTTATCGGTTGTTGTTCCAACATCAATATCGTGCTCGATGACATGAGTTTGTTTTGGGACATCACTAAACAACTCTGGAAAATGATGGACAACATCCAAAATGTCAACCTTCTCAGAGTCTGTGAGGTGGTCAGATAAAACTGAAAGCATTTCAGTATTATTAAGACGACCCTCAATTAAAGCACGAGATGGATTATTTTCAGTTTCATCACTCTCTTCCACCACAACAGCATAGATTTATCACTCGTCAACCTCGACGAATCCGACTCCAGCTCAGCTGGAAATGAACCTAGGCAAGTGGAAGGAGAAGCACGCTCAAAATAAGGCTTCAACATATTAATGTGACAAAGACGCTTCTGCTGCCGTCGGTCTGGAGTGGCGATTACATAATCGCGGTCGGAAACTTTATGCACTACCACATATGGGCCACTAAAACGGGCTTGTAGAGCAGATCCAGGGATGGGAAGTAACATAACTACTTTATTACCCACTTCAAAGTGCCGATCTGTGGTTTTACGGTCATACCAATTTTTCATCTTGTCTTGTGCTCTCCCAAGATTTTCATGGGCTAACTCACGGGCTCTGTGTAAACGAGAACGAAAATTTGACACATAACTCAAGATGTCTTTTGCAGGGAACTCACTGAAAAACTGATCTTTCAATACAGCCAATGGACCTCGTGGAGTGTGTGCAAAAGCAAGATCAGCAGGACTAAAACCAAGTGACTCCTGTCTCACCTCTCTACAGGCGAACAGCAGCCAAGGAATTGCATCTGCCCAATCCTTACCAGTCTCAAGGCAATATGCACGCAACATGCCCTTCAGCGTTTGATGATAACGTTCCAGTGCTCCCTGACTTTCAGGATGATAAGCACTGGAAACGTTATGTTGTATGCTAAGCTGTTTCAAAACACGAGTGAACACACGAGACATGAAATTCGATCCCTGGTCTGTCTGGATGATTTTAGGCAGACCAAACACAGAGAAAAATTTTAGCAACTCCTTTAACACCACTTAGGTAGAAATTCCTCGCAGAGGGATAGCCTCCGGAAAACGAGTAGCTGCACACATCATTGTTAGAAGATATTGATATCCACTCGTAGAGCGTACAAGTGGACCAACAATATCAACAATGACATGATCAAATGGCGGGGCCACCACGGGAATGGGATACAAAGGAGCAGGAGGAATTTTCTGGTTGGGTTTACCAACCAGTTAACAGACCTTACAGGTTTTACAGAAACTAACTACATCCCGCTTCAACCTTGGCCAGTAGAAGTGTTGACTAACACGGTTTAAGGTTTTAGCCACCCCCATATGACCAGCTACACAGTCATGTGCTACACTCAAATATTTATCTCTGTATTCGACAGGCATCACAATCTGATGAACAGAGTTACCATGGTCTGGAACATTGTAAGGCCTCCACTTCCTCATTAGAACACTGTCCTGAAAGAAAAAACATTGTGGTTCTTCATCAATGTTAATATCAGATGAGGCAGAGCGGAATAGAGGGACTAGTGACACATCTGCTTTTTGAGCAGGAATCAATTTTGTGCGGGATAAGCATGCAGACTCCGACATAATTTCATTAATTCTCTTATCAGGCTCAGATAGATCAGTGACGGATAAGCTCTCTATTGACTCTGGAGATTTTTCAGACTCAAGATTCACAATGAAAGAATCAGAGAGTTCATATTCAACCGGAGAAAGGGAGCTCCCTTCTTTCCTCGACATAGCGCGAGTTATCGCACATGCAGGAAAAACTTCTGGATTTTCCTCTACACACTCAAGGGCGGTTGCCTTGCCAAGTACAGTAACAACTTGAGGGAGTACTTCCGACCTCCCTCGGTTCCACACATTACCACCTGCCAAATCATTGCCCAAAATAAAGGACACACCAGGAATGGGCAGAGATTCACGAACACCAACTGCAACATGGCCGGTAACTACACAAGATTTTAACATGATTTGGTGAAGTGGAACAACCGTAAAGCCCATCTCAAAGCCACGAACTAATACACTGGTGCCATTTTCCGTTATTTCCGGCAAAGGCAAAATCCCTTTCAAAATGAATGATTGGGCAGCACCGGTATCACGCAAAATGCGCACGGGAATGAGATTATCATCACCAGACAATGAAACAAAACCATCACTAAGGAAAGGTTCATAGCCGGTCTTCACATCACTTGAAATTTCAGGACAGGACGAAACAAAATGTGGGGACGCTTTAATCAACCCAAAGCCTTTCGCAGCTTGTTTTTTTTTCAGCACTGGACAGTCTGCCACCAAGTGCCCAGGTTTCTTACAATAGAAACAAGCCTGCTCTGGACTACTGGAAGAATGCACCGCAGCATAACTGGGTTTAGGAGATGAACCTACAGGCTTATATCTGTCTTTAAAGATACGGTGGGTCAAAACAAATTCATCTGCCAAGACAGCAGCTTCATGCAGAGAATTGACTTTATGTTCGTTAAGGTAAGTAGCTACAACATCGGGCAAGCAGTTTTTAAATTCCTCCACAAGAATCAAGGCTCGCAACTTTTCCTGACTGTCCACCTCACTTGACGAACACCATCGATCAAACAAAGCCTCTTTGTCTCGAGCAAACTCTATATAAGTCTGATGTTCGGTTTTCTCACATCGGCGAAAGTGCTGTCTGTAAGCTTCTGGAACTAGTTGGTAACAACAAAGAATAGCTGCCTTAACCACACCGTAGTCTTTACTTTGCTCAAGTGAAAATGAAGAATACACTTCTTGTGCTCTTCCAGTTAAAACTGACTGAATTAACTAAGTCCATACTTCTTTCGGCAAATTTAAAGTTGACGCAACTTTCTCAAAATGCGGAAAATATTTTTCCACGTCTTTCTCAATGAACGGTGGTACAAGCCTAATGTTTTTGCACACATCAAAAGACCCGGTGTGAATGAGATCAATATTTTCTTGTTTAGCTTTTAAATCTAAGCGTTTCATTTCCAACTCATTCTCAGAGACTCTTAAACGTAACTCCTCTCTCTCATTGTCTAATTCTCTCTCCCGAATAGAAAGCTCTTTCAACCAGATAGAATCTCTCATATCAACGGGAGGCAAAATCCTTTTCTCTACCAAAACTGGTAGCAGAGCAGTTCTAATGCGGTCTTTGAGGCGTTTATCAGAAGCAGACAACTCAATTTCATAATGAGTAGCTAATTCCAAAAGTTGCTCTTTTTTAAGATTATTAAACGCCTCTACAGAAGGGTTTTCAATAAACTCCTGAGCTATAGACATGACTAATATAGCAATCCAAAACAAAAAAAAACTAAATACTACAGACTGCTAAACAACTACAAAGGAAGAAAAAAAAGAAAAAAAAAGCGATCAAAAATCCCCAAAATGACCATAAGACTTTACCGTAACACCACCACGCCAAAATACTGACAAGTTGAGGAAAAGTTAGACACACTAATGGGCTAAAAACCCCCCAAATCACTGCAGCCAACCAAAAGTCTAAACCCAACCTCAACCTGTTTAAACACTACTTTAGGCAGTGCACTAATAAATCACTAAAGCGACAATCAAAATAAGCGAGTACCAGAAAACTGGGAGATTCACTGCTACACCCCAACCCCTACTTACCTATCCAATAAAACTAAACTTAGCCTCACTAGTCTTCAGTGGATCCCCCTACCCGGTGTACATTAAACGTTAAGCTCGTGAGGACGTAGCAGACCGATTGCGCAGTCTACCACAATCCCCCGAAACGTACCGACTAAGGATACCACCAAAAATAATGAAACTAAAATAATAAAGTGGCAGACTCAGTGTCTGCCCGGTGACTTACTTATTGAGGTGCACACTCCTCTACCCAGAAGAAAACTATGGTACTCACCAACAAGTCGGTCACAAAACATTACCTCCTACCCGATTCGAAAACGGACGAGCCCCCAAATGTTATGATCAGGCACACTGGCCACAACATAAAGTGACCGCAAAGTCAGCTGTACTCGTTTGTCTAGGGGATTTATTAAACAATTGAGTAAATTACAAACAAAGCTGAAATTGGGAAATGACTACAACAGAGCAAAACATCGCAGGAAGATCAACAATAGGCGTGGTGGTCGGTACACAAGTCTCTCCCTCCTCTCCCTCCTCTCTGCACAAAGTCCCTCAGCTTTTAAAGGGGGTCTCTCTGCCCACTCGTTACCTGATCACACCTGCACACAATAACAAATGAAAAACATACTGCCAAGCAGCCAAACATTAGTAAAAAAAAAACAGGGGAACGTAACAGCATCTTAAGTGCAGTGCATTGCGATACGTGGAAAGTCAGTGGAAATAAAGTGCACAGACCAATTGTGTCTTATAAATTTACTTTGTGTGTACAATCAGCCACACCATTTTCATCATATGTATCCAGCAGTCAGGCTCTATTACATTCATTCCCAAAGGATGGGGAAACTAATGTAAAACCATTTTTGCAAAAGATTTTTTTAGAGTTATAAATGCAGTCCAGTAATTATCCTAAAACAAATAGTTTACTCAGAAATACAATTTATCTAATCATTTACTTACCCTCATGCCACCATAAATATGTATGACTTTTTTTTGCTGCAGAACACTTTTTTTTTTTTACAAAAAAGATATCTCAGCTCCGAAGGCAAACAAATGGTGACCACAATTCAAAAAGCACATAAAGGCAGTGTTAAAATAATCCATAGCACTCCAGTGGGTTTAATCCATGTCTTCTGCATTGTTGTTCTGCAAGTACACAGCCAAAATGTTTGTAGGTGGTGGAGAAATACATACTGTAAGTGGAAGACATTTGTTTTCGTCTTTGTATACATTGCTGGAGAAGAGGCAAAAATGTTGACAAAAAAGCATTTTTTTTTTGTTGCATCTGGACTTTATAAACATTTAGTGGAATTCTTGTTTAAATAAATTGAATTATGAATTATGTTATTTTTATATGGATAAACAAATAAGCTTCTTTGTTTGTAATCAGAATTCTTTACAAGCTTCCAACAATCAGGCTCTATTTAATTCATTCTCACAACATGGGAAAACAAATTTAAAACAAATTTGAACGATGTGTTCACATAAATGTTATAATGATTTTGCACAGTTATGCAGTCCAGTAACTGGCCTTACAAATTTCTACTGGCCTTTCAAATTTTTTACATTTTTATTTCCATTTACTCGCCTTCTTGCCACTTCAGATGTTTATGATTTTTTGTTCTTCTCCAGAACATGAACATAGATTTTTTTCTCAGCTCAATAGGTTCACCCATGATACCATTGAAATATAATGTGATTCTGGGTGGTTACCATATTCATATAAACATACACAATTTATATTGCCATGCCATATCACCACAACACCATTCATATTTCTTTTATGTATTATTTGAACAGATGAGTAAACTATATCCAATAGATGGCAGCAGTGCTCTATTGAGACTGACTGCTTCTTTTAGAGTCTAATAGCATTGGTCTGTAGTGGAGTCTGATGCAGTTCTGTGTTACAGCCAAGGGGTCATGGTTTGGCTGGCTAGCATGACCCCATATTCTTTATGCCGAATGTCATATGAACAGACAGGAAAAATTTCATCACATCCACTTGTCTGAGAAAGTGTATGTAGTATGAACTGACGGAGAAAGCTATGGACTTGGTAATCAGCTAACCTAACTAGTTATTTTTATTGTTCCAGTTTATTTTATTTGAATATCCAAATGTTAGTGAGAAAAATAATTTGTCAGCCTGAATTTGCGACATTAGTTATGCTCATCTTTAGTAGCTCCTTTGAAGTTGCCTTGAGTAAAACAGCTCCATATTTAAAGCTGCAGTCGGCAAGTCTGGCAGATTGAGGGGACTTAGCCAAAATTTTGAATGTTTACAACTTTCATGCCCCTCCCCCACAACACCGAGCACCCTCCCATCGAATTTGTGCTGGTCAGTGATTGTATATTATAACTTTGGCGAGGGGGGAGGGGGGATCTGTATGAAGGTATTTTTGGTGCAAAACAACTGAACACCTGTGACAGTGAAATTTGTAGTTGTAGAGAATAGCCACACATGTGTATCAGTAAATTTGAAGTCATAGAGAGAAATGTTTTAAGAGTTGCAAACTTGTAGACTTTTTTTTTCTCTCCCACAAACACAACACAACAGTTACACCTTCTCAAATTCTTCATTGCAGGTGCACAAATATGAAGGTATTTTTGGTGCAAAACTACTGAACCTCTGTGACAGTGAAATTTGTAGTTGTAGAGAATAGCCACACATGTGTATCAGTAAATTTGAAGTCACAGAGAGAAATGCATTAAGAGTTGCAAACTTGTAGACTTTTTTTTCTCTCCCACAAACACAACACAGCAGTTACACCTTCTCAAATTCTTCATTGCAGGTGCACAAATCCTATTCTACAAATCACAAATTAATAAACTCGTGCGCTCACATTTTTGCTACAATTGCTGCAGTGAATATGGTGCAAAACACATTTAAACACCCGCATCAAAAAATGTGAAGTCACGGAGAAATTTTGCTCATCCGCAAATCAGTATGTGAATTCATCCAAAGAGAGTTGCACACTTGTAGAATATTTTCTCACAAATATCTTGTATATTTTTCTAGCACAAACACAAGTACATAACTACAGCTGCTTGAATCTGCTGCGACGAATCTCAAACACTGTTTTTCGCTTTCAAGTGACAAGTTTCGCGCGCGCTCTCCCTTTTGCACCATATATCTCGTTAAATGTGGAGCAAAACCGACTTGTGCATCTGTAGAAGCAGTGGGCGGAGCCAACATTAATATTCATGAGTTTCCCGGGCATGCGCGTGGAACTGCTCGCTCATTTTAGTTCACTCAGCGGTTCACTCCTCGTTTCTCTGCAGGTTTAATGGGTTATTTAAAAAAAAAGGTAAATATAGTTTCAGCGCGAACTTAAACTACAATTGTGTATCGTTTCGTAAAGTTCATAATGTTTTTATTAATTTGCACGTTTTTTGCATTCGTCAATGACTGAATGATTGCAGGCATTCACTTCGTGTAGGCCTATATACTGTAAAGTACAGCAAACTTCAACTCGTCGTATAAATTGCACCTTGCGAAGCTTTAAAACTGTGTATTTTACTAATTGTTATCATTTGTTGATTGCATTTGTTGATGGTTGATCTTTTTTTTTTTTACAAATATATCCTGGTGTGATTGTTCTTAAATTCTTGTTCATTTAAATAAGCCAAATAATTTAAGACCACACAGAAGCATGAATGTGTTGCTTTTAAACTTAAGTACAATTTGGATTAAACAAAATTGTATGGACAAAAGTGGATGGATAAATTACATTTGGTACATCTAGGTTACTGTAAATGGGGAAAAAAACACTTAACATTCTTTTACAGAATATAATAAGCAACCAATTTGATGTTCTAAAAGAATTATATTTACAAATATACATACTGGCAAAATAATGTAACACTATTTTTTTAATGTTTTGGTTGCAATGTGTGCTTGTGCTGGCTTTGTTATAATAATATATACACTACTGTTCAAAAGTTTGGTATTAGTAAGGTTCTAGGTAGGGTACCAAGACTACATTTATCTGAAAAATAGTAATATTGTGAAATATTATAAATATGTGAAAGTTTTCTATTTTAATGTTTTTTAAAAAAATCTATTGTGATGGCAGAGCTAATTACTCTAGATTTCAGTGTCACACAAGCCTTCAGAAATCTGATTTGCTTCTCAAGAAACATTTCAGATTATGATCAGAGTTGAAAATGTTTGCTTAATGAAGTGTGGAAATCATCATGGAGCATATATTTCCAGAATTGTTTATGAATAGCAAGTACAAAAGAACAACATTTATTTAAAATTATAATTTTTTTGTAACATTATAAGTGTCTTTGCTGTCTTTGTGACCAATTTAAGGCATCCTTGGCCTTGCCTGCTATAAAAGTATATATTTTTTTAAATCATAGTGAGTGATTCCAAACTTTTGTCTTGCAAATCTTAAGTGATGAAAATGATGAGAATGTCATGTTTTAACATCGATCCAACAAAGTTTAAAGGTTTCATTTTTCAAGAGTTCAAGTCAGAAGTGCCTCTAATTGAAGCCCAATCAAGAACATACATGTTTATAGAACTTTGTGACTTTTAAAACATGTTGAATTTGTTTGTTGTGCAACAAAATAGATCATGCATTTGTATCAATGATCATCATTGTGTATCATCCAGGCACACAGTGCAACACATAAGGTCAAAGAAATAACATGACAAAGAGAAACATGAGTGTAGGGTGCAGAATGTTTATTTGGACACTGATATGGTTGTGGAGTTATTTCCCAGAGATTATTGCCAGAGATGACAGTTTTAAAGCTTTATAAGGTAAGGTATCAGAAGAGCTTAGCAATAAATAAATTAAATGGTAATGGTTAATGTATTTAGTAATATATCTGCTCTTCTGTTGGAAATAATTGTTGCTGTAATAATTCAGGTGTTCTGGAATTTCTGGTTTTACAGTAAAAGTGGAACCTGTGATATTTTTTTGTAAATTAATATTTTGTTTGTAAAAAAAAAAGTAATATTTTTTATTGCAGTGACATTCAACAAATGACAACAAAAGACAGTTTTAAATCATTGCAATGTACAAAGGAAAAGTACAACGAAATGAACGAGTTGAAGTTTGCTGTAGGCCTACTTTATATAGGCCTACACAAAGTGAATGCCTGCAATCATTCAGTCATTGACGAATGCACAAAACGTGCAAATTAATAAAAACATTATGAACTTTACGAAACGATACACAATTGTAGTTTAAGTTCGCGCTGAAACTATATTTACCTTTTTTTTTAAATAACCCATTAAACCTGCTGAGAAACGAGGAGTGAACCTCTGAGTGAACTAAAATGAGCGAGCAGTTCCACGCGCATGCCCGGGAAACTCATGAATATTAATGTTGGCTCCGCCCACTGCTTCTACAGATGCACAAGTCAGTTTTGCTCCACATTTAACGAGATATATGGTGCAAAAGGGAGAGCGCGCGAAATTTGTCACTTGAAAGCGAAAAACAGTGTTTGAGATTCGTCGCAGCAGATTCAAGCAGCTGTAGTTATGTACTTGTGTTTGTGCTAGAAAAATATACAAATCACAAATTAATAAACTCGTGCGCTCACATTTTTGTTACAGTTGCTGCAGTGAATATGGTGCAAAACGCATTTAAACACCCGCATCAAAAAATGTGAAGTCACTAAGAAAGTTTGCTCATCCGCAAATCAGTATGTGAATTCATCCAATGAGAGTTGCACACTTGTCGAATGTTTTCACACAAATATCTTGTATATTTTTCTAGCACAAACACAAGTACATAACTACAGCTGCTTGAATCTGCTGCGACGAATCTCAAACACTGTTTTTCGCTTTCAAGTGACAAGTTTCGCGCGCTCTCCCTTTTGCACCATATATCTCGTGAAATGTGGAGCAAAAGTGAGTAGTGCATCTGTAGAGGCAGTGGGCGGAGCCTACATGAATATTCATGAGTTTCCCAGGCATGCGCGTGGAACTGCTCATTTTAGTTCACTCAGAGGTTCACTCCTCGTTTCTCAGCAGGTTTAATGAGGTTATTTCAAAAAAGGTAAATATAGTTTCAGTGCGAACTTAAACTACAATTGTGTATCGTTTCATAAAGTTCATAATGTTTTTATTAATTTGCACGTTTTGTGCATTCGTCAATGACTGAATGCTTGCAGGCATTCGTGTAGGCCTATAAAGTACAGCAAACTTCAACTTGTCATATAAATTGCACCTTGCGAAGCTTTTAAACGGTGTCTTTTACTAATTGTTATCATTATTGATTGCAATATATTAAATAAACCCTCATAAATGTTTCTGTGGGCTAACACTTTTTTTTTACGAATATATCCTGGTGTGATTGTTCTTAAATTCTTGTTCATTTAAATAAGCCAAATAATTTAAGACCACACACAAGCATGAATGTGTTGCTTTAATACTTAAGTACAATTTGGATTAAACAAAATTGTATGGACAAAAGTGGATAAATTACATTTGGTACAACTAGGTTACTGTAAATGAGGAAAAAAAACACTTAACATTCTTTTACGGAATATAATAAGCAACCAATTTGATGTTCTAAAAGAATTATATTTACAAATATACATACTGGCAAAATAATGTAACACTATTTTTTTTTTTATGTTTTGGTTGCAAGGTGTGCTTGTGCTGGCTTTGATATATACACTACTGTTCAAAAGTTAGGTATTAGTAAGGTAGGGTACCAAGACTACATTTATCTGAAAAACAGTATTATTGTGAAATATTATAAATATGTGAAAGTTTTCTATTTTAATGTTTTTAAAAAATGTACTGTGATGGCAGAGCTCATTACTCTAGATTTCAGTGTCACACGACCCTTCAGAAATCATTCTAATACTGATTTGCTGCTCAAGAAACATTTCGGATTATGATCACAGTTGAAAATGGTTGTGCTGCTTAATGAAGTGTGGAAATCATTATGGAGTAAATATTGCCAGGATTGTTTATGAATAGCAAGTACAAAAGAACAAAATTTATTTAAAATTTTGCAAAGTGTCTTTGCAGTCATTTGTGATCAATTTAAGGCATCCTTGACCTTGCCTGCTATAAAAGTATACATTTTTTTTAAATCATAGTGATTCCAAACTTTTGTCATGCAAATCTTAAGTGATGAAAATGATGAGAATGTCATGTTTTAACATCGATCCAACAAAGTTTAAAGGTTTCATTTTTCAAGAGTTCAAGCCAGAAGTGCCTCTAATTGAAGCCCAATTAAGAACATACATGTTTATAGAACTTTATGACTTTTAAAACATGTTGTTGAATGAGTGTTTGTTGTGCAACAAAATAGATCATGCATTTGTATTAATGATCATCATTGTGTATCATCCAGGCACACAGTGCAACACATAAGGTCAAAGAAATAACATGACAAAGAGAAACATCAGTGTAGGGTAGAAAATATTTATTTGGACACTGATATGGTTGTGGAGTTATTTCCCAGAGATTATTGCCAGAGATGACACAGTTTTAAAGCTTCATAAGGTAAGGTATCAGAAGAGCTTAGCAATAAATAAATTAAATGGTAATGGTTCATGTATTCAGGAATATTCTATATCTGCTCTTCTGTTGGAAATAAGTGTTGCTGTAATCATTCAGGTGTTCTGGAAATTTTTGGTTTTACAGTAAAAGTGGAACCTGTGATATTTTTTTGTACATTTATATTTTGTTTGTAAAAAAATGTTAATATTTTTTATTGCCGTGACATTCAACAAATGACAACAAAAGACAGTTTTAAAGCATTGCAATGTACAAAGGATAAGCAAAACGAAGTTGAAGTTTGCTGTACTTTATATATTATAGGCCTACACGAAGTGAATGCCTGCAATCATTCAGTCATATAATCATATCATTTGTCCTGGAATTTTTATAGAGGTTGTGCGAGAAAAACACTGACGTAGCAGATTCGGACGGGATTAAAATTGCGCAGTACATCTGTGAAATGTGAAGTCCCGTCCGAACAGGGCTTATGCCACCTCTGAGCAGCATTAAAATGTCTGTATAAATAAACATGCCATGTCAGATGCAGCTCCTGTTCCATCTTTGCAGTATAAATTAAAGATTGTTAGTTGTTTGTATCTTTTGTTGATGTTGATAAAACTTTATTGGTTACAGTCTTCAGTTTTCTGATTGACTGAAGTAATTGGTTAAATTTTATTATTTGACATTAAAGTCAAGTTACCTTTATTTATATAGCGCTTTATACAATACAGATTGTTTCAAAGCAGTTTTACAGTGATAACAGGATGATTATACATTTCAGCTGTTGTTCAGATGAAGTCAGTTCAGTGTTAAAATGAGTGTGTGTGTGTGTGTGTGTGTGTGTGTGTGTGTGTGTGTGTGTTTGAGTGTGTGTAGAGATTGCTGTTGTGCCATTGCTCTTTTCAAATAATTGTTTTCTACCTGTCTCATCTATGAAATCAAATGAAATTATTGCTTATAGTCCCAAGGAAAACTTTTTTTTGGCCCCTCTCTCACTTTTGTACCCTTTCAAGCTGGAGTAGAGGCATTGGTCCATCTATTCTCCAAACCACTTGTCATCCATAGGGTTGCGGGGATGCTAGAGCATCTCGAGATGAAGGCAGGGAAACACCCTGGGTGGATACACACTACACTCTAACTCGAATCACAAATTACAGTGTATTTTCTCCAATTCACCAATGCTGCATGTCTTTGGATTATGGAGTGCACCTGGAAAATATTCAAAATCCACATTGAATGTCCTCCTAGCTAAGTCAGGACCTTCTTGCTGTGAGACAAAAGTGCTACCCATTGAGCAACCGTGCAAGCGTAAAACAGGTTTGAGGAAATAAAAACACATAATCCTCCTCTCACAGCCTGATACAAATAGACATGACTGAGTGTGTGTGTGAGTGTGTAAAGTTGATGTTATATCCAGCATTTCCATATGGCTGCTGTGACATTTCAAATCTTTCACTTCCAACACCCAGCGTGTCTTTTGATGGGGATGGCGGTGTTCACAGAAATCTCTTCACAGAAATGACAGCACAGATGTTTCGAATTCTAAAAACACTATTCACTGCTAACAGGAAGCATGACAATGATGACAATCATTGAGATAGAGAGCGTTACTAATTGTTGCAACTCTTCTGATCTCTTATCGAGCCGTTACACATTCAGTCTGCACAATGACTCTATGAGGAACTGTTATCACACCATAGTTATTGAGAACTTATAATGTTATTAACTGGAGTCACTCGAGGCTGTTTCGCTTTCAATTAAAAACTCTTCAGTAGGAGAAGATTGGGGTAGAAATATCGATTGAAGTAACTGTGAGCTTTGTCAGAAATGTCTTCAGACATAACTGTGTTAGTTTCAGAGTCATCCCTAAGAGTCCTATGTTCCCCAGATTTGGATATGGCCCATAATAAAGACATGACAAAGGGTCCTATGTTCCAAGGTTTAGGGTTACATACGAACAAAATCGTGTTTACAAGTTCCCAAACTGCTATAATGAGCACTTCTGACAAAGAAATCATCTTTTACGATAAGAAAAACCGAACATGCTTTGTCCAGTGTCGGGATAGCATGTCTTGACCAGTCAAATTGGTATAGACAGTCAAAGCAGATTTTCATGTTCTTTGGAGTCCACTTGAAAGGCTTGGCCATTTCCAAGCATTGACTCACTCACTGGGTGTTCGAGTAAATGGTTGCAATGCTTTATTTTGGGTGATGTGTGAGTTTCAGTGATATATAATTTATTTTCAGCAAGCAGCTCCTTCTCTGCTTGTAACTAAGCATCTATTCCCTGCATTTTATTAAGGTTTGTTATGACAAGCTAACACATCTAGGTGATATCCAACATTTTGGAAGCTTAACTTGCAACATTCTCAACAAGTCATGATTCAAGAGAGAGCTTAACATTGCAACATTGTCCAAAAATGTGTCTCTGTCAAGCCCTCGTCTCTCTCACTTAGGAGACCTTGCCAGTTAGGGGATATCATGGATGCGGAGTAAGAGCTGCAATTACGGATGCACAGTTCTCTTACGAGAGTACTCTCGTGTTGCTATGGGAAAACCCCTTTTCTCGAGAATACTGAAGCCAAAAAATTATCCTTAATTTTGCATTAATTTAAAACGCATTGCTGCACAGAGCAGACCTAGGCAGTGCAGCTCATGCGGCAACTGGTGCAGCCTATCGATGGACTATTCGTGACGTAAGCACCAATGAGGGCGCGGTTGCCCTTGCGCGTCGCGTCACGTCAGAATGGGCGTGGCTTATGTCTATATAAGCCGAGTCCAGATAGTATGTTCTTTAATTTTTCACCTCTTCAGCGAAGACATCACATCGCTGAATCTCTGGAGAAGCCTGCGCCGTCGAAAAGCCTTTCAGCGGGACGAGCTTTCTGCTTTGCAGTACAGGAGTTGGCCATCCTCGCCGCTTCACTGCCGTTCCTGCTGCGCTATCCGGCGCTCATATCCTTTTCCATTGCATTGTGTGTTCGCCGGCGAACTCACTTCACAAAAAGAGCGAGGCGTTGTTTCAAATGCCTCGATTCACCAAGTGCGGCTCTTGCAGAGCCCCTCTCAGCGACGGGGACCACCACATCCTGTGTGTTTCCTGCCTGGGACGGACCCACGCCAACCTTGCGCTTTCCCAAGGCGGCTGCCCGGAATGCGACGACATGGTTTTATCGACCCTGCGGGCTCGATTAGCCACTTTTGACGTGGAGCCCACTCCTCCGTCTCTCCTGTCTGGGCCGCGCCGTAAAAAGCGCCGCTCACAGAGAGCTCCGGAGCCCATTCCCGTGGACGAATGCACGCCGGTCATTTCCCCGTGTGCATCGCCGTCTGGTTCCCCCGCCTCGATCACGGTCGCCCAGCCTCCGTCTGCTGCCATCGTGCATCTTGAGTTGGACGGGGCCAACACGGAAGAGGATAGCTGCTCTCTTGCCGCTTCTCAAAGCGAAGGCTGGTTGGGCTCCATTCCAGACCCCGCCCCTTCCCTACAAGAATCGAGCGGCGTGCGGGCCAGCATCGTCACCAAGGCCGTAGAGGACCTCGGCCTCGATTGGTCGCTGCCCGAGAAACCCGCACCCAGCAGGCTGGACGGCTGTTTCCTGCCCGGTCGCCGCTCGACGCCTCAGACGAGGCCCGCTCCCTTCCTGCCAGAACTGCATGAAGAGCTATCTAAGAGCTGGAAGGCGCCATTTTCTGCCAGGCTGCGGTCTTCTGTCTCTTTGACGCTCTCCGTTGTGGACGGCGCGAAAGACAAAGGCTACCTCTCCATTCCTCTGGTCGAGGATCGGTGGCCACCCACTTATGCCCGCCCTCCACTGGATGGCAGCCTGCAGAACTACTTCGGCTCTCATCGGTCGCGCCTACGCCACCGCCGGTCGAGCCGCTTCTGCGCTTCACTCGATGGCTGTGCTTCAAATCTACCAGGCCAACCTTCTCCACACTATGGACGAGGCGGGCCCGAACCCTGAGAACTTTACAGATTTCAGAAGCGCGACGGACCTAGCGCTACGAGCTACCAAGTCCGCTGCACAGGCCATCGGGAGGAACATGGTGGCTCTCACTGTTACCGAGAGACATTTATGGTTGACTCTGTCCAACATGAAGGAGACCGACAGAGCCACCTTCCTTGACGCACCTGTCTCTCCGTCTGGTCTCTTCGGCCCGGCGGTCAAGGGTTTTACCGAGCGTTTCACGGAGGTACAGAAGACGTCGCAAGCCATGCGACACTTCATCCCCAGGCACTCCAGCTCCGCGACAGGTCGCTCTAAGAAGCAGCCGCCTAGCCGCAGCACAGCGCCTCCGCCTCCTCCGCCGCCACCCCGCCAACAGAGGGACTCTCAGCAGCGTTCACGCTCTTCGAGCCGCCACAGGCCGCCTCCCCCCAGGGACCCCGGCCCAAAATAACGCTGAAACCCGAGCCCTCAAAGTCTTCCTGACCCCTCTAAGAAAACAAAGATGGCTGAGTCCCGCCGCGGCCGGACCACCATCAAAGAGGACATGTCTCGCTCTCTCAGCCCCCTCAGCAGAGCCGGCTGGAGAAGTGTGCTTTACAGTCAACGAGCCTGTCACACGACCCGCTCGCCTGTACCCAAAGGCCGTTTTCACGGTGTGGCGAAATGGACGAGGCCGAGGGACGTGAGAGAACGGAGCGAGGCCGGTGGTGCGAGTGTTAATGAGCAGCACCTATGAGCACACCGGTCTCGCATCTCTCACGGAGGAGCAGAAGCATAAGGGAGGAGCGACGACGTTGATGATCGAGAGAGGAACAGGCCTGTGTTTTGTTTGTGTTTGGTTTTTATTTTGGGTAGCCAGCAGTCGTCCTTGAGTGGCTGCTGGCGGATCCTTTTATGTTTATTTTCGGTAGCCAGCAGTCGTCCGTGAGGGGCTGCTGGCGGTATTTTGGTTTGTTTGTTTTATTTTAAATAAAGTATTTTGATTGTTCACCAGTTCCCGGCTCCTTCCCTAAACATTGCTACACACGGTTACACAGATAAACCGCAAAAAGAGCATTTTGTCTGTTTGTCCGGCTCACGCCGAAGATGCTGTAATTGTAGGAAATGTGCCCACTCCCCAGTGTTCACCCCTACACATAAGCACGGTCCGTTCAGTGTCACACACTCAATCACGGCCCACCCCAATAAATTCGGCTCAAGCCGCACATGTTATAAATGTAGGTTATGTGCCCACCGTACAGTGCTCACTCCTACTCACAAGCACTGTCTGTCATATGACACACCACCCGGCTCACGCCGTGGATGTTATAAGTGTAGGAAAAGTGACCACTACCCAGTGTTCACCCCTACACATAAGCACAGCTCGCTCTGTGACACACGTGCACTCAGATTGCGTTCAGTGTGTAGAGAGCGTGCGCGCCTCTCAGAGCGCGTGCCCACAAGCAAACACCGCAGGCTATGTGTCACACACATGCAACGGTCAGAGCCCAGATATCATTCTCTCCCTAGCTTTAAGTATGAAAGCATGGGAAATCATCCCAGGTACTGAACACCATAAAGCGAGGCTATTCGCTACAGTTCGCTCACAGACCCCCGTGCTTTCGGCCAGGGTCGAAACTACGGTAAAAAACGAAGCAGCACATTTACTTCGTGCCGAGATTGCGAAACTGCTGGGAAAGGGAGTTATAGAAACCGTTCCTCTGACACAGACCGATTCGGGTTTCTACAGCAGATATTTCCTTGTTCCCAAAAAGGATAGCGGTCTCAGACCCATCCTAGATCTCAGATGCTTGAACAGAGCCCTCTTGCGGAGATCGTTCAAAATGCTCACGACCAGACAAATCCTCGCGCAAATTCGCCCGAGGGACTGGTTTATTTCAGTGGATCTGAAGGATGCCTATTTTCAGATTCAGATAAATCCCCATCACAGGCCTTTCTTACGATTCGCCTACGAGGGCCAGAACTATCAGCACACCGTCCTGTCGTTCGGTCTGTCTCTAGCACCTCGTACATTCACGAAGTGCATGGACGCGGCGCTCGCCCCCCTGGGATTACGGGGGTTGCGAATACTGAACTATTTGGACGACTGGCTAATTCTAGCCCAGTCAGAGGCAAAATTACTCACACATTTACAAGCCTTGGGTCTCCAGGTCAACTGGACCAAGTGTTCGCTGACTCCCAGACAGACAATCTCCTTTCTGGGAACAGACTTAGACTCTGTATCAATGACAGCGCGGCTGACGTCACAGCGCGCGCTGCAGATACAACGCTCAATAGCCTTTTTCAAGGTCGGCAGTATTCTCCCTCTCAAGAAATTTCAGAGGTTGCTGGGCCTTATGGCTTCGGCTTCGGCAGTGCTTCGGCTGGGTCTGCTTTTTATGCGCCCCCTCCAGCACTGGCAGAAAGCGCGTGTCCCGCTTCAAGTGTGGACCTCAGGCCATGTTCGCCTCAAGGTGAACCAGAGCTGTGTCACAGCACTGGAACCCTGGAAGGTGGCAGACTGGTACCAGTCAGGCGTGGATCTGGGAACGATCTCGAAACGAAAAGTAATCTCGACAGACGCCTCCAACTCAGGTTGGGGCGCCTTCTACGAGGGCAGGCCGGACTTCGGCCTGTGGGCAGCCCAGGAAAGGCGCTTACACATAAACTGTCTGGAGATGAAAGCGGTCGAGAATGCGCTGGGGCACTTTCTCCCCTTCTTAAAGGGCCACAATGTCCTAGTCCGCACAGACAACATGGCGGTAGTGTCATACATAAACCGTCAGGGCGGTCTCAGATCAAGAAGCCTCCACGCGCTGGCAGAACGCCTCCTCGTGTGGTCTCAACACAACCTGCGCTCACTGATGGCGGCACACTTGCCGGGCTGTCAAAACGTGGGTCCGGACATGCTGTCCAGAGACAACGTTCCCCCAGGGGAATGGATGAGGGCAGGATGAGGGCAGGTCCCCCTCCACGCTCAAAGTGTATGTTGCAGCCATCGCAGCGTTTTTGAAACCCTTGCATGGCCAGTCACTGGGAAGGAATGATCTTATCATCCGTTTCCTTAGAGGTGCTTGGAGACTAAACCCTCCTCGACCCTCTCTGGTTCCGGTCTGGGACCTCTGCACGGTCCTGGACGCTATGAGGGGCGGTCCCTTCGAACTGCTGCAGTCAGTGGACCTGCGGTTTCTATCTTTTAAAACTGCTTTCCTCATGGCTCTAGCTTCAGTCAAGCGGGTGGGTGACATGCACGCGCTCTCTGTGAGCGCGGCCTGCATTGAGTTTGGGCCTAACGACTCTAAAGTCGTCCTAAAATCAAGACATGGCTATGTCCCCAAAGTGCTCTCCACTCCGTTCAGAGCGTAAGTCATCTCCCTGTCAGCCCTACCTGGGTCTGACGGCGAAAGCGACGTTAATCTCTTCTGCCCGGTCAGGGCGTTGAGGATATACGTCGAGTGGTCTGCTGCGTTCAGGCATTCAGAACAGCTCTTTGTTTTGTTCGGTGGCCGTACCAAAGGGCTAGCCACCTCGAAACAGAGTCTTTCCAGGTGGATAGTTGACGCTATCGCGCTGGTTTATAGGTCTAAGGGCCTTCAATGCCCCTTAAGCATCAGAGCCCATTCGACCAGAGGCATGGCCTCTTCATGGGCCTGGTCCAGTGGGGTTTCACTCCAGGATATTTGTATGGCGGCAGGCTGGGCCTCCCCGTCTACATTTTTAAGGTTTTACAACCTGGAAGTTCCTGCGCTGCAGGCTAAGCTGTATTCAGTCTAATGCCTGACTGACAGGCTATAATAGTCAGTTGCAATACAGTTCAGGCCAACTTAGGTCCCTCCTGTCTGTTATTATGTGCTAAGCACTTGTTCCTATATTACAGGATTATGATATATTTTAGGCCACTACTCGTTGGTCTGAATATCACTCACTAGTATGGTTCCCCGGGTGCACACCCTTGGGGCCATGTGTGGGTACTTCAGCACGCACGGCGTTTTACATTGGGTTCCCGTAGCGTAAGCTAGCTTACGCAACACGAGAGTACACTCGTAAGAGAACGACACTCGGTTACTAACGTAACCTCGGTTCTCTCTAGATGAGGGAAGGAGTGTTGCGTAACCCTGCCGTGTGCTATGTTCTGGTTTCGCTTCAGTGTGAAAAACCAAAGAACATCCTATCTGGACTCGGCTTATATAGACATAAGCCACGCTCATTCTGGCGGGACGTGACGCGCGAGGGCGCCCGCACCCTTATTGGTGCTTACGTCACGAATAGTCCATCGATAGGCTGCAGCAGTTGCCGCAGAGCAACCAATAGGCGCGCGAGCTGCACTGCCTAGGTCTGCTCTGTGCAGCAATGCATTTTAAATTAATGCAAAATTAAAAAGGGGTTTTCCCGTAGCATAAGCTATCTTACGCAACACTCGTTCCCTCATCTAGATAGAACCGAGGTTACGTTAGTAACCGAGTGTCGATTTCGGCCAATACCAATACCGGTTTTAACAAATAACTATTGGCTAAATAATAAATTATATTTTCACACAAACTACATTTGGAAGAAGAGGAGCATATGTATGCAGATGTACAGCAGCTACAGTTAATGGTGATTAGTTGGATTTTTGAAGGTGAAGTAGTTTGAATTATACACACCTTTTCACTGCGATAGTAAGATAAGGTAAGATACTTTATTGTCCCAGAGGGAAATTTGTCTTGGGCTCAAAAGTACAGCCACTGCATCACATAAAACATATAATAAAATAGAAAATAACACAACACAATAACACACATTAGAGAGAGAAAAAAACTACTTAGTGTTATTTAATAACTTAATTGCAGAAGGAATGAACTCATTTTTAAACCGGTTAAATCTACACCTTGGCATTCTTAATCTCCTTCCCGATGGCAACATTTCAAACTCACAGTTCAGGATGTGTGTTGTATCATGTAGAAACTTATATGCCTCCCTCAGCATAGATTTTTCATACAAGGTCTGGAGATAAAAAGGATTATTCTGCCCATGATCTTCATTGCAGTTTGAATGAGACGCCCAAGCCTGGATTTCAACTGTACAGTCAAATTACCGTACCAAAGATGTATTCTGTATCCAATCACATTCTCTAATACAGCTTGATAAAACAACATCATAATTTTACTACTGACCCCATAAAGTCTGAGCCTTCTCAGAAAATACAATCTTTGTTGTAACCGAGTGCAAAATTGTCAGAGAACAGTCAATTTGAACACCTACATATTTATATGAGCACACTTCTGATATTGGAACGTTGTGAATCTGTAGAGGGCTATGGTCTCCAATTAACTTTGGTTCGAATATCATCTCCTCAGTTTTCTTTCCATTCACAATTAGGTGGTGGTCATCACATCACTCTATAAACTGGTAAATTTCAGAGTGGTAAGATGAGATGTCTTGATCTTTATATAATAAGCTAAGAATCATCACAAAATTTTACAATGTTGTTGTTATTGGTTTTGCTCACACATCCATTTGTTTACAGTGTGAAGAGAACTGGGGAGCTCACACAGTCTTGTGGGACTCCTGTACTGATAGATTGGGAGTCAGACATCATCTTATTGACCTTAACCTATTGGGTTCATTTTATAATAAAAGGATTTACATCCATCTGTTTCAATTTCTCCAGTAATAAATTAGGTTGCAGAGTGTTAAAAGCTGAACTAAAATCAATAAAAAGAAGACGTGCATATATAATAAGCTAAGAGTCCTTTGAGTCCTCCATATATTTAGAGACTAAATGGGTAATACATCCTACTGCATCATTTGTAGTCCTGCCCTGTCTGTAAGCAAACTGCTATGGATCTAATTTTGAGGTTACTTCACTTTTCAATAAAGACACAATGTATTTCTCAAAACATTTCATTATAATTGATGTTAGTGCTACAGGTCTATAATCATTATTCTCAGACTGATGGGCCTTTTTTGGAATTGGAGTGATCACAGATCACAGGTCAGTGCAGGGACTCTATGCGAATCGAATGAACGCTGAGTGTACACCACACTGCACAAGTTTTCAAAAGGCGTGCAGAAATCCCATCAGGTCCTTTCGATTTCTTTGTGCATAACTGATGAAACAGTAATTGCACCTTGGAACTATCTACCTCTAATCTAGTGCCCATATCATCTGTCAGAGATGATATCACAGAAAACAATTATTTCTAAAAACTCCGGCCAAAGTGGAGATTTTGGAAAACTCCATTTGCATGTTTGCATGTAAACTGAGAAAAACTGAGTTTTAGGCAGCCGACGTCACAGTATGCCACAGAGGTCACCGTGATTTTGCCAAGTAAGACATGTTCCTGGATCAACATATTTTGTTGATCCTGGAACAACATTCCTGTCCCAAAATTTAGTCCTTACCCTATCCCTACCGCTAAACCTAACCCTACCCATAGCTTTTCCCTAAAATCAGAGGGAAATAACAGATGAATAACACTGATGTTGAAGCACCTTTCCCTGGTTCTAAGCCTAAACTTGATATAAACTGTAAACTTGTCCCTCAAATCTGATTGGTTGATCTGAAAGTTGTTCCAGGATCAACAAAGATGTTGGTCCAGGAACATGTGGTACTTGGTGAAATCACATTCACCATGTGACAGAACTTGCACCTGCATCAAAAGTGCGACCTCTTTGTTCTTCTTCTTCTGAAGATTTATTGGCGGGTCGCATACCAACTTTTAAGGTGCATACCGCCACCTCCTGTACTGGAGTGACCTCTTTGTTCAAAAGAGAAAGAGGAAGTGATTTGTTGCTGTTGTTGCTATTTTCGGGATTCTGATTGGCTAACGTGGGCTTGAGTTTATCGTTACACTGCCACCTACAGGTTTGGCATGCTCTTAACAGCATATATACACGGCTTTGTGTAAACGAACACTTTTCTGAAAACTGACAGGTGTGCACGATGTTATTTTTGAAAACGGAGAGGGTGAAATGTCTGTTTATGAAAATAGCCGGCCAGGCGAAAACCCGGCTAAAATACACCGCAAACAGGCCTTAATATGTTGGGGAAAAAACACCCAATCTGGCAACACCAGCCACCAGCGGCGCACCGCCGCATGCGTGATCAAAACAAAATGCAGCAAGGAAGCGTCGTATGATCATTTAAACAAGTTTTATGACAAGGTTGGTGAGGATGGGAAAAATCTGTAGTTCTTTATGGGCTGTGGCAATCATTTTGAAAAATAAAAGCTTGCAGCAACATATGGAAAAAAAAGAACTATTGAATGAACTAGTTCGAAATTTTAAAGTATGAACTGAACTGAACTAGTTCATTTTAAAATTTGTGAACTGAACTTTAAACTAGTTCATGTAGAAAGTGAACTTTCCCAACACTGTACACTAGTCTGTTTTTTCCCCTCCGGTCTCGACTTGGTCTCGGTCTTGGTCTCGACTTGGTCTGTCTTGGTCTTGGTCTTGTCTTGGTCTCGATACCCTCTGGTCTTGGTAGTGTCTTGGTCTCGGTTTAGGCGGTCTTGACTACAAGTCTACCATATCATTAAAGACATCCCAGGCTGTGCAAAGGAAACATCCTTTAAGTTTTTCTATGACGTCGTCCAACCACACAATTACTTCCTTCACATTTGGTTTACTACGTTTTAGCATAGTATGTAGGAATTAGATGGATGGTGTTGTGGTCGGAGTTGGCCAGTGGTGGTTTCGATCTGGCCTCGTAAGCCTTTTTTATGTTTCCATAGAACTTGTCTAGGGTTCTCTCCTTCCGTGTTCCTCATTTTATATATTGTTCAAACCCGGGCAGAAACAGTTCAAGCTTGTAGTAGTTAAAATCTGTCTATTTCCTTGTCATCGAAGACGCTGACGTATTCCGCCCCGCTGGGCTCTTCTCCTTTGCCTTCTTTTGCGTTCAGGTTGCAACCTCACGCAAACAGGCAGATTCAACTGAGGTAATCCCGCATGCCAAAGTGCCAGCAAGGCGTCTCGGGTATAACTGATGGGCGTCCACATTACCACATCTAGGCTACGTATAGCATTTGGCATCGTGCCAAATACCCCAATACAACAACTGCTAGACAAACGAGTTGAACAAATAATAATAAAAAATAATAAAAAAAAAAAAAAAGATATAAATAAAAATAGAATAAGTACAAACAGACTGATGCAGTAGAGCTCGAGCCCGGGTCACAAGCAGAGCAGCTCCACCGGAAGTCCACAAGTATTGTACTTATCCCGACTGAGACGCAGCCACCGCTGATCTTTTCATATATGCCGCTTCTCATGGCTGGTGTGAGCAAAATGCTCTTGCGTCGTAAAAATGTGATAATCATAATTATCAAAGTAATTATCATATGTCTGATCATTTTGAGGATTCCTTAACTATACATTTGAAAAGGTTTTTCATATCCATTTTTGACCTCAAAGCATAGCTCCGACCCCAATTATTTTGAAATAATTTGTGAAAGTGGAAGAGAACTCAATTCTGTATTTGTGCACTGCCTAAAACGCAGCTTTCCTGGCACACAGTGAGTAGAACTGAGTTCTCTTTTGCGTCTACTTGCGCTTGATTATTTAAATTTTGCAAGCTTTAGAAACGCATACAAAAGATAAAGTTTCATGAAAATGCAGCACTGGCCAGATCGGGGTAGTGATAGTTTCGTCAATTGTTCTGAGCGTTTTTTGCACTGGCAGTCTTTATTGTTTAGGCCTGCTGTATTTTGTACAGATTTCATATTGTTTTAGCAAGTATTTAATTATTTTACCCAGAGAAAAATGTTGTATTATGAAACAGACATTATACAACTCAGAGCATTCATGCAGTTAAAGGGGTGGTTGATTATGATTTCACTTTTCTAACTTTAGTTAGTGTGTAAAGTTGCTGTTTGAGCATAAACAACATCTGCAAAGTTACAATGCTCAAAGTTCAAAGCTTTCTTTTAAAGAAATTGCTTTTTAAGGACTACAACAAACGGCTGGTAGGGACTGCACGACATTCTTCCCGGGTTAGTGACATCACAAACCCTAGAATTTACATAAACCCCACCCCTGGGAACGTGATTTGTAGATTATCATGACAGAATATGCTAATCAATGACTAGAAGATAACTAGATATACCACCCCTTGAATTAATAAACCATCGGTTTGTTATATCAGCCTTTTTC
This sequence comes from Gila orcuttii, assembly GCA_026230005.1. Taxonomy (NCBI): domain Eukaryota; kingdom Metazoa; phylum Chordata; class Actinopteri; order Cypriniformes; family Leuciscidae; genus Gila; species Gila orcuttii. The sequence goes on along the minus strand of JAPDVR010000005.1, from coordinate 39,337,014 downwards.
ATGCTATAGCCAATATGCCCATGATTTTAAATTGATAAAAAATCGGTCAGTAAATATTGGTGGACGATACATCGGTGCATGTTTGCTAACATTGGGACTGGTCTAATATCTCCAACAAAGCTTTTGAAAATTATATTATAATTTCAGAACTGGGAAGTAGGATCATTCCAACAGCACGCATTAAAAACACATACGATAAAGTGTAACCAAACATTTTAACCATTCAAATATCTGATATTGGGGACTGTGTGTGTGTGGTCATAAAAGGATCTCATCACACCTGATATCCTCTGCAGCAGCTGCTGTTTGGACTAGGAGCATGTTGCTAGGAGACATGCTTCCAGGAAGACAGGAGTACTGGATGCTTTTCAAACCTCTCACCATGAGCTACACACAGCACACCACAGGAACATTTGAGAAAAACAAATACACACAGAGCATATGGTCAGTGTAGTGATCAGTGGAGGTGTTGAAGTAATGGAGACTTTGATTGCTGCTGTTTGTTTCTGCTTTCTACATGTTTGTTATTGCTCTGATCACATTCTTATCTAGGTCATTAGGAATTTGCCATATGACAGATTAATTTTTTTTTTTTTATTATATGCTGGAAATTCAGGGCCAAAAATGCTCAGAGTTGAGGGCTTTTGCTTGTCCACTCACCTTTTGAGGATTGACCACAAATCTCTGGGGTCTGTGGTGTTTTCTGGGCCCTGGATATGTTTAGACATGCACTGACATTTGTGCTTATTTCTGTTACTTATAACTTGTTCATGGCTAAAGTCTGATTAAACTGTATTCATCACAAACTCGACTACAATAATATGAGCAGCATGTATGTGTTGTGATGTCAGTCTGTGTTCCCCTGTCGTTTCTTGTTTAGTAGTTCCCTGTTAACTCTATTAGTCTCCCCAGGTGTCCCCGATTAACCACACCCCCTTGTTATCTTGTTTAGCTTGTTTGCCCTTGTATTTAAAGCCTGTGTTTCAGTCCAGTCCTTATCAGTTCTTGATGTCGTAATGTTAAGGTTGGTTGTTTTGTTCCCGAGTCTTTGTCTAGTTTTCAGTTTAATGAATAAAGTGTGTGGTGCATTTGGATCCTGCTTCCTCCTTGCTTCAACCACACCGTGACAAAAGAACTCACCGCACCGAGATCCAGCAGCCATGCCAACCCTGTGCCCAGATGTCCAAATCTTGCGTCTCCGTCAGGAGAATCGGTCCATCGAAGACTATGTCGCAGATTTTGTTGAACTGGCACATCTCACGCAAATGAGCACCAAGTGCTTAATGATCTTTTTCCGCGGAGGATTATCTGAACCACTCCGGTCATTGATGCCCGACCATGATCCTCACGGGACGTTAGAACAATATATTTACCTGGCCCTGTTGTTGAGCGGTTCATCGTTTACTGTGGGCGTGGAGAAGGAGCTCCGTGAACCCGCAGTATCCCCTCAGCCTGTTCTTCACGTCACTTCAGCCATCAAGCTTGCCATTGCATCGGTCTATGGGCGTCCAGGACTGATGTCCACCGTGGCACAGCCACTGCTGATGTCAGCGAGGAGGGCCAAGAAGGTTGCCGTTCCAGGGTCCCGTCCAGCCAGAGCCTGTCCAGCCAGAGCCTGTTCAGCCAGAGCCTGTCCAGCCCAGAGCCTTCACCGCTGGTCCCGTCCAGCCCAGAGCCTTCACCGCTGATCCCCCGTCCAGCCCAGAGCCTTCACCGCTGGTCCCGTCCAGCCCAGAGCCTTCACCGTTGATCCCCGTCCAGCCCAGAGCCTTCACCGCTGGTCCCGTCCAGCCCAGAGCCTTCACCGCTGGTCCCATCCAGCCCAGAGCCAGAGACTGATCAAGTCACGTCCGCCCAGCCTAGAGCCAGAGACTGATCAAGTCACGTCCGCCCAGCCTGAGACCGATCAAGTCACGTCCGCCCAGCCTAGAGCCAGAGACTGATCAAGTCACGTCCGCCCAGCCTGAGACCGATCAAGTCACGTCCGCCCAGCCAGAGACCGTTCACGTCACGTCCGCCCAGCCAGAGACCGTTCATGTCACGTTCGCCGAGCCGGTGTCCCCGGACAAGATGGCCGCCGTCGAACTAGTATCTCCTGTATCTCCGGTGTCTCCTCCTCCTGAGCCGGTGTTCGGCCCTGAGCCGGTGCCTGCTCCAGCCTATGACCCCGTAGTTACCCCCAAGAAATTTTTGGAGGGGGGCAGAAGGTCCTCGCCGTGGCCGCCCAGGGGCCCATGGCCACCAGAAAGATCCTCACCGCCGTGGCCGCCTGAAGGGTCATCTCCGCTGTGGCCGCCCGAAGGGTCATCTCCGCTGTGGCCGCCCGAAGGGTCGTCTCCGCCGTGGCCGCCCGAAGGTTCGTCTCTGCCTGCTCCGCCCTGGTCGCCTGCTCCGCCCTGGTCGCCTGCGCAGCCTGCTCTGCCCTGGTCGCCTGCTCAGCCTGCTCCCCCCTGGCTACCAGTCCTCACTCAGTCCCCAGGCCCTCTTCCGTTCCATGGCCCTGGTCCGCCCACGTTCAACTGTGTACAGGGGGGACAACAGGGGAACAACTGTGTTCCCCTGTTGTTTCTTGTTTAGTAGTTCCCTGTTAACTCTATTAGTCTCCCCAGGTGTCCCCAATTAACCACGCCCCCTTGTTATCTTGTTTAGCTTGTTTGCCCTTGTATTTAAGCCCTGTGTTTCAGTCAGTCCTTGATGTCGTAATGTTGAGGTTGGTTGTTTTGTTCCAGAGTCCTGTTCCTAGCCTGAGTCTTTGTCTAGTTTTCAGTTTAATGAATAAAGTGTGTGCTGCATTTGGATCCTGCTTCCTCCTTGCTTCAATCACACCGTGAAGTATGTAGAAGTTTGTAGTTTTGATAAAATTACATTTATGCGTGGTTTATGAAAAGTCTATACTGAATATTTGTTCAGAAGACTTGAAAACTGGATCACATAGGCTAGAATCTTTGCTTC
>JAPDVR010000005.1:38694062-38729062 GCA_026230005.1 Gila orcuttii | reverse complement strand
TATCGATCAATCAAGTTGACAGGTGGGGGGGCTAACCTTTGACCTTCCGGAGGATGTTCCGGAGGCCCCTTTGATGTAGGGATTAACCTTTGACCTATCGATCAATCAAGTTGACAGGTGGGGGGGGCTAACCTTTGACCTTCCGTGGTCCTCCGGAGGTCCTTTGATGTAGGGATTAACCTTTGACCTATCGATCGATCAAGTTGACAGTTGTCTTTGCCCTATTGACCTTTGTATTATACGTCAAGTTGCCAGTTGTTAGGGTTGATCTGGGTTTGACAGTTGTCTTTGATCCGTATTATGATGGATGATTTTGCCATTTAGTTTTACCCCTATTGACCCCCGGGGACTTTTTGCTTTGGGAAATTCCCTCCACGCCAGCTGTGTCGGGGTTAGTGAGAAAATAATTTTTCTAATGTTACATATAGATTAGAGTTATCTTTTCAAAACAAAAATAAAATCATCTTACCGTTTCAGAGTTGAGGATCTTTTGAAAAAGTTGAAAAGAGTTCCTCTTTTGGAAAGAGTGCCTTTTGCATTTTGACAGTCTTTGAGCTAAATGTGTGTGACATCCGATATCCTGGCATTCCTGAAGCATACTATATAAATGGGTCTGTGTGTTGTAGCCAGACCAGAAAGGGAAAAACATGAGCTACGAGAGCATGAACGGTTCATCCTCCCCTAAAACCTCAGAGATGGGGCTGACCAGCAAGATGATGGAATGTCTGACTATGGCACAGAGAAAGCCCATCGGCCACGTCCGTTTGACAAACTTTCTCCATGAAACTTCGGAATGGACTAAAGCGGAATATATGATGTGTAGCAACCGTGTATTCGGGTACAAATTTCATAAACCCTCACGAATTGTTATACTCTACACCGCTGATGGTGTAGGTGAGTTTCAGCATGGGGAAGATGCATGCGTTGTATTTCCTGAAAAAGACTGGACTCTATTTTACACGTATGTCTGGAAGGATCTGCACGACATCGGCGAAGAGCCCTTGTACACTGCCGAGTGGGATGGGGTAAGTCCGAACAGCCGGTACTGTGTGGTAGGTGACCATACTAAAAAGAAGCCGAATGATTCCGTCTACATATTCTGCTGTAAAGACAAGACAAAGCTCAACAGCACTCGATCAGGAGTCATCCGGCCTAACGAGCATCATGATCTGTACGAAATGCAATTTGTGTTCAATTGGTGCGATCTGGATCTGTTGAGTACTGTTTTTTCAACCATCGACAAAATGTTCAAATGGTGTGACATGCACGACGGATACAACAAAATCAAAGTGCAGCTGTTCCACCCCGAGAGATGCGCACGAAGCAGTTCGTTCGCTATGCCGTCCACACCCATTCACTACAGTCATCGTAAAGCTCAACTGTCAGACCCTCCCAAGCGTCTTTATAAACCGTGGTTGAAAGTCTAGAACGCCCCGCCCTCTTCTACACCCATAAATTCCGGCGAGCAGACCCACCCGAGCAAACACATATAAACCATGGCTGAAGACGGAGGTCCAGAACCCGCGCACGTGTGCAGCTGCGGTATCTCTTTTGGCAGCATTCTCGAACCTGACGACAACGCGATCGACCATATTCTGACCGACGACGGCGGACCATCGGACATCCACAAAGACTGGGCCCCGGCCAAAACTATCAGACGTCGCATAGCCTTGACACCGTGCTTTGAAAACGATTGTGCTCAGGGTAACATTATCAACCCTGAAGCATCAGACCTCCAAAACGACTGGGCTCAGGCTAAAACTACCAAACGTCGCTTAGACTGGGATTTGGAGCTCGAGTGTGACTGTGCTTGCACTAAACCTTCACCACCATCCGACAAAAAGCTCGGATCTCACAACCTGACTTACGAGTCCGATGCTACAGACGGATGTTTCAGCGACGTCGGATTCAAAATCATAAAAGCAGCGGTCGTGGTGCTGCTGCAACATCTCATTGGTGATAAGCTCAAGGAGGAATGTGAGGGGTGTGCGATCGATCATCCTAGCCAGCTGCAACATTCGTGCCTGTTTGACCCCTCTACCTACTTCTTCGACACACACTTTGACGAACTGTCAGGCAAGCTGTTTAAACCCAATTTTCACACCATCATCACTATTATCCTCAGCCGGTGCGGGTTAAAATCTCGACCCCACCGTATTCAAGGAACAGTCGGAGCTATTCTGCGTGAATTAAAAGACGAACCATTCATCACTGGCAAGCTAGAAGAAATCAGGGGGAGACTTCTGGACAAACCCTGCAAGGAGATCATCTACGACGTCGTTGATCTCTGGGAAGGTCTCTCCATCGTGAATGGCGAGTGATCAAACCTCCTCCGACATGGGTGTTGCGGGTAGTATAACGCACTTTATCGCATCCATGTTTAAAGATCATTACAAAGACCAGATCATCGGTCTTATGAACAAGATTATTGAGAAGGCAGCCGATTCCCCATTTGAAATTCCACGTGATGATGATGACGACACTACACGTGAGACCAATCTCAAGAAAATGATAATAAATGTAAGAAGTCTGGGTCGTAACAATACATGGTACTCTATGACCTCCGCATGTCTTGACAATGATGAGCCAGTATGCGATGTGATAAAACAGGTTCTCGATTGGATGTACGGTTCACGGCCTGACATCGGTGTCTATGATACATTGAGCATGTTCACGTTTGTAGTCGATGTATGTATCCATTTTGTCAAAAAGTCAAAAGGGTTAGACACTGACGATGAGGAGGAGATGGTCGAACGTAGTCAATTGATTAACAACGTCGACCGAATTATTGAACTGTTTACCGATTATGTCCTAGACAGAAACATGTTTGTGTTCCGTGACTTTTTATTATGGCTAGATTGTGATTAGACCGTTGTATTATATTCATTTTTTACTTTGATCATGCATGTCATTATAACCATTTTACTTTGTGTGTCGTATTATATTCATTTTACTTAGATTGTATTATATTCATTATAACCATTTTTACTTAGCGTGTCTATCCTGTAACCTCATTATTTTTTAATAAAAGATTGATTCAAATCATCCGCACCTCTCATTCTTTCACAGCGGCTGAAACATCATCATGTCCGAGCTCATGAAAAAGACTTATTATACACCATCTAACCCAGGTTCTTTAGGGGGAAAAAAACGATTAAAAGATGCCGTCTTAAAAGATAGCGGAGTCCGTCTAAGCGATAAACAGGTTTCAGAATGGCTGGCTGGGGAGGATGCTTACACATTACACAAAACAGCACCGATAAAATACAAACGAAATAGGGTGGTTGTATACGGAATCGATTGTCAATTCGAGGCCGATCTGGTCGACATGACCGCTTATGCCCGGGATAATGACGGTCATAAATATCTGTTGACCTGCGTAGACGTTTTCAGCAAACACGCCTGGACCAAGGTGTTGAAGAATAAGAGCGGGGTTGAGGTTACTAATGCGTTCGAGTCTATACTCGAAGAGGGTCGTGTCCCGCAGAAATTGCAGACGGATCAGGGAAAGGAATTTTTTAACAAACATTTTCAAAATCTAATGAAAAAACATGGCATTAATCATTTCGCTACCGCTACCGATTTGAAAGCCAGCGTCGTCGAACGATTTAATAGAACGTTAAAAAGTCGCATGTGGAGATTTTTAACAGCCACCAATTCGCGACGATACATAGATGTTTTACAAGACATTATTCAGGGGTACAATACCAGTTATCATCGCAGTATCAGAATGAGACCCGTGGACGTCAGCAGAGTCAATGAGGGTCAAGTGTTTCAAAACTTGTACGGAGATGTAAAGAAGAATAAGACCGAGAAACCCGTATTAAAGTTCAAAGTTGGCGACGTCGTCAGGATTTCTAAAGTGAGAGGTCCGTTCGCCAAAGGTTACGAGCAGAACTACACGGAAGAGTTTTTCACCGTATCCTCATGTATTCCGCGCCACCCCCCGGTCTACAGACTCAGCGATTATGATGGCGAAGTCCTCGAAGGGGTTTTTTATGAAAAAGAGCTGCAAAAAATAATTGTGAGTAAAAACAAATCTTTTAAGGTGGAAAAGATTTTAGGGCAGAAAAAACAAGGCAAATCTACGCTTGTTTTAGTGAAATGGCTAGGATGGCCTTCAAAATTTAACAGCTACGTAGATAAAAAAACTGTGGTGGACTTGCAATCTCCTTAAAACGCATCAACCATAACGGATGAGATCATACGAGTCGAGGACCGTCATGGACGAGCATGGGTTCTACGTCACGCTACCGTGCAACGCATCGTCGTGGGTTTACCCCCAAAATCGAATATCCAGCTATACAACCAGACTACCAAAAGCTATAAGCTTGAAAGGACCCTGGCAAGTCGGACTAGCCGAAATCGAATATCCTAGAAGTTGGTATAGCTTTAACGACAAAGAAGGATATTTCACCCTAAACATTGAACCGGATGGTGATACGATTAAAAAAAACAGAGCGATGCAATTAAACATAGCCGGAGGGTACTACCCAAATATTCGCGCCATCATTCGTTTTATAAATCAACTCATCCTAAATCATGGGGTATTGACTCACGATGAAATAAAAAACAAATTGTTTCTGGTGGCAAAACCCAACGTTTCACTCTACTTCCGAGGAAGACTCGGCATTATTTTAGGAGCAGCGAGGGGGGGCTATCTCGGACAATCGAGCTACGATAAAGAAGCAGATTTGACGAAAACCATTATGACATACGCTCCTCATCAATGCGACATCAACGCAGGGTTCTACACATTCTACGTCTACACGGACATTATCCAATATCAAGTGGTCGGCGATTCTCACGTACCCCTTTTGAGATGCGTACATATATCGGGTAAAACCAATGACACGGTCATTGCTAGATACGACAAGCCGCATTACGCATCGATCGCCAAGGATCACATCACCGACATCACCATAGAGGTTAAGGACGATCAAAACAAGCCTGTACCCTTCACTTACGGGAAAGTCATCGTAAAACTGCACTTTAAACCAAAAAATGAATTATCATTATAGACCTAGAGAGAGTCCGGACTATGTTGCCTACTACCAAAACCAAGCTGGCGGAGCTTTACCCGGTTATGCCGGGGGAGGGGTTATGTACGGTAGCGGCTTAGGGGGTATTTTTAGAGGTCTGTTCCGGATGGCCGTACCTCTGTTAAAAAGAGGTTTCAGCATAGCAAAGCCCCACCTAAAATCAGCTGCTAAAAATATAGCATCCGACGTCTTCTCAAACGTATTGATGCGTTCGCACGACAATGATGCTAAAGCTCAAGGGGGGTCCGGTCTGATGGTCATGGCCCGTAAGAGAATGTCCAAACCTCCCGGTGTGAGAAGGCGTGGTCAATCGGGGGTGAAAAGGAAGAAAACAACACGTGTATCAAACAAGCGCTCACTCGTAAGTAGAAAGCGTAAGAAGACTGTTAGGCGAAACGCGTCGGTCAAGAGAGGGGTAAAAACCATATTCTAAAATGGCGTTACTGCATCGTATGTCGGGGGAGTGCATCAAGTCCGAGCTGGACTTATTTACAGTACCTCTGACACAGACCATCATCGAGAAAAACAGCTATTTAGAAGTAGCTCCGTTATCGGCCCTTTCGGCCTCTGCCCCGATAGAGTTTTTTATCGCGGGAAACGGGGATGATTATCTGGATCTCAATAACACCATGCTCTATCTACGGGTGAAAATCACGGACCCTGATGGGGGGGATATCCCGCATCCGGCTAGGGTCGGGCTGATTAACTACCCGGGAGCTACTATATTTTCACAAGTCGACATAACCCTGGGTGATCGTCTGATATCTCAAAGCTCAAGCACCTATCCTTATCGGTGTATCATAGAGAGTCTGCTCAACTACGGTAAGGATACGCTGGAATCTCTGTTCTCCACATCGTTGTTTCACAAAGATTCCGCGGGTCAGATGGACATTCATGACCCCCCAGGCAATAACGCTGGATTGACAAAGAGGGCGACCTATACCAGTCGGAGCAGGGAGGTGGAACTGTTTACCCCCATACACGCTGATATATTCTTCCAGGAGAAACTTTTACTGAATGGGGTGGATGTTAAGCTGCGATTTATTCGAGCAAAAGATGAATTCTGCCTGATGAGGGCCGACGACATTGCTTACAAATTAAATATAACGGCAGCATCCCTATTTGTCAAGAAAGTGTCTGTTTCACCCCCGGTGAGACTGGCTCACGCACAGGCGTTACTGTCAACAACGGCCAAGTATGCCGTCGACAGGGTCTGTCTAAAAACGTTCTCAATCCCTAACGGGTCTCGTGTTCTGAATCAAGAAAATCTGTTTTTAGGAACATTACCAAAGTCTATCATCATCGCCATGGTCGACAACGACGCATTCACCGGATCCTACACAAAAAATCCATTCGCGTTCAAACATTACAATCTGGAGTTCTTAGCCGTCTACGTCGACTCTCAGCAATTCCCCGCTAAACCTCTACAACCTAATTTCGAAGCCGGTCTGGCAGCGCGTGAATTTTATCAGCTATCGATGGCGACCGGTAGACACCTTAAAGACCGCGCGCTCTGTATCAACAGTGACGATTTCATGAACGGATACACGCTTTATGCGTTTAACCTCACCCCTGATGAAGAGTGTGGCCAACACATTTCGCTCATCAAGTCCGGAAATATCAGAGTCGAAGCACGTTTCAGACAACCGCTGCCGAATACTGTTAACTTAATCATTTACGCCGTTTTTGATTCTCTCATTGAAGTGTCTAACCGCAGAGAGGTGCTGATCGATTACTATTGAGAGATGAACACGCTTCAACTCACAGCTATCGTGGATAAAATGACGTGCAGAACACATTTTCTTGGGGTTCTACCGAGCGATCAACTACCCAAAAAACCTGTGAGGACCTTACCTGCGATGGGGATCATTAACACCGACCCTGCTCGGCTACCCGGTGAACATTGGATCGCCGTTTATTTACCCGAAGAGGGGCCCGCTTGTTTTTTCGACAGCTTTGGCAATCCACCCAACAGCCCTCGCTTCCCAACCAGCATCGATCACTTTCTAGCGACCAACCACCCCCAAGTATTATATTCCGACAGACAAGTCCAGGATTATTCATCCAATACCTGCGGGGAGCACTGTTTGTTTTTTCTATATCATTTAGCTAAAGGTTGTGACTATGCCCATGTGATGAAACTATACACCGACGATTATATTAAAAATGATAAAATGGTATCCCTGTTTGTGAAGAGATTAAGACCGCATGTGTGTAATGATAAAATATCATCCTGTGTGCAAACATGTTTGATCTATAAATAAAAAAATCTTAAAACCATTTATATTTTATCGTCTTTATTTAATCGTAAGATACATTCGTTAAAATTCCAACCATTGCCTCGGATCACCGGTCGATATTTTAAACACAGAGTCTTTCGGAGTCCTGTAGCGTGAATATTTTCGTGCCTTTTTATAAGGTCTAACATCGGGTGTGGTGGCGGGGGTGATGGGGTTACTCTTTAGAGATTTAATCACGCTCCTGACCTGTTGATTCGGTACGGCAGAAAAAGGAATGTTTAACTCGCCAAAAGCCTGTAGAAACTCCGACCATCCTAGAGGTCTCCGGTCATCCCGAACCTTTTGGGGGGCCGTCACATTTTTTAACAAATCAACCATGTGTGAACCGGGTACGACTTTACCCTTGAACACAAACTCCCCCGATTCGTTCCAGCCGCTTAGTCCTTTAGCTTTAGACATCTTGTCTAATATGTATCTACTGTTTTTCACGCTTCTCGAAGGGACATTCTTCAGCACTTCGTCCACCACAGCCCCCTCAGCAACACCGTCTTCAACATTAGCAGTGTGGGGGACGGTAGGCGTTTGCGCATCTTTATGATCGTCATCCGTATGGGGTAACGAGAGGGTTAAAACCCCGGTCTCACGATCCCCTTGTCTAACGATGGTCAAAAACCTGCTTAGGGTATTGGTGTAAAGTTTGGCTTTTTCGTACGGATTCAAATCGGTGCGATGTAAAATATTTCTTATGGCACCGTCCAAATTGTTTTCCACAGTCTGTTGAATGTTCTCGCGTACATTTTCAGTTTTCATCTTATCCAGCTGATGCTGAGGGACTAAATACATCTTCTCAGCGTACTCCATCCTATCGATTGGCTATCAAGCTCGTCAGGAACGGGACCGCGACGCTTAATAGAGGTAAAAGGAACCCCCCCTTTTGGTTGATAACTCGTTTCTTGGCCTCTATGCCAATTTTTTTATCGGCCACAAATTTGATTTCCGCTTTTCTCTTTTTCAGTTTTTGGTACTGCTGGCGATTGACCGGGATCGTGCCGTAGAGGATGTTTAGCGCCAATTCGCACAGCGATAAAATGAATTCGTCGGACACCGATTGTAAAATAACGCGTCGTTGTTTAGGAGACGCTTTATGTAGCAGTTTTAACACCGGCAGATGTTTACAAAGTCTGGCGGACATGACGATTTATCAGGTTCTTCTTTTTTTCGGGATATAAACCACTTGACGGTCGGACAGCAATCCTGTTCTGAGACGGTACTGCTCTGGAGTTTTCGCTTTATAGTCTATCAATAGGTATCCGAAAGATCGGTTGACCGCGTCGTGATAACATTCCATAAAGTATTTTGTGTTTCCCGGGTACATTTGTCGTCCTAGCATCGCTACCTGATTGACGTCCCTGGGGTTTTTAAACAAAATCATATAATTGGCGTTTAAGCTGATGGTTCGACTGGACTTACCCTGTGCAAATAAATTTTGCACTATATAGATGGCACTGAGGTTCCGATGGTGACAATATTGCGTAAATACGCGCTGGAGTTCCAGGTTGGTGCTAGCTTGTTGCATCAAATCATCCACGATGAGAAGATTTGTTTTATGAATGGGGAGTAAATCATCATCATTCAGACTCTCGGGTATTCCATGCACAAATTTAATGTCGTGCAATTTCAGTACATCATCGTACAAAGGCTGCCAACAATCATACAACCATACAATGTTTTCAATTTTCTTGGAGATTATAGTCAAACCCTTTTCCAACAAGAGTTTTACAAAATAAGACTTTCCAGAATTGGACGGTCCGCTTATAACGCAACTAAATGGATGTTGAAGTCTGAAATCAAAATCGGAAACACCCTGAGACCCTCTATGCATTATCTGATCAGTAGCCATAAGGAAGGGTGGTGAAATCCGGTAAAAGTCTGCGTTTATTATACACCACCTTGAACCTTTTAACGACTGATTTGTTGTGCAATGTGAGAGTCTTTTTATTCCTCACGATATTTTCGGTGTGAGCCAGGATGTGTTTGGCACTATCGTGCAATGTCACATAGCTGTCGACCAGACCAATCAGGGATTCCAGACAGATGGCTCGGGAGTTTTTTGCATTCAAGGTTATACCCTTAGCTTTCATGCACGTCTTACCTTTGGCCGTCTTGTACCCGTACGATTTAGGTGCACTTGCGGAAAAACACGTTATGTAGTCACCGTCATCTAGCTCGCTCGTCAGCTCCCCCAAATGATCCCCTAGAGACGGTTCCCAGTCTCCTTCCCTAGACACAAAGACGACTGAGTCCGTATCTGAGTAAAGAAGCCGGTCGCCGAGTCTGTCCATCAATTCGTACAATTCCAGTCGGCCGTGAGCCGTTGTAAACGCCCCTAGAAACACGTTAACGTCACACGCCTTACAAACATCATCTTTGTTAGGTTTATGCTGAACGAGAGCTACGTCGTCCGAGACGAATGTGAAATAGGACAACGTGTCGGTATTACCAAAAACGATACTGGTGAAATCCTCGGGGTCGTTCACCAGGGTCGTTTGAGGCAGGTTTTGTCTTAACGAGAACCGCCCCCAAAGCGAATTGAGAATCAATTTTGTGATTGCCCGCTGGGCGGCGTTGTACTTGATCTTTTCGGGGTCGAGTTGAATCCCTTCTTTTTCAAAATACTCGCGAATGTAAGTCTCTTTCTCAGCGTCTGTGACCACATGCGACGGGTACCCTGACGCTTGTTGCTTCAAACGCAGAAACGTTTTGACATAATCGACAAACAACGTGTCTGACCGCTGAGGAAAATGCCAAACCTCGTCTATCTTGGCTACCACATAACCCTTCTCGACAGCTTTTAAAAGCTCGATGCTTACCCAGGTCCCCGACAGAGATCTTTCCTGATCCGTGTGTGTGCAGCTAGTGATCTGGTTTTGCTCGTGAGCGCAAGTTCTACATAACGGGAACATGAGTTTTCCTTCACATCTGTAAGGGAGAACCGGGTGCAGTAATTTGCGGGGAGGGTACACGGTCGCTTTGATAAGGCCGAAATAATTTTCAATCGGTTCAAAATCTTTGAAAATGATTTGTGGATGATCGATCGGATAGCTTTTCCTAGCCTGGCAAAAGGGGTAGAGGCTGGTGAAATCGAGATACCTTATTTTCTCACCTTCGGTCACCTTGTGATAGAGTTTATAAGCGTTAGTTCGGCCGCCGAACAGAGCGTCTCGCGGTTTCAATCTCTCGGGGGCCGAATAATTGGCCATAAATTCTATCACGGAGGGATCGGTCTTTTTCATTTTGCTCCATTCGCATTCCCACAGAACCTCGATTTGCAAACCGTACGCGTTCTGCAGAATTTCGACCTTATCGTCAAACTGTCTCCTGAGAACCCCATAAGGTACTCCCGACAAGGGGTGTGTCTGATGGGGTTCAAAGCGACAGCAGTGTCCATGGTGGACGCAACCATTGTATTCTAAACCGTACTTAATGTCGTCCTGTTCGTAGTAACCGTCTAAAAAGTACTTACCGAAGGATACTTCGCCGCGGTTTAAGGCGTGATGCAGGTCGACGTTTCGAGTCTTTTTGACATACTCCAACCATTCTATCGACCCACTTGAATAGCATTTGCTCTGTCGAATGTACGCTTTGTTGTGCGTGAGAGCCAGTGTATTTTTCTCGAGAAAATGTGTTTTGAAGATACCCATCGCGCAACTAGCGATCGTTGTAAAACTGAAAGGGTCAAGTTTGGTGCATTCGATGAACGACTGGCGATATTTCATACATCCTTCTCGTAATAAGACCACATCGTTAACCCCGTAATTCTTCAGCTCTTTCTTAAAGTCAAAGAGCTTACCCTGGACCGTGGTGTACCAGGCATCGAACTTTTGTTGGTCTTTATCCGACATGTTATCGTAGTTGTAGAACTTTTTGTCGGGGTATGGTCCGAAATACTTCTCATTTTCAACCCTGTTGAACAGATGGGGAAAGTAACCTTTTTCAGTAGTCGTCAAGTCTAGCGCAGATGGCATTTTGGCTAGCGCTAGCGGAAAAAATGAATAACTGTCAAGGTAACGTTGTCCAAACGATTCATCGTACATGAAAATTAATTTACATCCCTGCATGATAACTTCCAGAGAAATTCCGGCTTTGCAGAAATACTCCAGAATGAGAAAGGAGTCAAATCTGGAGGCGTAATGAGCTATGAAGCAGTAGCCTTCATATCGAGGTTGTCTGAAGCGATTGATTAGCTTAGATATACAGCCCGTACCGCGAGCTACAAATTTCTCACCTTGGAACGTGATCGCGCAAACAAAATTAGCCACGTGCCTCCCATTTTCATAACGCGTTTCAAAATCGTAGAAAATGTATTTTTCGCAAAATTCCTTAGGCGCTAGGGGTTGTATGAAGCATTGGTGTTCTCCCTCATCCACCAGAATTTCGCGACAATGTACGCATTTGTCCGGAGCGCATATGTGTTGGGTTTTCTTGTTTCCCGGTTTAACCTGGTAACGTCTGTTGCATAGTTTGCAGTATTTTATAAGATTACAGGCGGGGTTTTCCTGACCCGGAGGTGGGTTTTTTTTATGCATTTCGAAGCAATAGCTCGATTTACAGTAACGCATGCAATCTAGACAGTGTATGGTCGTTTTAGGGTAGGTGTAACATTCTGAGTCGAAACATATGTTGCAGACGTGTTTGCATCGATGGTCTCTGCGTTTGGTGTAACTTTTGTAGCAGAATTCACATACGTATTGCGAACCGATGAACGACGGTAAATTCAAGATCATGTAGTAATGTCCGTTATCGAGATAGAGGAACACCGTTTTCGGATGGGGTTTGTCGCAAGTTTTGTACGTTTCTAGGACCATGGCATTAGATCTGTGAAATACCCCAATTTTAATGTCTAGCGCTCGTTCAAACGAGACTATGTCGCTAAAAGCAATTGGATCTTGGATTGAGAAGCCTGCACTGTTTTGGATGGTGGTAGCCAGTTTTTCTAACTCGGTCTCGGGTTGTTGTGGGTTAAGAAAACGGGCGAGACAGATGGAGAAACACAAATTATTTGAGATATTTGTGGGGCAAAATAAACTCGATTTTTTTCTTTTGATCACTTCCTCAATGGCCAGATCCGTAAGTTTACGACGACGACCCCCACCGTGCCTGTTCATAACAACGGTAGCTTCTATCTCCACGGCCTGGTCCGATAATAACTGTTCGTCGCTCTGTAAAACTTTTTCAATTTGATCGTAAAGCAAATTAGGGTCATAATTATTTCCATCGGTTAAAACAGCGTTGATGGGTATTTGGAGACTGGAGGCTGACACGGTCAAATTGATCACGGGTACGTCCCCCCCAAAATCTCTAGCGAAAGTAACAATCTCGCTCAGCGTGTCGTGTAAGTGACGATGATAATCGGCCAGATCTGTAGAGTTGATTGCTCTCAGATTCATGGTCCTTCTTAACGATACACTATTGAAACGAGGTCGTGGTAAAACGTGATATCCGTTAACGAACCCACCCCGCCGAATCAACGCGTCAATGTGGAGGGGGCTTAATCGATCATGTGTAGGAGTATTATCATCGTCGGTAGGATGTTCTACACTATCGTCATCAGGATCTGGGACTGGTTCGGTGGTAGTGGGTGGGGTATTTAACCCTGCACCGCGTTGTACGGGTGGGTCATAGAGATTCATATCTGGATTTACGGCTAATTCAAAAAGATCCAAATCAGCAGGTGGGTGTGACGATTCTACATTAAGATACTGTTCTAAAGAATCTGGAAGCACACTTATCGTTTCAAGCTCCTCTGGAGACAGTTCTGTGTCAGATTGGTCTGATTGACGAGCGTCTGTAAAGAAGTATTTTGATCCATCCATTTTGAAATTCAGACTAACATCACAGAGTATAAAACAATCATAGAGTATAAAACATGAGATATTACAAAATCATAGAGCATATCAAAGCATACATAAAATAGCATAGCGTATACATGAAATATAATAATAAGAGTATATAAAATCAAAAGAGTATAAAATCAATACATGATCTAAAGGAATACAAAATGGATCGTGAGTAAACTATTAAATGTACTCAGACATCTCATCTATGACGTTGTGTATAAGACGAAGCCTGAGCAGCGTTTCACTTTGGTATTGCGTTGACATATGCTCGTTTCTATCAGAATACTCATCCATGATTAATTGGATAATACGGATGCGGTGAAATATTTCATCGCTCACATTCTGAAAAAAACGATCCTGAAGATCGAATCTGCTATGTATCTCGATGTTAGAGGACCTTAGCTCGCTACGCAAGGCATCTATTCTGCTACGGTTTTCGCCCACCCTTTCAAAAATCGCATCAAATTTCCTGTTTATATCCGCATACGCCTCGCGAAACTCACTGCGAGATGCATCTACTGAATTAATGAGCTCGCGAATCAGATATTGTTGGATGGTTCATCGAGCGGTTGAGGGCTCAGCGCTACTTCTTCAACATCGATCTCTTCCTCTTCCGACGATTGGTGAAAATGAAATGGTGTCTGACCGGCGTTCGAGGTCGACGCTTCGCCACGCTCGCTCGTCCAAGAGCTCTGATCCCAAGCGTGGAGTTGAGTCACACCCCAGCCAGTCACGTCGCCATCATCATCATCATCATCATCATGGCTTCTATCCGAACCTGTTGTGTGGAAATATAACAATCAATCATAATGGTATGACAAATTTGAGTTTAAATGTTAATACATGTAGATAGCCTCACCATAAAACAGCTCAGGGCTGTTTTGGGGTACAGAATAATTCGTTTTTCTAGTCTTTTCCTTTGGTTGGTCTAAAGCTGTGGGGGTAGGAACTATTTGATCCCCGATTACGTCTCGTCTATCTGTTACGACAACGGTGCGTTGTTCATCCTCGTCTTGAGTAAGGTCGACCACTGGGAATCCAGGCTGTGTGACGAATTGGATGAAATCTATAAAAATAAATAAAACGTTAGATTTCCGTAAACATAAAACATTACGTTGAAGGTGGATCTTGTTCTTACCATCGGCAGCGCTGTCTGTATCAAACCCATGAGTAGGCACTGTGAATTAAAAAATAAGTGAAACTTAAAATAAATTAAAATTAATAAATAAAGATGCATAAAAAATAGGTAGATTTTAATTTATAAAGAATAGAAAATAAGTTCTCACATATGCCATCAAATGCGTTCAGCTCGACGTTTGAATCTGAGGGGAAAAAACATATTATGATTTGAAGCCGCATGGTGGTCCGTTTTATATGGTTGATGACGCGCACACACACACACACACACACACACACACACACACACACACACACACACATTTAGCTCAGAGACTGTCAACTTTAATCCATTTCTTCAGTACTCTGAAATGGTAAGATGATTTTTTGAAAATATACTTTATACACTTTTAAAGATCAATGTGTACGATATTTTGTAAATGTACATAACCATTTTAAAGATCAATGTGTTTCAACTCTACTTAGTGTGAGATATTTTCTCACTTTCACTCCCCAGCAGGAATAGGGTGACGTCTCACACACTCACAGACAGACGCACACACTTAGCGAAGAGACCATGCCTGTCATGCGCTGGTGTTTGAGAGAGAGAGAGAGAGAGACACACACACACACACACACACACAGCAAATGTATATAGTATGCTTCAGGAATGCCAGGATATCGGATGTCACACACATTTAGCTCAAAGACTGTCAAAATGCAAAAGGCACTCTTTCCAAAAGAGGAACTCTTTTCAACTTTAAACCAATTCCATAGTGAAAAGGTAAGGTGATTTTTATTTATTTTAAAGGAATTAATGTTTTTCAACTCTACTTAGTGTGAGATATTTTCTCACTTTCACTCCCCAGCAGGAATAGGGTGACGTCTCACACACTCACAGACAGACGCACACACTTAGCGAAGAGACCATGCCTGTCATGCGCTGGTGTTTGAGAGAGAGAGAGAGACACACACACACACACACACACAGCAAATGTATATAGTATGCTTCAGGAATGCCAGGATATCGGATGTCACACACATTTAGCTCAAAGACTGTCAAAATGCAAAAGGCACTCTTTCCAAAAGAGGAACTCTTTTCAACTTTTTCAAAAGATCCTCAACTCTGAAACGGTAAGATGATTTTATTTTTGTTTTGAAAAGATAACTCTAATCTATATGTAACATTAGAAAAATTATTTTCTCACTAACCCCGACACAGCTGGCGTGGAGGGAATTTCCCAAAGCAAAAAGTCCCCGGGGGTCAATAGGGGTAAAACTAAATGGCAAAATCATCCATCATAATACGGATCAAAGACAACTGTCAAACCCAGATCAACCCTAACAACTGGCAACTTGACGTATAATACAAAGGTCAATAGGGCAAAGACAACTGTCAACTTGATCGATCGATAGGTCAAAGGTTAATCCCTACATCAAAGGACCTCCGGAGGACCACGGAAGGTCAAAGGTTAGCCCCCCCCCACCTGTCAACTTGATTGATCGATAGGTCAAAGGTTAATCCCTACATCAAAGGGGCCTCCGGAACATCCTCCGGAAGGTCAAAGGTTAGCCCCCCCACCTGTCAACTTGATTGATCGATAGGTCAAAGGTTAATCCCTACATCAAAGGGGCCTCCGGAACATCCTCCGGAAGGTCAAAGGTTAGCACCGCCCACCTGTCAATCATAGGGTCATAAATCATCTTGACACAAGCTGGCGGGTTAGAACTACTTTTCTTTCTAACTTTCTTTCTTTTTAACTAATCTTTCTATCTTTCTTTCTTTCTAATCTTTCTTTCTGACTAATCTTTCTTTCTTTCTTTCTTTCTTTCTTTCTTTCTTTTCTAACTAATCAATTTCTTTCTAACTAATCTTTCTTTCTTTCTAACTAATCTTTCTATCTTTTTTTCTTTCTTTTTCTCTTTCTAATCTTTCTTTCAATCTTTCTTTCTTTCTAACTAATCTTTCTATCTTTCTTTCTTTCTTTTTCTCTTTCTTTCTAATCTTTCTTTCAATCTTTCTTTCTTTCTAAATAATCTTTCTATCTTTCTTTCTTTCTCTCTTTCTAATCTTTCTTTCTAACTAATCTTTCTTTCTTTTCTAACTAATCTATTTCTTTCTAACTAATCTTTCTTTCTTTCTAACTAATCTTTCTATCTATCTATCTTTCTTTCTTTCTTTCTCTCTTTCTTTCTAATCTTTCTTTCTTTCTTTCTTTCTAACTAATCTTTCTATCTTTCTTTCTTTCTCTCTTTCTTTGTAATCTTTCTTTCTTTCTTTCTTTCTTTCTTTCTTTCTTTCTTTCTTTCTTTCTTTCTTTCTTTCTTTCTTTCTTTCTAACTAATCTTTCTTTCCCACTAGAAACACCCTAGCAACTTTAAATTACTTCAAACTATACTTTAAACTACTTTAAACTATATAAAACTTTAAACTAATTTAAACTTCAAACTAATTTAAACTTCAAACTAATTTAAACTTTAAAATAATTTAAACTTTAAACTAATTTAAAAATCAAACTATTTTAAAATTCAAACTACTTTAAACTTCTTCAAACTTATTGGTCCAAACTTTCACAAGCCAACTTAAAGTTTGTCTCAACGAACTTTTTCTATTTATTATTATTCTTCTTACTCAAAAATTTCTATATCTAACTCCTCCTAGAGCTTTAACTCTACAAACTCCAAACTCGGGTCAGACCTTCAGACTGTTCTGACTCGAGTTGCTATATCTTTTCAGACTGATTTGACTTTCAGATTTCTTAAAAATTAATATTAAAAACCATAAAAATCCCATTGACTTTCATTGCAACAGTTCAAATTGAGCCAAGACTACGGTGGCCCAGTAGTGTACAACACAAAAACTCAAATCTAAATTCCCTGAGGCCCTAAACTCAATTAAACTACCATGCTATATGTACTAATGAACTTATCTATCTATCTATCTATCTATCTATCTATCTATCTATCTATCTATCTATCTATCTATCTATCACTAAATCTTTCTTTCTAACTAATCTATCTTTCTTTCTTTCTAACTAATCTCTTTCTTTCTTTCTAACTAATCTATCTATCTTTCTTTCTTTCTAACTAATCTATCTTTTTTTCTTTCTGACTAATCTATCTATCTTTCTTTCTAACTAATCTATCTGTCTTTCTTTTTAACTAATCTACCTTTCTTTCTTTCTAATTAATCTATCTATCTTTCTTTCTAACTAATCTATCTTTCTTTCTTTCTAACTAATCTATCTTTCGTTCTTTCTAACTAATCTATCTATCTTTCTTTCTAACTAATCTATCTTTCTTTCTAACTAATCTATCTTTCTTTCTTTTTTAACTAATCTATTTATCTTTTTTCTTTCTAACTAATCTATATTTCTTTCTTTCTAACTAATCTATCCATATTTCTTTCTTTCTAACTAATCTATCTTTTTTCTTTATATCTAATCTATCTTTCTTCTTTCTAACTAATCTATCTTTCTTTCTTTCTTTCTTTCTTTCTTTCTTTCTTTCTTTCTTTCTTTCTTTCTTTCTTTCTTTCTTTCTAACTAATCAATCTATCTTTCTTTCTAACTAATCTTTCTTTATTTCTAACTAATCAAACTTTTTTCTTTCTGACTAATCTATCCATATTTCTTTCTTTCTAACTAATCTATCTTTCTTTCTAACTAATCTACCTTTTTCTTTCTGACTAATCTATCCATATTTCTTTCTTTCTAACTAATCTATCTTTTTCTTTCTTACTAATCTATCCATATTTCTTTCTTTCTAACTAATCTATATTTTTTCTTTATATCTAATCTATCTTTCTTCTTTCTAACTAATCTATCTTTCTTTCTTTCTTTCTTTCTAACTAATCAATCTATCTTTCTTTCTAACTAATCTAACTATCTTTATTTCTAACTAATCAATCTTTTTCTTTCTGAGTAATCTGTCCATATTTCTTTATTTCTAACTAATCTATCTTTCTTTCTTTCTAACTAATCTATCTATATTTTTTCTTTCTAACTAATCTATCTTTCTTTCTTTCTTTCTAACTAATCAATCTATCTATCTTTATTTCTAACTAATCTAACTATCTTTATTTCTAACTAATCAATCTTTTTCTTTCTGAGTAATCTATCCATATTTCTTTCTTTCTAACTAATCTTTCTTTCTTTCTTTCTCACTAATCTATCTATCTTTTTTCTTTCTAACTAATCTATCTTTCTTTCTAACTAACTTATCTTTCTTTCTTTCTTCCTAACTAATCTTTCTTTTTTCTTTCTAACTAATCTATCTATCTTTCTTTCTAACTAATCTATCTTTCTTTCTTTCTAACTAATCTATCTATCTTTCTCTCTTTCTTTCTAACTAATCTATCTTTCTTTCTTTCTTACTAATCTATCTATCTTTTTTCTTTCTAACTAATTATCTTTCTTTCTAACTAACTTTTCTTTCTTTCTTCCTAACTAATCTATCTTTTTTCTATCTAACTAATCTATCTATCTTTCTTTCTAACTAATCTATCTTTCTTTATTTCTAACTAATTTATCTATCTTTCTTTCTAACTAATCTATCTTTCTTTCTAACTAATCTATCTTTCTTTCTTTCTGAGTAATCTATCCGTATTTCTTTCTTTCTAACTAATCTATCTTTCTTTCTTTCTTTCTTTCTAACTAATCTGTCATTCTTTCTAACTAATCTATCTATCTTTCTAACTAACTAATCTATCTTTTTTTCTTTTTAACTAATCTATCTTTCTTTCTAACTAACTAATCTATCTTTCTTTCTTTCTAACTAATCTATCTTTTTTCTTTCTGACTAACTAATCTATCTTTCTTTCTAACTAATCTATCTTTCTAACTAACTAATCTATCCTTTTTTCTTTCTTTCTTTCTTTCTTTCTAACTAATTTATCCATATTTCTTTCTTTCTAACTATTCTATCATTTTTTTTCTAACTAACTTATCTATCTTTCTTTCTTTCTAACTAATCTATCTTTCTTTCTAACTAATCTATCTATCTTTTTTCTTTCTAACTAATCTATCTTTCTTTCTTTCTTTCTGACTAATCTATCTTTCTTTCTAACTAACTAATCTATCCTTCTTTCTTTCTTTCTTTCTTTCTTTCTTTCTAACTAATCTCTTTATTTCATTCTAACTAATCTTTCTTTCTTTCTTTCTAACTAATCTATATTTCTTTCTTTCTTTCTGAGTAATCTATCCATATTTCTTTCTTTCTAACTAATCTATCTTTCTTTCTTTCTTTCTAACTAATCTATCTTTCTTTCTAACTAATCTATCTATCTTTTTTCTTTCTAACTAATCTATCTTTATTTCTAACTAACTAATCTATCTTTCTTTCTTTCTAAATAATCTCTTTCTTTCATTCTAACTAATCTATCCATATTTCTTTCTTTCTAACTAATCTATCATTTTTTCTTTCTAACTAACTTATCTATCTTTCTTTCTTTCTTTCTTTCTTTCTAACTAATCTATGTTTCTTTTTAACTAGTCTATCTTTCTTTCTTTCTGACTAATCTATCTTTCTTTCTAACTAACTAATCTATCCTTTCTTTCTTTCTTACTTTCTTTCTAACTAATCTCTTTCTTTCATTCTAACTAATCTATCTTTCTTTCTTTCTAACTAATGTTTCTTTCTTTCTTTCTTTCTAACTAATCTATCTTTCTTTCTAACTAATCTATCTTTCTTTCTAAGTAATCTATCCATATTTCTTTCTTTCTAACTAATCTATCTTTCTTTCTTTCTTTCCAACTAATCTATCTTTCTTTCTAACTAATCTATCTATCTTTTTTCTTTCTAACTAATCTATCTTTCTTTCTAACTAACTAATCTATCTATCTTTCTTTCTTTCTAACTAATCTATCTTTCTTTCTAACTAATCTATCTATCTTTTTTCTTTCCAACTAATCTATCTTTCTTTCTTTCTGACTAATCTATGTTTCTTTCTAACTAACTAATCTATCCTTTTTTCTTTCTTTCTTTCTTTCTTTCTTTCTAACTAATCTATCTTTCTTTCTAACTAACTAATCTATCTATCTTTCTTTCTTTCTAACTAATCTATCTTTTTTCTTTCTGACTAATCTATCTTTTTTCTTTCTAACTAACTTTTCTTTCTTTCTTTCTTTCTTTCTTTCTTTCTTTCTTTCTTTCTTTCTTTCTTTCTTTCTTTCTAACTAATCTATCTTTTTTCTTTTTAACCAATCAATCTATCGTTCTTTCTAACTAATCTATCTATCTTTATTTCTAACAAATCTATCTTTCTTTCTAACTAATCTATCTTTCTTTCTTTTTTAACTAATCTATCTATCTTTTTTCTTTCTAACTAATCTATATTTCTTTATTTCTAACTAATCTATCCATTTTTCTTTCTTTCTAACTAATCTATCTTTTTTCTTTATATCTAATCTATCTTTCTTCTTTCTAACTAATCTATCTTTCTTTCTTTCTTTCTTTCTTTCTAACTAATCAATCTATCTTTCTTTCTAACTAATCTAACTATCTTTATTTCTAACTAATCAAACTTTTTTTCTTTCTGACTAATCTATCCATATTTCTTTCTTTCTAACTAATCTATCTTTCTTTCTAAATAATCTATATATTTCTTTCTGACTAATCTATCCATATTTCTTTCTTTATAACTAATCTATCTTTTTCTTTCTGAGTAATCTATCCATATTTTTTTCTTTTTAACAAATCTATCTTTCTTTCTTTCTTTCTAACTAATCTATCTATCTTTTTTCTTTCTAACTAATCTGTCTTTCTTTCTTTCTTTCTAACTAATCAATCTATCTTTCTTTCTAACTAATCTAACTATCTTTATTTCTAACTAATCAATCTTTTTTCTTTCTGAGTAATCTATCCATATTTCTTTCTTTCTAACTAATCTATCTTTCTTTCTTTCTTTCTAACTAATCTATCTTTCTTTCTTTCTTTCTAACTAATCTATCTATCTTTTTTCTTTCTAACTAATCTATCTTTCTTTCTAACTAACTTATCTTTCTTTCTTTCTTCCTAACTAATCTATCTTTTTTCTTTCTAACTAATCTATCTATCTTTCTTTCTAACTAATCTATCTTTCTTTCTTTCTTTCTAACTAATCTGTCTTTCTTTCTAACAAATCTATCTATCTTTCTAACTAACTAATCTATCTTTTTTCTTTCTAACTAATCTATCTTTCTTTCTAACTAACTAATCTATCCTTCTTTCTTTCTAACTAACTAATCTTTCTTTCTTTCTTTCTTTCTAACTAATCTCTTTCTTTCATTCTAACTAATATATCCATATTTCTTTCTTTCTAACTAATCTATCATTTTTTCTTTCTAACTAACTTATCTATCTATCTTTCTTTCTTTATTTCTTTATTTCTTTCTTTCTTTCTTTCTTTCTAACTAATCTATCTTTCTTTCTTTCTTTCTGACTAATCTATCTTTCTTTCTAACTAACTAATCTATCCTTCTTCCTTTCTTTCTTTCTTTCTAACTAATCTCTTTCTTTCATTCTAACTAATCTATCTTTCTTTCTTTCTAACTAATCTTTCTTTCTTTCTTTCTTTCTTTCTAACTAATCTATCTTTCTTTCTAACTAATCTATCTTTCTTTCTGAGTAATCTATCCATATTTCTTTCTTTCTAACTAATCTATCTTTCTTTCTTTCTAACTAATCTATCTATCTTTTTTCTTTCTAACTAATCTTTCTTTCTTTCTTTCTGACTAATCTATCTTTCTTTCTAACTAACTAATCTATCATTCTTTCTTTCTAACTAATCTCTTTCTTTCATTCTAACTAATCTATATTTCTTTCTTTCATTCTAACTAATCTATCTTTCTTTCTAACTAATCCATCTTTCTTTCTTTCTGAGTAATCTATCCATATTTCTTTCTTTCTAACTAATCTATCTTTCTTTCTTTCTAACTAACTAATCTATCTTTTTTTCTAACTAATCTATCTATCTTTTTTCTTTCTAACTAATCTATCTTTCTTTCTAACTAACTAATCTATCTATCTTTCTTTCTTTCTAACTAATCTATCTTTCTTTCTAAATAATCTTTCTATCTTTTTTCTTTCTAACTAATCTATCTTTCTTTCTAACTAATCTATCTTTCTTTCTTTCTTTCTTTCTTTCTAACTAATCTATCTTTCTAACTAATCTATCTATCTTTTTCTTTCTAACTAATCTATCTTTCTTTCTAACTAACTAATCTATCTATCTTTTTCTTTCTAACTAATCTATCTTTCTTTCTAACTAACTAATCTATCTTTCTTTCTTTCTAACTAATCTATCTTTTTTCTTTCTGACTAACTTATCTATCTTTCTGTCTTTCTAACTAATCTATCTTTCTTTCTAACTAATCTATCTTTCTTTCTAACTAATCTATCTTTCTTTCTAACTAATCTATCCTTTTTTCTTTCTTTCTTTCTTTCTTTCTTTCTTTCTTTCTTTCTTTCTTTCTTTCTTTCTTTCCTTGTTTCTTTCTTTCTTTCTTTCTTTCTAACTATTCTATCATTTTTTCTTTCTAACTAAGTTATCTATCTTTCTTTCTTTCTTTCTAACTAATCTAT
The DNA here is from genome assembly GCA_026230005.1 of Gila orcuttii. Taxonomy (NCBI): domain Eukaryota; kingdom Metazoa; phylum Chordata; class Actinopteri; order Cypriniformes; family Leuciscidae; genus Gila; species Gila orcuttii. The sequence continues at coordinate 38,706,205 of JAPDVR010000005.1, read as the reverse complement.
CTTACTTTCTAACTAATCTATCTCTCTTTTTTTTCTAACTAATCTATCTTTCTTTCTTTCTATCTGACTAATCTATCTTTCTTTCCAACTAACTAATCTTTCCTTCTTTCTTTCTTTCTTTCTAACTAATCTCTTTCTTTCATTCTAACTAATCTATCTTTCTTTCTTTCTAACTAATCTATCTTTCTTTCTTTCTAAATAATCTATCTTTCTTTCTTTCTAAATAATCTATCTTTCTTTCTTTCTAACTAATCTATCTTTCTTTCTATCTAATCTAACTTTCTTTCTTTCTGAGTAATCTATCCATATTTCTTTCTTTCTAACTAATCTTTCTTTCTTTCTAACCAATCTATCTTTCTTTCTAACTAACTAATCTATCTTTCTTTCTAACTAATCTATCTTTCTGTCTTTCTAACTAATCTATCTTTCTTTCTTTCTAACTAATCTATCTGTCTTTCTTTCTAACTAATATTTTTTTCTTTCTAACTAATCTATCTTTCTTTCTTTCTAACTAATATTTCATTCTTTCTAACCTATCTATCTATCTATCTATCTATCTATCTATCTATCTATCTATCTATCTATCTATCTATCTATCTATCTATCTATCTATCTATCTATCTATCTAATCCATCTTTCTTTCTTTGTAACTAATATTTCTTTCTTTCTAACCTATCTATCTATCTAATCCATATTTCTTTCTTTCTTTCTTTCTAACAAATCTATCTTTCTTTCTAACTAATCCATCTTTCTTTCTTTCTAACTAATCTATCTATCTTTCTTTCTAACTAATCAATCTATCTATCTTTCTAACAAATCCATATTTCTATCTTTCTAACTAATATATCTTTATTTCTTTCTAACTAATCCATCTTTCTTTCTAACAAATCCATCTTTTTTCTTTCTAACTAATCTTTCTTTCTTTCTTTCTTACTGATCTGTCTTTCTTTCTGACTAATCTTTCTTTGTTTCTTTCTTTCTTACTAATCTATCTTTCTTTCTAACTAACTAATCTTTCTTTCTTTCTAACTAATCCGTATTTTTTTCTTTCTTACTAATCTTTCATTCTTTCTACCTAATCTTTATTTCTTTTTTCTTTCTTTCCAACTAATCTCTTTCTTTCTTTCTTTCTTTCTTAGTTATCTATATTTCTTTCTAACTTATCTTTTTTCTTTCTAACTAATCTTTCTTTCTTTCTTTCTTCCTAACTAATCCATCTTTCTTTCTTTCTTACTAATCTTTCTTTCTTTCTACCTAATATTTCTTTCTTTTTTCTTTGTTTCCAACTAATCTCTTTCTTTCTTTCTTACTGATAAATCTTTCTTTCTAACTTATCTGTCTTTCTTTTGAACTAATCTTTCTTTCTTTCTTACTGATCTATCTTTCTTTCTAACTAATCCATCTTTCTTTCTTTCTGACTAATCTGTCTTTCTTTCTTTCTTTATAACTAATCCATCCTTCTTTCTTTCTGACTAATCCATCTTTCTTTCTTTCTTTTGAACTAATCTATCTTTCTTTCTTTCTTTCTAACTAATCTATCTTTCTTTCTTTCTGAGTAATCTATCCATATTTCTTTCTTTCTAAGTAATCTATCCATATTTCTTTTTTTCTAACTAATCTATCTTTCTTTCTTTCTTTCTAACTAATCTATCTTTCTTTCTAACTAATCTATCTATCTTTTTTCTTTCTAACTAATCTATCTTTCTTTCTTTCTGACTAATCTATCTTTCTTTCTAACTATTCTATCCTTTTTTATTTCTTTCTTTCTTTCTTTCCTTGTTTCTTTCTTTCTTTCTTTCTTTCTAACTATTCTATCATTTTTTCTTTCTAACTAAGTTATCTATCTTTCTTTCTTTCTTTCTAACTAATCTATCTTTCTTTCTAACTAATCTATCTCTCTTTTTTTTCTAACTAATCTATCTTTCTTTCTTTCTTTCTGACTAATCTATCTTTCTTTCTAACTAACTAATCTATCCTTCTTTCTTTTTTTCTTTCTTTCTTTCTAACTAATCTCTTTCTTTCATTCTAACTAATGTATATTTCTTTCTTTCTAACTAATCTATCTTTCTTTCTTTCTAAATAATCTATCTTTCTTTCTTTCTAAATAATCTATCTTTCTTTCTTTCTAACTAATCTATCTTTCTTTCTATCTAATCTAACTTTCTTTCTTTCTGAGTAATCTATCCATATTTCTTTCTTTCTAACTAATCTTTCTTTCTTTCTTTCTTTCTTTCTTTCTTTCTTTCTTTCTTTCTTTCTTTCTAACCAATCTATCTTTCTTTCTAACTAACTAATCTATCTATCTTTCTTTCTAACTAATCTATCTTTCTGTCTTTCTAACTAATCTATCTTTCTTTCTTTCTAACTAATCTATCTATCTTTCTTTCTAACTAATATTTTTTTCTTTCTAACTAATCTATCTTTCTTTCTTTCTAACTATTATTTCGTTCTTTCTAACCTATCTATCTATCTATCTATCTATCTATCTATCTATCTATCTAATCCATCTTTCTTTCTTTGTAACTAATATGTCTTTCTTTCTAACCTATCTATCTATCTAATCCATATTTCTTTCTTTCTTTCTTTCTAACAAATCTATCTTTCTTTCTAACTAATCCATCTTTCTTTCTAACTAATCTATCTATCTTTCTTTCTAACTAATCAATCTATCTATCTTTCTAACAAATCCATATTTCTATCTTTCTAACTAATATATCTTTATTTCTTTCTAACTAATCCATCTTTCTTTCTAACAAATCCATCTTTTTTCTTTCTAACTAATCTTTCTTTCTTTCTTTCTTTCTTACTGATCTGTCTTTCTTTCTGACTAATCTTTCTTTGTTTCTTTCTTTCTTACTAATCTATCTTTCTTTCTAACTAACTAATCTTTCTTTCTTTCTAACTAATCCGTATTTTTTTCTTTCTTACTAATCTTTCATTCTTTCTACCTAATCTTTCTTTCTTTTTTCTTTCTTTCCAACTAATCTCTTTCTTTCTTTCTTTCTTAGTTATCTATCTTTCTTTCTAACTTATCTTTTTTCTTTCTAACTAATCTTTCTTTCTTTCTTTCTTCCTAACTAATCCATCTTTCTTTCTTTCTTACTAATCTTTCTTTCTTTCTACCTAATATTTCTGTCTTTTTTCTTTGTTTCCAACTAATCTCTTTCTTTCTTTCTTACTGATAAATCTTTTTTTCTAACGTATCTGTCTTTCTTTTGAACTAATCTTTCTTTCTTTCTTACTGATCTATCTTTCTTTGTAACTAATCCATCTTTCTTTCTTTCTGACTAATCTGTCTTTCTTTCTTTCTTTATAACTAATCCATCCTTCTTTCTTTCTGACTAATCCATCTTTCTTTCTTTCTTTTGAACTAATCTATCTTTCTTTCTTTCTTTCTTTCTAACTAATCTATCTTTCTTTCTTTCTGAGTAATCTATCCATATTTCTTTCTTTCTGAGTAATCTATCCATATTTCTTTCTTTCTAACTAATCTATCTTTCTTTCTTTCTTTCTAACTAATCTATCTTTCTTTCTAACTAATCTATCTATCTTTTTTCTTTCTAACTAATCTATCTTTCTTTCTAACTAACTAATCTATCTATCTTTCTTTCTAACTAATCTATCTTTCTTTCTTTCTAACTAATCTATCTTTCTTTCTTTCTAACTAATCTATCTATCTTTCTTTCTAACTAATATTTCTTTCTTTCTAACTAATCTATCTTTCTTTCTTTCTAACTAATCTATTTATCTTTCTTTCTAACAAATCTATCTATCTTTCTTTCTAACAAATCTATCTTTCTTTCTTTCTAACTAATATTTCTTTCTTTCTAACCTATCTATCTATCTATCTATCTATCTATCTATCTATCTATCTAATCCATCTTTCTTTCTTTCTAACTAATATTTCTTTCATTCTAACCTATCGGTCTATCTAATCCATCTTTCTTTCTTACTAACAAATCCATCTTTCTTTCTTTCTTTCGTTCTTTCTAACAAATCTATCTTTCTTTCTTTCTAACTAATCCATCTTTCTTTCTTTCTAACTAATCTATCTATCTTTCTTTCTAACTAATCAATCTATCTATCTTTCTTTCTAACAAATCCATCTTTCTTTCTTTCTAACTGATCCTTTCTTTCTAACAAATCCATCTTTCTATCTTTCTAACTAATATATCTTTATTTCTTTCTAACTAATCCATCTTTCTTTCTAACAAATCCATCTTTTTTCTTTCTAACTAATCTTTCTTTCTTTCTTACTGATCTGTCTTTCCTTCTAACTAATCTTTCTTTTTTTCTTTCTTTCTTACTAATCTATCTTTCTTTCTAACTAACTAATCTTTCTTTCTAACTAATCTGTATTTTTTTCTTTCTTACTAATCTTTCTTTCTTTCTACCTAATCTTTCTTTCTTTTTTCTTTCTTTCCAACTAATCTCTTTCTTTCTTTCTTTCTTTCTTAGTGATCTATCTTTCTTTCTAACTCATCTTTTTTCTTTCTAACTAATCTTTCTTTCTTTCTTCCTAACTAATCCATCGTTCTTTCTTTCTTCCTCATCTTTCTTTCTTTCTACCTAATCTTTCTTTCTTTTTTCTTTCTTTCTTTCCATCTAATCTCTTTCTTTCTTTCTTACTGATCTATCTTTCTAACGTATCTGTCTTTCTTTTGAACTAATCTTTCTTTCTTTCTTACTGATCTATCTTTTTTTCCAACTAATCCATCTTTCTTTCTTTCTGACTAATCTATCTTTCTTTCTTTCTTTCTTTCTTTCTAACTATCCATACTTCTTTCTTTCTGACTAATCCATCTTTCTTTCTTTCTCTCTTTCTTTCAAACTAATCTATCTTTCTTTCTTTCTTTCTAACTAACTAATCTTTCTTTTTAACTGATCCATCTTTCTTTCTTTCTTTCTAACTAATCCATCTTTCTTTCTTTTTCTAACTAATTATCTTTCTTTTTTTCTTATTGATCTATCTGTCTTTCCTTCTAACTAATCTTTCTTTTTTTTCTTTCTTTCTTACTAATCTATCTTTCTTTCTAACTAACTAATCTTTCTTTCTAACTAATCTGTATTTTTTTCTTTCTTACTAATCTTTCTTTCTTTCTACCTAATCTTTCTTTCTTTTTTCTTTCTTTCCAACTAATCTCTTTCTTTCTTTCTTTCTTAGTGATCTATCTTTCTTTCTAACTCATCTTTTTTCTTTCTAACTAATCTTTCTTTCTTTCTTCCTAACTAATCCATCTTTCTTTCTTCCTCATCTTTCTTTCTTTCTACCTAATCTTTCTTTCTTTTTTCTTTCTTTCTTTCCATCTAATCTCTTTCTTTCTTTCTTACTGATCTATCTTTCTAACGTATCTGTCTTTCTTTTGAACTAATCTTTCTTTCTTTCTTACTGATCTATCTTTTTTTCCAACTAATCCATCTTTCTTTCTTTCTGACTAATCTATCTTTCTTTCTTTCTTTCTTTCTAACTATCCATCCTTCTTTCTTTCTGACTAATCCATCTTTCTTTCTTTCTCTCTTTCTTTCAAACTAATCTATCTTTCTTTCTTTCTTTCTTTCTTTCTTTCTAACTAACTAATCTTTCTTTTTAACTGATCCATCTTTCTTTCTTTCTTTCTAACTAATCCATCTTTCTTTCTTTTTCTAACTAATTATCTTTCTTTTTTTCTTATTGATCTATCTTTCTTTCTTTCCAACTAATCTTTCTTTCTTTCTTTCTTTCTTTCTTATTGATCTATCTTTCTTTCTTCCTTTCTAGCTAATCTTTCTTTCTTTCTTTCTTTCTAACTAATCTTTCTTTCTTTCTAACTAATCTTTCTTTCTTACTTTCTTTCTAACTAATCTATCTTTCTCTTTCCAACTAATCTCTTTCTTTCTTTCTTTCTTTCTTTCTTTCTTTCTTTCTTTCTTTCTTTCTTTCTTTCTTTCTTTCCGATCTATCTTTCTTTCTTTTTAACTAATCTATCTTTCTTTCTTTCTTTCTTACTGATCTATCTTTCTTTCTTTCTAACTAATCTATCTTTCTTTCTTTCTTTCTTTCTTACTGATCTTTCTTTCTTTTTAACTAATCTATCTTTCCTTCTTTCTTTCTTACTGATCTATCTTTCTTTCTAACTAACTAATCTATCTTTCTTTCTAACTAATCTATCTTTCTATCTTTCTTTCTAACCAATCATTCTTTCTAACTGATCCATCTGTCTTTCTTTCTAACTAACTAATCCATCTTTCTTTCTTTCTTACTAATTTTCTTTCTTTATATCTTTCTTTCTTTCTAACTAATCCATCTTTCTTTCTTTCTTACTAATTTTCTTTCTTTATATCTTTCTTTCTTTCTAACTAATCCATCTTTTTTTCTTTCTTACTAATCTTTCATTTTTTCTAACGAATCTTTCTTTCTTTCTAACTAATCTATATTTCTTTCTTTCTAACTAATCTTTCTTTCTAACTGATCCATCTTTCTTTCTTTCTTTCTTTCTTTCTTTCTAACTAATGTTTCTTTTTAACTTATCTTTCTTTCTAACTAGTATATCTTTCTAACTAATCTATCTTTCTTACTAATCTATCTTTCTTTCTAACTAACCAATCTTTCTTTCTAACTAATCCATCTTTCTTTCTTTCTAACTATTTTTGTTTCTGTCTTTCTTTCTAACTAATCTTTCTTTCTTTCTAACTAATCCATCTTTCTTTCTTTCTGACTAATCTTTCTTTCTTTTTTCTTTCTTTCTTTCCAACTAATCTATTTCTTTCTGTCTTTCTTACTGATCTATCTTTCTTTCTAACTCATCTTTCTTTCTTTCTAACTAATCTTTCTTTCTTTCTAACTTATCTTTCTTTCTTTCTTATTGATCTATCTTCATTTCTAACTAATCCATCCTTCTTTCTCTCTGACTAATCCATCTTTTTTTCTTTCTCTCTGACTAATCCATCTTTTTTTCTTTCTTTCTAACTAATCCATCCTTCTTTCTTTCAGACCAATCCATCTTTTTTCTAACTAATCTTTCTTTCTTTCTTTCTTTCTTTCTTTCTTTCTTTCTTTCTTTCTTTCTTTCTAACTAATCTTTCTTTCTAACTAATCTTTCTTTTATTGAAACCAATCTTTCTATCTTTCTAACTAATCTTTCTTTTCTTTCTAACGTATTGCTTTCTTTCTAACTAATCTTTCTTTCTAACTAATCCATCTATCAAACTTCAAACTATTTTAAACTTCTTCAAAGTCTCTGGTCCAGCTTTCTCAAGCCAACTTAAAGTTTGTCTCATCAAACTTTTTTTTCTAGTTATTAAGTTGGCTTGTGAGAGCCAACTTACTGAAATCCTATTTAAACTTATTATTTTTAAGTTGGCTTGTGAGAGCCAACTTACTGAAATCCTATTTAAACTTATTAAGTTGGCTTGTGAGAGCCAACTTACTGAAATCCTATTTAAACTTATTAAGTTGGCTTGTGAAAGCCAACTTACTGAAATTCTATTTAAACTTATTATTATTATTCTTTTTATGAGCACTACAATTTTTGACTCTAACTCCTCCTGGAGCTTTAACTATCTATCTATCTATCTATCTATCTATCTATCTATCTATCTATCTATCTATCTATCTATCTATCTATCTATCTATCTATCATCTGACTATTTTATCTATCTATATATCGTCCTTTTTCTTTCTTTCTAACTAATCTATCTTTCGTTCTTTCTTTCTAACTAATATTTCTTTCTTTCTAACTAATCTATCTTTCTTTATTTCTTTTCTAACTAATCTATTTCTTTCTAACTAATCTTTCTTTCTTTCTAACTAATCTTTCTTTCTAACTAATCTTTCTTTCTAACTAATCTTTCTATCTATCTTTCTAATCTTTCTATCATCTAACTATTTCTATCTATCTATCATCTGACTATTTTATCTATCTATCTTTCTATCTATCTATCTATCTATCTATCTATCTTTCTTTTTCTTTCTCACTAATCTATCTTTCGTTCTTTCTTTCTAACTAATCTTTCTTTCTTTCTAACTAATCTTCTTTCTTTCTTTCTTTCTTTCTTTCTTTCTTTCTTTCTTTCTTTCTTTCTTTCTAACTAATCTATCTTTCTTTCTATCTTTCTTTTTTTTGAACTAATCTATCTTTCTTTCTTTTCTAACTAATCTATCTTTCTTTATTTTCTAACTAATCTATTTCTTTCTAAATAATCTTTCTTTCTTTCTAACTAATCTTTCTTTCTTTCTTTCTAACTAATCTTTCTATCTTTCTTTCTTTCTTTCTCTCTTTCTTTCTAATCTTCCTTTCTTTCTTTATAACTTTATTTCTTTCTAACTAATCTTTCTATCTTTCTTTCTTTCTCTTTTTCTAATCTTTCTTTCTAACTAATCTTTCTTTCTTTTTTCATCCTTTCTTTCTAACTAATCTTTTTTTCCCACTTGAAACACCCTAGCAACTTTAAATTACTTCAAACTATACTTTAAACTTTAAACTACTTTAAACTATTTAAAACTTTAAACTAATTCAAACCTCATACTACTTTAAAATTCAGACTAATTTAAACTTTAAACTACTTTAAACTTTAAACTACTTTGAAATTCAAACTAATTTAAACTTTAAACTAATTCAAACTTTAAACTAATTTAAACTTTAAACTAATTTACATATTAAACTAATGTAAACTTCAAACTACTTTAAACTTTCTGGTCCAAACTTTCACAAGCCAACTTAAAGTTTGTCTCGACGAACTTTTTCTAGTTAGTGGTGCTTGCCAAAGGCAAGGCAACACTAGTGTTATCTTGCAAAAATTATTCCACACAAAGTTTGGCGCGTAACTCGTCCCACACCGTTTATCACAGACCTCTGAGTGAGGCGTCAAATCGACCGGCTCATTGAGGAGAGGTGTGCTATGACTTTTCTAAGCGATCGGGTGTACGATGTTCGCACAGCGGACGAAAAAGCGGCCAAAAAAATCCCATTGACTTAACATTGCGGAATGTTCAGAAATTCAAATCCCAACTGTCACTTTCACACACACCCACAGAAAAGGGCCTGACAGCCCTGCAGGGCTCTCTCTCTCTCCCTCAGAGGATTTATTTTATCAAGCAGCCAATAAGTAATTGCCTAAAATCTTCATAGCCACACCATAGCAACCAGTTACAGCACCCTAGCAACCGTGGGCGATAGGCACGAGGCCGCAGGCCAAGGTCAAATTGTGCGGATTATTGAGGAGAGGTGTGCTGTGACTTTTCTTACCGATCGGGGGTACGGTGTCTGCCCCAGGGGCAAATCATTGGGTAAAAAAAATCCCATAGACTTAACATTGCCACAAATTTGACGACTCGTAGCACTGACCAATGATTTCTCAGAAACTTGTAATTTACCACATTTGAAGAGGCTGGCAGGCTCTGTAAGAACATACCTCACAATGGGGTAAAAGTTGCACCCCTGGGGGGCAGGAGCTGCTCAAATTTGCCCCATTGACTTACTATGGTGTAGGACGGCCCATGAAATGGGCCGTCCTACACATTGCATAGGGATTTTGTATTGAACATAGTTCTGGATCACAGTGTCATAGAGACAAGGGGACGGGCTCATTTTTCTCAGATGACCAATCAGTCTCTCAGGATCATTGTGAAGCTATTAAGCCACGCCCTAGCAACCATTTAGAGCACCTTAGCAACAAGTCCCATAGACTTCCATTGAAAGAGGTCAAAAGAATATCTCCGGATAGAAGTGTCATAGAAACACAAGGGTGGTCTCGTTTGACTCGGGGCAGCACACAGCCAATCATGAATCCCCTCAACACCTTCTAGCCCCTCCCTAGCAACCATTGTCGAGCACCTTAGCAACTAAAATCTATAGAGGGATATCTTCCATTCTGAATGTCACAGAGGCATGGGAGTTGGTTTATATCATTCATACTGACAAGCGACCTTTGGACTTTAATGACTGGCAGCTGCCAAGCCACTCCCTAGCAACCAAACAGAGTACCCTAACAACCATTTTGAAAAATACCTATATCTCTGCATCAGAACATCATAATGAGATGGGGTTAACACAAGTTTGACTCGGGGCAGCAAACAGCCAATCATGAATCATGTCAACAATTCTTAGCCCCTCCCTAGCAACCATTGTCAAGCACCTTAGCAACCAAAATCCAAATAGGGATATCTTACATTCCAAATGTCACAGAGGCATGGGAGTTGGTTTATATCATTTTCACTGACAATCAGTCTTTGGAGTTTCATGATTGGCAGCTGCCAAGCCACTCCCTAGCAACCAAACAGAGTACCCTAGCAACCATTTTGCAAGACATATATCTCTGCATCAGAACATCATATAGAGATGGAGTTTGGTTCTTTTGACTCATGCTAGCAAACAGGACTTCCAACATGCTACACATGCTAGCTGTGAATAGCTACATGCTAATAGCAATTAGGTAAGTGCTAAATCATACCAAAAAATGCTAAGAACTCCAATAGTAAACATCTGTGACAACTACCAACCACCTAGTAACACAATAGAAACAACCCAGAATACCTTAGCAACCACCTAGCAACGTCCTAGCAACCACCCAGAATACCCTAGCAACCGCCTAGCAACACCATAGCAACCACCCAGAATACCCTAGCAACCGCCTAGCAACCACCCAGAATACCCTAGAAACCGCCTAGCAACGCCATAGCAACCACCCAGAATACCCTAGCAACCACCTAGCAACACCATAGCAACCACCCAGAACACCCTAGCAACCGCCTAGCGATGCCCTAGCAACCACCAAGAATACCCTAGCAACTGCCTAGCAACGCCCTAGAAACCACCCAGAATACCCTAGCAACCACCTAGCAACACCATAGCAACCACCCAGAACACCCTAGCAACCGCCTAGCAATGCCCTAGCAACCACCAAGAATAGCCTAGCAACCACCCAGAATACCCTAGCAACCGCCTAGCAACACCATAGCAACCACCCAGAATACCCTAGCAACCGCCTAACAACCACCCAGAACACCCTAGCAACCGCCTAGCAACGCCCTAGCAACCACCCAGAATACCCTAGCAACCACCTAGCAACATCCTAGCAACCACCCAGAATATCCTAGCAACCGCCTAGCAACCACCCAGAACACCCTAGCAATGCCCTAGCAACCACCCAGAATACCCTAGCAACCGCCTAGCAACGCCCTAGCAACCACCCAGAATACCCTAGAAACCACCCAAAACACCCTAGCAACCACCTGAACAACATGACTAAGCCATATCTCAGCACCAGAACATCGTACAGACATGTTTGTTGGCTCGTATGCAATCATGTACCACACCCTAGCAACCGAGTGGTGAGTTTTGCCACTGCAAGCACCACTTCACATTTTCTTCTGGAAATGCACATTCTAGTTATTATTATTATTCTTACAAAAAATTTACAACTCTATCTCCTCCTAGAGCTTTAACTTCACATACTCCAAACTCGGCTCGGACACTCAAACTGTTCTGACTCGGTGTGCTATATCTTTTCTAACTGATCGGACTTACGGTTTTCCTAAAAATGACGATCAAAGTCGGAAAAAACTCCCATTGACTTAACATTGCGGAATGTTCAGATTTTCAAACTCCCCAACTGCCAAAAATTAAAATCTAAACTCCTTGAAGCCCTAGACTGAATCAAACTGCCATTCTATATACTATATGAGCCATTGAGACTCATTTAAACTATTAAACTCATCTATCTATGACACTTTTCTATCTATCTATCTATCTACCCATTCTTTCTTTCTAATCTTTCTTTCTCTCTCTTTTTCTTTCTCTCTTTCTTTCTTTCTTACTAATCTTTCTATCATCTAACTATTTCTATCTATCTATCATCTGACTATTTTATCTATCTATCTATCTATCTATCTATCTATCTATCTATCTATCTATCTATCTATCTATCTATCTATCTATCTATCTATCTATCTATCTATCTATCTATCTATCATCTGACTATTTTATCTATCTATCTATCTATCTTTTTCTTTCTTTCTTTCTAACTAATCTATCTTTCATTCTTTCTTTCTAACTAATCTTTCTTTCTTTCTTACTAATCTTTCTTTCTTTCTAACTGATCTATCTTTCTTTCTATCTTTCTTTATTTCTAACTAATCTACCTTTCTGTCTTTCTTTCTTTTCTAA